>JACEEZ010022698.1:237500-260000 GCA_016584305.1 Chionoecetes opilio
ATGCTATTTGCCATCAATTCTGGGATCTAGGCTTAATGATCATGAAAAAAAGTGCAAAAACTACAAATGATGTGTAAAATTAACCGTACATCACTTTTAGAGAACATCAAATATTTCCTTTCAAAATGTCAGAGCAGTACAAACGGTGTAGTTTTTTTTTTTTATTGTCCAGGTTTATCAAAATTCCTAGATTCATAGAAGGGTTTTGCCTTGGGACTAACGTTCCCCCCTGTACGCTAGGATGGTGGTGAGAAAGTAAAGCTAAGGCAACGACCTCAAAGCATATTTAATTACATCCTACGTGTTATCTAGCCATCATGATTACAATACACCTTAATTACTCTTAACCCCTTGAGGCCTAGAACGTAATTTCCATTGTAATTTGGCCACCATTAGACGATTTTTAGTGTAAATAAGCAATATTTAGAGATATGACCTGCTTAGTATTCTTGTCCATTAGTTAATTTGGTATATTCAGTTACTTTTCGTAATTTTATGGCTAACAACAGACAATTTTATATAGCAAAGGAAAGATCAGGGCGTGAAGGGGTTAATGAAACAGGCTTGAGGTGTCGGGATAGAATGAGAGGCTTAACTTTTCTGTACTGGAGACAGGAATACCAGTGTGTGTGTGTGTGTATGTGTGTGTGTGTGTGTGTGTGTGTGTGTGTGTGTGTGTGGTTAGGGCTGTTCAACACTCCTCTAGATCAAATACCAACTCGCACTCAACCCACCAAGTTGCCCATCAAGTTTACCTTTGCCTAATTGGTTCCTGTATAATCTGCCTTTCTAGTACTTACCTGTTTGCCCCCCCCTTACCTACCCCGCCACCTCCCTCTCTCACCTTCCTATTATATATTCCTGCCTTGCCCCCCTCTCCCTCCTCCCGCGCCACGCCTGCCGCCTCTCTCTCACCGCCCTACATACTATACTCGTGCCTCACCGTGCCTTGCCGTGCCTTCCCGTGCCTTGCCGTGCCTTGCCGTGCCTTTCCGTGCCTTGCCGTGCCTTGCGGTGCCTTCCCGTGCCTTCCCGTCCCTATACCGTGCCTTGCCGTGCCTTCCCGTGTCTTGCCGTGCCTATACCGTGCCTTCCCGTGTCTTGCCGTGCCTTGCCGTGCCTTCCCGTGCCTTACCGTCCCTTACAGTGCCTTCCCGTACCTTGCCGTGCCTTACCGTGTCTTGCCGTGCCTTACCGTGCCTTACGCCCGTCAGGGTGGCAAAGTTGGTAGAGACGTGAGCTCGCAATGTGCAGCGTCCCTGTGCTTCGGTCAGCGGTTCGAGTCCGCCTAGTTCGTGCTGACGTGGCGGCGCTTTGTATAGTCAATAACCTTGTAGTTGGTACTTGCAAAGTGTCTAGATAGGATGAAAATCTTATCTTATCTTACCGTGCCTTACCGTGTCTTCCCGTACCTTCCCGTACCTTGCCGTGCCTTACCGTGCCTTACCGTGCCTTGCCGTGCCTTCCCGTGCCTTGCCGTGCCTTCCTGTATCTTGCCGTGCCTTCCTGTGTCTTGCCGTGCCTTGCCGTGCCTTCCTGTATCTTGCCGTGCCTTCCCGTGTCTTGCCGTGCCTTCCTGTGCATTCCCGTCCTTCCCGTGACTTCCGTGACTTGCCGTGCATGCCTTCCTGTGCATTCCCGTGCATTCCCGTGCCTTCCCGTGCCTATACCGTGCCTTGCCGTGCCTTCCCGTGTCTTGCCGTGCCTTCCCGTGTCTTGCCGTACCTTCCCGTGCCTTGCCGTGCCTCCCCTTGTCTTGCCGTGCCTTGCCGTGCCTTGCCGTGCCTTCCCGTGTCTTGCCGTGCCTTCCTGTGCATTGCCGTCCCTTCCCGTGCCTTGCCGTGCCTTCCTGTGCATTGCCGTCCCTTCCCGTGCCTTGCCGTGCCTTCCGCTCGTGCCTTCCCGTGCCTTGCCGTGCCTTCCCGTGCCTTGCCGTGCCTTCCCGTGTCTTGCCGTACCATCCCGTGCCTTCCTGTGCCTTGCCGTGCCTTCCTGTGCCTTGCCGTGCCTTCCTGTGCATTGCCGTCCCTTCCCGTGCCTTGCCGTGCCTTGCCCGTGCCTTGCCGTGCCAACCTGTGCCTTGCCGTGCCTTCCCGTGCCTTGCCGTGCCTTCCGTGCCTTCCTGTGCCTTGCCGTGCCTTCCCGTGCCTTGCCGTGCCTTCCTGTGCCTTGCCGTGCCTCCCCTTGTCTTGCCGTGCCTTGCCGTGCCTTCCCGTGCCTTGCCGTGCCTTCCTGTGCCTTGCCGTGCCTTCCCGTGCCTTCCCGTGTCTTGCCGTGCCTTGCCGTGACTTCCCGTGCCTTGCAGTGCCTTGCCGTGCCTTCCTGTGCCTTGCCGTGCCTTCCTGTGCCTTGTCGTGCCTTCCCGTGCCTTGCCGTGCCTTCCCGTGCTTTCCCGTGTCTTCCCGTGCCTTGCCGTGCCTTGCCGTGCCTTCCCATGTCTTGCCGTGCCTTCCCGTGCCTTCCCGTACCTTCCCGTGCCTTGCCGTGCCTTCCCGTGTCTTGCCGTGCCTTCCCGTGCCTTCTCGTGCCTTGCCGTGCCTTGCCGTGCCTTCCTGTGCCTTGCCGTGCTTTCCCGTGCCTTGCCGTGCCTTCCCGTGTCTTGCCGTGCCTTCCCGTGCCTTCTCGTGCCTTCCCGTGCCTTGCCGGGCCTTCCCGTGCCTTCCCGTGCCTTACCGTACCTTCCTGTGCCTTGCCGTGCCTTCCCGTGCCTTGCCGTGCCTTCCCGTAACTTCCCGTGCCTTCCCGTGTCTTCCCGTGCCTTGCCGTGCTTTACCGTGCCTTCCCGTGCCTTCCCGAGCCTTCCCGTACCTTCCCGTGCCTTGCCGTGCTTTCCCGTGCCTTGCCGTGCCTTGCCGTGCCTTGCCGTGCCAACCTGTGCCTTGCCGTGCCTTGCCGTGCCTGAACCCTTGTTTGTGAGCGTGCCAAGATTAACACCTGCCTCGCCGTACACGTGCCAACCCCCCTCCCTCCCGCCGTCCTCATCTCTCTCTCTCTCTCTCTCTTCTCTCTCTCTCTCTCTCTCTCTCTCTCTCTCTCTCTCTCTCTCTCTCTCTCTCTCTCTCTCTCTCTCTCTCTCTCTCTCTCTCTCTCACACTATTCTTCTCCCCTTCAGTCTCATGGTCTGCTGTGGCGTCACCAATTTCTCTCCATTTATGCCCTCCCCTCCCTTCCCTTCCCTTCCCTTCCCTTCCTCCCATTCCTTCCCTTCGTCTTCCCTCCCTTCCCTTACTTCCTCTTCCCTCCCTTCCCTTACTTTCCCTTCCCTTCCCTTCCCTTCCCTTCCCTTCCCTTCCCTTCCCTTACTTTCCCTTCCCTTCCTTCCTTCCCTTCCCTTCCCGTCCCTCCTCCTTCCCTTTCTCTTCCTTCTTCCTCCTTCCCTTCCCTTCCCTTCCCTTCCCTTCCCTTCCCTTTCCTTCCCTCCCTTCCCTTCTCTCTCCAGGTGATTAAAGACCACAGTTACCTGCCCTCCTACCTTTCATTGGTGTTAATTATTTGCCTCGTGTGTTTTGGCCCTCCAGTCTCTCCTCTTTTTTTCGATACCATTAATTCCAAGGATCACTTTTACTATGCCGCGTGTGGGTTTGTGTTCATGTAGTTACTTATTTCTTGACGAGGTTATATACGTAGGTGTTAGGGTTACTCTTAAGGTTATCAGAGGATTCAATTGTTTTTGAAGTGGTTATGCGTATGTTATGGTGACTCTTAAGGTTATTTGAGTGAATGACGGGTTTAAATTTAACGTGGGACTCCTCTCTCTCTCTTTTTTTTTTCTTTCTCTCTCTCTCTCTCTCTCTCTCTCTCTCTCTCTCTCTCTCTCTCTCTCTCTCTCTCTCTCTCTCTCTCTTTTGCTATAATTTTTAGCAATGTCTGTATCATTTTAGCATTGTTTTAGTATTATGACACCTTTTTGGTATGTGATATTTTAATTCTATTGTATTTTATCTTCCAATTTATATTATTGGAAATGTAAAGAATAACCACTATTTCAGTGGAAATAAAATAATTTGAATTTGAATATCTCTCTCTCCTCTCTCCTCTCCCTCTCTCTCTCTCCTCTCTCTCTCCTCTCTCTCCTCTCTCCTCTTCTCTCTCTCTCTCTCTCTCTCTCTCTCTCCCTACTCTTCTCCTCTCCTCCTTCCTCTCCCTTTCTTCCTCCCTCCTCTTGCCCCTCTTCTCTCCTCTCTCTCTCTCTCCTCTTGACCTCTTGCCTCCTCTCTCTCTCCTCTCTCTCCTCCCTCTTTCTCTCTCTCTCCCTCCCTTGCTTGCCTCTCTCTCTCCCTTCTCCTCCTTCTTCTCCTCTCCTCTGCTGCTCTCTCTCTCTCTCTCTCTCCTCTCTCTCTCTCTCTCTCTCTCTCTCTCCTCTCTCTTCTCTCTCTCTCTCTCTCTTTCCCTCCCTGCTTTCTTGCTTGCCGGGGTGGGAGGCAAGATTGTTTCCGGCTCAGATGGGATATTTGTTGTAATCCTGGCCACGAATATTTCTTCCTTCCCTCCCACCTCATTCTCCTATTTCTTCTTCCTGTCCTTTCTGCCAATCTCCTCTTGTTTCCTTCCTTCCTTCCTTCCTTTCTTCCTTCCTTTCTTTCTACCTTCCTTTCTTTCCTTTCTTTGTTTCTTTCTTTTTTTCCTTCCTTCCTTCCCTTCATCCATTCTTTCTGCCCATCTCTCCTCTTCCTTCTTTCCTTCCTTCCTTCCTTCCTTCCTCTTCTCTCCTACCTCCACGGTTTTTCTCCTTCATTTTCCTTCCCTTCTAAATCTAATGCTTTTTATCTCTTCTCTCCTCTCTCTTCTCTCTCTTCTCTCTCTCTCTCTCTCTCTCTCTCTCTCTCTCTCTCTCCTCTCTCTCTCTCTCTCTCTCTCTCTCTCTCTCTCTCTCTCTCCTCTCTCTCTCTCCCCCCTGAATAACAATAATAACAATAACCCTGATCTCACTCGCACACCTAACATGAGCTAAGGACCTCCATCCCCTTGACTTAAGCCTCTGCACAGCCAAGCGGGAGAAGACTTGGTGGGGTAAGACAAAATTGTTTAGAGGCGAGTGCATTATTGTCGCTCGTGTAACGCTATCGTGTGTATAAGTGTGTGTGTTGTACTGCCTAGTGGTGGAGTGGTTGTCTTTCAGCCTCGTTTTTTGAAGGGTTTTGTATCAGACCTGTTGCTATTTATGAGTGTCGTAATAATGCCTTGAAGATTGTGGCATTTTATGTGTGTGTATTCACCTAGTTGTAAGACCCGGTTGTACACCCGGTACCCATTCACTGCTGGGTGGACAGGGACTCGGGTTTTAAGAAGACCGCCGTCTGTCTTCGCTCCGCCCGGGGATTGAACCCGGGACTTCTCGGTGTGTGTGTGTGTGTGTGTGTGTGTGTGTGTGTGTGTGTGTGTGTGTGTGTGTGTGTGTGTGTGTGTGTGTGTGTGTGTGTGAGAAGGAGAGAGAGAGAAGAGAGAGAGAGAGGAGAGAGAGAGAGAGAGAGAGAGAGAGAGAGAGAGAGAGAGAGAGAGAGAGAGAGAGAGAGAGAGAGAGAGAGGTGTGTTAGTAAGTGAGTGAATGAGTGAAAGATTGAGTGAGTGTGTGTGTGTGTATATATAATGTGTGCGTACATGTGTGTGTATATATAATGTGTGCGTACATGTGTGTGTATATATAATGTGTGCGTACATGTGTGTGTATATATAATGTGTGCGTACATGTGTGTGTATATATAATGTGTGCGTACATGTGTGTGTATATATAATGTGTGCGTACATGTGTGTGTATATATAATGTGTGTATATATAATGTGTGCGTACATGTGTGTGTATATATAATGTGTGTATATATAATGTGTGCGTACATGTGTGTGTATATATAATGTGTGCGTACATGTGTGTGTATATATAATGTGTGTATATATAATGTGTGCGTACATGTGTGTGTATATATAATGTGTGTATATATAATGTGTGCGTACATGTGTGTGTATATAATCTAATGTGTGTATATATAATGTGTGCGTACATGTGTGTGTATATAATGTGTTATATATATGTGTGCGTATGTGTGTTCCATATAAGGGTACTCCTTAAGTTCGTACTCTGCTGTGTAATATAAGCATACATAGTGAGGAGTGGACGTGTGTGTTTGTGCTCAATGCTCGCCCGACTCTGAAGCCTCGTAATAACTCACATTGTAAGTCGCAAAGCAAAGGTGAGTGTTTAAGTAGGGCGGCAGCTCAGGGCACTCTGGTCTTTACGTGCATGGCAATAAGGACCACTTCCCCTTTACCTCACAGTCTGAAAGTTTCCGGTGATATCTTATGGAAGCTGCGAGAGGCTGGGGGGAGAAGGAGGAAGGGTAGAGGTGGAGAGGGAGGGAAGAGGAGGAGGAAGGGGAGAAGAGGAAGGGAGGAAGGGAAGAGATGAGAGGAGGACGAGGAGGAGGGGAGGAAGGGGAGAAGAGGAGGGTAGGAAGGGAAGAGGAGGAGGGGAGGAATGGAAGAGGAGGAGAGGAGGAAGGGAAGAGGAGGAGAGGAGGAAGGGGAGAGGAGGAGAGGAGGAAGGAGAGAGGCTGAGAGGAGGGTAGGAAGAAGATATGTGGAGGGTGAGGGAGAGGATATGTGGAGGGTGAGGGAGGAGATGTGGAGATGGAAGGGTTAATAAGGAGGGTGGATGGATGGCTGTAGTGAAGGAATGGTGGCGGGAGAGACAAAGGCAGAGACAAAGGCAGAGCTAAGTGATGACTCCTCAGTGTAAACAGTGAAAGATTAGTGAGAGATGAGGAGCTTGCAGGACAGGGAAGGAGAGAGAGACGCCAGGAAGAGGATGATTGACGTAAGGTAGTGTAGGTAAGGTAGGGAGGAATGGAGGATGGGTACAAAAAGACTGGAAATGTATATAAAATAGGCTCTAACGTAAAAAAATATATGTAAGAAGACGGAGAAAGTATTGAGAAAGGAAGGACTGGAGGGACATGGCTGAAACTCTTGTACATTGATGGCAGAGGGGTTAGTGCATGGAAAGGCTGAGTTCTAGGTCCTGAGTTCGAGTCGTACCAAAGATCAACTTTTTTCTGCTATCAACGAGGTGGTGGCCGAATGGTAAAGGCCTGGAAATGATGAACTCGAGGTCCTGAGTTCGAGTCCCGCCATGAGTAACTATCTTTTCTATGGTTGAGTGGCCGAAGACACTACCCACATGCTGCCCATCAACCCCACGTTCGTGGGGGAGTGGATCGGGGCCACGGGGGAGGGGGGGGGCACGGGGGGGGGGGAGCTCGTGGGGGGGGGTACGAGCCTTTAACCTCTACAGGCGTCACTCTAGTAAACCCTCTCTTATTCGAACTAATTGGGGGGAGACCTGGGTCGAATTAGCCGAAAGTCCGAATTATCCGATGGTTACCTCTAGCCCCACCACACAATAAGAACTCGCTCAAACATGCCAAAACAGTATAGATTGCATTACTTGTACTCACTAAAACATGGGGTACCTGGAACTGTCGCCGATAGGAACACTCGCCGACGTCGACGAGTGTTCCTATTTTTCACGTCGGCGAGTGTTCTCATTACCCGTGTTTTTGCATTCAGGGATTAAATACCAACAATAGCTTGAATAGTTAGGCTAGGTTATGTGGTTAGGTTAGGTTAGCTTCCTTTTCATATATTACAAGTTGAACTGTTGCCGAAAATTTCAAGGTCGACGAGTGTTCCAATGTCGGCGAGAGTTCTGGGTTGGTGTTTCGGCGAGAGTTCCTATCGGCGACAGTTCCATAAACCAAACTTGGCTGATACTGAAGTCTTGAAATGCAGTCACGCTAGAATGCCAGCCTGTGCCGCCACCTGTGAGGGCCAACCATTACAGTATTTCTAAGTTCTAAGTTCTAAACACCCTATACTGTAGCTTCTAACATAGACACACAAATATATCGCACAAGGGTTATTGATTATAGTCTATTTTTTTTAACGAGGCAAAAATTCCATTCTATCATAAGGTCTCATGCTTAAAATTATGCCTATGTTTACCTGATAATATGGTTAACTATGATAAAATGCAACTGAAATTAAGAAGAAGCGTAGTATTCCCTTTTCCTGGTTAAAATTATGCCTCTGTTTACTTGCTAATATGGATAACTATGATAAAATACAACTGAAATTAAGAAGAAGCGTAGTGTTCCCTTTTCCTGGTTAAAATTATGCCTCTGTTTACCTGCTAATATGGATAACTATGATAAAATACAGCTGAAATTAAGAAGAAGCGTACTATTCCCTTCTCCTGGCATCAAATATCAGTCAGTAAGCAGCAAGGGGTCAGGAATTTTCGCCTCGTATAAAAACCAGACTATAGCTAAGGAAGTGAAGTGAAGTGAAGTGAGTGGTGTGGCAGGAGTGGTATGGAAGCTGGTGAAAATTCCAGTAATACGAATATGAATATTTTGACAATAGCAACGTTTAGTTAGGCAAGATGAGAAAAAATATTTATATGAGTTAAACTATTCATTTCTTTATTTCTTGCTTTCCCTTTGCTAAATATTTGAAGTGCGTTGCAATTTTTTTTTTTTTTAAACTTTTTTAACGTTGTAGCCTACAGCGCCTGTAAGCTTTCCATTTCTATTGCATGACGGGGAATGTAGCGCAGAAGTGTTGTGTTGGTAACTTCGCCACTATACCTACCTATATGTGTTTACGTGTACACATTAACCCCTTGAGACCCAGAGCGTAATTTCCATTGTAATTTGGCTACCAATAGATGATTTTTAGTGAATATAAGCAATATTTTTTAGATATGACCTGTTTAGTATTCTTGTCGACTAACTAATTTGGTATATTCAGTTACTTTTCGTAATTTTATGGCTCGACAACATACAATTTTTTATAGTAAAGGAAAGATCTGGGCGTCAAGGGGTTAGAATGAGCGCTAATACAAAACTGTGCATTGCGGTCTATGTGTTGTACGTACAAGTCTATTAGTAGTGTGCGTGCATGTCAACAACTCCTTCGTACGTTTTAATCCCGGAGATGTTTCACTTAGGCTTTAGTAATCCATGTCAAAAGCCGTGTTTATGATAAGGCGGAAACATAGTCCCAAGCGGCGCCGATAACTGGCACCTGTGTATCACGACGCCGCATGGTTAGCGAAGAGCCGCGTGCGTGCCGGCAATTCCCTCCTATGTTTATATCTTGAAGATGCTACACTTAGGCCAGGACAATCTATGCTAAGTGCCGTACTTACGATAAAAGAAAGATAGGCGACGCTTCTAAAGGTCCTTTGGGGGGACCTTTTAGAGACCACACAAGGTCGCCGCGTCCCTGCAATGAAAGGTCTGCGGCGGCGTCTATAGTGGCTGCCTTTGGTAACCTGCCGCCGCTGTAGTTAAATATTAAGGCAAGTATGTAGTCATCTCCACCACAGGTTACGACAAGGTACTGCGCCTCCTCCTCCCCTTCCCTCCCATCCCTGCCCCTCCACTCCCCTGCCCCTGTACCTCCCTCCCCTGCCTGCCCTTCCCTGCCCTTGCCCTCCCTGCCCGTCCCTGTGACTTGCCTGCCTTCCCTAATGCTAGACCGTCCCCTCCCCTGCCCCTCACTCCCCCTCCTGCCCCTCACACACACCCCTTCCCTTCTCCCAAACACCAGGAACCCGGTGTGTGAGGGGCAAGGCAAGGGAAGGGGGGAGAAAGAGGCTTAATAAGCACTCACATTTACAATTTAAACAGCTTCTAAGTGAGTAAATCTCATGTAAAGTAGCATTACCATGTCCTGGTTATTAAGGCATCCCCGGCGGCGCGGTCTCCCTCACCCGGAGCGCCCAGGCAAGGTGTGGCGGCGGTGCACTCGTGTATTCCTGGGGGGAGCCGGGCGTAATATGCGCTAATGGTTGGCGGGAACCCGAACTAGGGACAGGCGAGGCGAGGCGAGGCACGTGGGTTGCTGCTGGGTGGAAAGGGTTGCTGCTGGGCCTGCATCACCACCACCACCACTGCCACTACCACCACCACCACCACCACTACCACGACTACTACTACGACTACTACTACCACGACTACTACTACTACTACTACTACCACCACCACCACCACCACCACCACCACCACCACCACCACCACTATACCACTATCACCACCACCACCACTACTAATACTACTACCACCACCACCACCACCTTCACCACCACCACCACCACTACTACTACTACTACTACTACTACGACTACTACTACTACTATACCACTATCACCACAACCACTATACCACTATCACCACCACAACCACCACTACCACTACTACTACTTCCAACACCACTACTACTACCAACACCACCACCACCACCACTATCACTACTATGACTACTATGACCACTACTACTACCAACACCACCGCTTCCACCACTACTAATACTACTACCAACACCACCACCACTATACCACCACCATCACCACCACCACCCACCACCACCACCATCACCACCACCACCACCACCACCATCACCACCACCACCACCACGCACCACCACCACCACCACACCACCACCACCATCACCATCACCATCACCAGCACCATCACCACCACCACCACCACCTCGCAGCCACCACCACCACCACCGACAAGTCAGGGTCCATATTGATCTACGGGAAATATGATCCTAAACTTACGTTGCCTTGTGGAAGGGACAGAGTTTGCTTACGGCTCAACGGAGTGTGTGTGTGTGTGTGTGTGTGTGTGTGTGTGTGTGTGTGTGTGTGTGTGTGTGTGTGTGTGAGTCATCCCAAAAATAAGTCAGAGGAAGACAGTTTAGTATTATACGTATGTCTTAATTCTGACACACATGACTGAAACCTGATAACCAAACAGGCCAATACATTTCAATAGTCGTGCAGAAAAAATGACAACAGTGGGTGGAATGACACATGACCTCAGCACGCTTCTACTTAGCACCGCCTTTTAGCACCTGTATCAGCACCTGTCTTGGTTGCTATAATGACTGGGTTTGCTATGAGGTCAATATAAGAGTGCTTGTGTGCAGGTGTAACAGTGTATAGCCCCGCACGCTAAGGTGGCGAAAATTGGGCCCCTTCACTTGCCCATTTCGAACGCTCGGGATTGGTTGAGGTGTTGGGTGTTGGGTGAGAATGCCTTACTCCAAGTTCCCCCCTAAAGCCCCAACACCCAACGCCTCAGCCAATCCCGTGCGTTCGGAAGGGGGGAATGAAGGGGCCACATTTTCGCAGGCTTAACCCCTTCACGCCCAGATCTTTCCTTTGGTATAAAAAATCGTCTGTTGTTACCATAAAATTACGAAAAGTAACTGAATATACCAAATTAGTTAGTTGACAAGGATACTAAACAGGTCATATCTATAAAATATTGCTTATATTCACTACAAATTATCTAATGGTACCCAAATTACAATTCGTTCTAACCCTAAAGCCCCAACACCCAACACTTCAGCCAATCCCGTGCGTTCGGAAGGGGGGGGTGAAGGGGCCACATTTTCGCCAACTTAACGTGCGGCGACTATAGTAGCACCATGACCTTGACGCACTAAATACATGATGACAAGGTAGATAGACTCACCACTTTCCTGAAATATAAATCATCATCAGTGTCGGCTTTGTTCTCTTTCTTTTCTTAACCCTTTCATGCCCAGATCTTTCCTTTGCCATATACAGTTGTCTATTGTTAGCCATAAAATTACGAGAAGTGACTTAATATACCAAATTAGCTAGTGGTCAAGGATACTAAACAGGTCATATCCATAAAATATTGCTTATAGTCATTAAAATAGTCTTATGGTAGCTGAATAAACATGGAAACTACGTTTTGGGTCTCAAGGGGTTGATAAGTAAATGATTGCTAAGGCCTGTGTGAACTACATTCTGTTCTGTAAATTCATAAGGTATTTATGATTTACACAGCTCTACACCATGATTAAGTTTTTATTATTTACACCTGCTTGTTATGGATTAGACTTACTTTCGCTTATTTTCATCTGCGTGCGTGAGTGTTAAATAACTGGATATATTTAGACTACCAGGAAAACATGCAGGAGACATTCAGCACGCATTCCTTGTCTCCACACTGTTGTTGTAGTTGTTTTTGTTGTTGTTATTGTATAGTAGTAGTAGTAGTAGTAGTAGTAGTAGTAGTAGTTGTCGTTGTTGTTATTGTATAGTAGTAGTAGTTGTTGTTGTTGTTGATATTGTAGTAGTTGTCGTAGTAGTTGCTGTAGGTGTTGTTGTTGCAGTTGTTGTTGTTGTTGTTGCAGTGTTGATGTTTTCTGACTTACTAAGAAAACATATTAGGCAAAGACACATGTTTCTGGACTACCGGGGCTTTGCACGTGGTCTTAACCCCTTGAGGCCCAGAACGTGAAATTCATTGTAATTTGTCCACCATCAGACGATTGTTTTGAGTATGAGCAATGTTTTATATGACCTGTTTAGTATCCTTGTCCACTAGCTAATTTAGTATATGAAGTTATTTTTTGTAATTTTATGGCTAACAGCAGCCGATTTCTTATATATCAAGGGAAAGATCTGGGCGTGAAAGGGTTAATGTAACATGATTTGTATTCTAGTCGAGGAGGGACAATGCTATTCCATGAGTCAGTGAAGCAGTTAATCGATACATATTTCAATACTCTGTGGGTGTGTTTTGATATATTTAGACGGTAATATACTACAGCATTATCTGACTGTGAGATTACAATGAAAAAAGACAATGCCTTGTCATTGTCTCAATGACAATGTCTTATAACAGGAGAGACTATCACAAGTACTGAAATAACTACACGTATAATTTGCATACATTTATAAAGATTTGTGTGTCACTCATAAGCCTTAACATTTATATCAAGAAGCAAAAAACCGCAATACTGTGAAAATCCAGACTTATTTGAGGATTTTGGTGTATTATATTTAACCCCTTGAGACCCAGAACGTAATTTCCATTGTAATTTGGGCACCATTAGACGGTTTTTAGTGAATATAAGAAATGTTTTATAGATATGACCTGTTTACTATCCTTGTCCAGCAATGTCCACTAACTAATTTGGTATATTCAGTTACTTTTCGTAATTTTATGGCTCGACAACATCAGATTTTTATAGTAAAGGAAAGACCTGGGCGTGAAGAGGTTACAATTGAAGTCCCACAATTAATAAAGAAAAGCATATATACATACAAGAAAAGCGCATGCTGTTAGACCTCTCATTAGCATCGTATCTAATTTGTCCACAACTAAATGTCTTATATAAATCAGGAAAGGAATAAAATGGGTTCCTTGAATACGTTTTTCCGTGAGAGGCTGAAGTGGCAAGGCCGGGAAAGTCTTGTTTCTGTTTTTGCCTTAAGAACCAGCGGCTTGTGTCTCCGGAAAGGCAATCTCCCGCCTGAGCGTGTGTGGGGGGAGGAGGAAGAGGAGGAGGAGGAAGAGGAGGAAGAGGAGGAGGAAGAAGAACAGGAAGAGGAAGAGGAAGAAGAGGAGGAAGAAGAGGAAGAGGAGGAAGAGGAAGAGGAAGAGGAGGATAAGGAGGAGGAGGAGGAGGAAGAGGAGATGAAGAGGAGGAGGAGGAGGGGAGGAGAAGAAGAAGAGGATGAGGAAGAGGAGGGGAGGAGGAGGAGGAGGAGGAAGAGGAGGGGAGGAGGAAAAGAGGAAGAGGAGGAGGAGGAGGAGGAGGAGAGGAAGAGGAAGAGGAAGAGGAAGGGAGGAGAAGAAGAGGAAGAGAGAGGAAAGGAGGAGGAGGGGAAGGGGAAAGAGGAAAGGAGGAGGAGGAGGGAAGAAGAAGCAGAGGAGGAGGAGAGAAAGAAGAGGGAAGAGGAAGAGGGGGAGAGGAGGAGAGAAGGGGAGGAAGGAGGAGGAGAGGAGGAGGAGGAGAGGAGGAGGAGGAGGAGGAGGAGGCTGGTCTTCGCGGCACGTTTTGGCTAATGAGCTCATAAAAAGGGTTCTTTGCTATAGTCGCAGCCTTCTCCGTGGTGGTGTTGATGCAGCGGCGGCGTGAAGGGCGAGGCTAATGCCACGTTCAACGGCTTGCCTCGGTGGTTCGTGCCGCGGCCAGATAGACTACGCCGCCAGGCCACCCCTTGTACCCTGCCCCCCCAGCCCTGCCCCTGCCCTTGTCCCCTGCCTTCTACCCCTGCCCCCCTACCACCCCTTTTTCCTCTGCCTTCTACCCCTGCTCCCCTACCACCCTTGTCCCCTGCCTTCTACCCCTGCCCCCCTACCAGCCCTTGTCCCCTGCCTTCTACCCCTGCCCCCCTACCACCCCTTGTCCCCTGCCTTCTACCCCTGCCCCCCTACCACCCCTTGTCCCTGCCTTCTACCCCTGCCCCCTACCACCCCTGTGCCCCCTGCCTTCTACCCCTGCCCCCCTACCACCCTTGTCCCCTGCCTTCTACCCCTGCCCCCCTACCACCCCTTGTCCCCTGCCTTCTACCCCTACCACCCCTTATCCCCTGCCTTCTACCCTGCCCCCCTACCAGCCCTTGTCCCCAGCCTTCTACCCCTGCCCCCCTACCAGCCCTTTCCCCAGCCTTCTACCCTGCCCCCCTACCACCCTTATCCCCTGCCTTCTACCCCTGCTCCCCTACCACCCCTTATCCCCTGTCTTCTACCCCTGCCCCCCTACCAGCCCTTACCCCCTGCCTTCTACCCCTGTCCCCCTACCAGCCCTTGTCCCCTCCCTTTCTACCCCTGCCCCCCTCCCAGCCTTGACCCCTGCCTTCTACCCCTGCCCCCTACCCCCCCTTGTCCTCTGCCTTCTACCCTGCCCCCCTACCACCCCTGGCCCCCTGCCTTCTACCCCTGCCCCCCTACCAGCCCTTGACCCCTGCCTTCTACCCTGCCCCCCTACCACCCCTTGTCCTCTGCCTTCTCCCCACTGCCCCCCTCCCAGCCTTGTCCCCTGCCTTCTACCCCTGCCCCCTACCAACCCCTTTGTGCCCTGCCTTCTACCCCTGCCCCCCCAGCCCTTGACCCCTACCGCCCCGTGCCCCCCCACCCCATGTTACTTTATGGCTAAGGCAAGTTACTTTATGACTTGTGTTACTTTAAGCGTACTTTTTGTTGATTTTAGTTTTGCCCTTGGCCAGTCCTTTGTAATGTAAAAAAAAAGACACACTCGTTCCAGTCACTAAGTCGTTGTTTAGCACGGAGTGAGGGGAAACAAAATCTGACGCCACTTAAAACATGTTGATAAAGCGTGACTGTTACCTGTGACATTCGGGACAATCTGGAGTTAACAGTTTAGTATAGATGATTTTATTTTTGATATTTAACCCCTTGAGGCCCAGAACGTAATTTCCATTGTAATTTGACTACTATAAGACGATTTTTAGTGACTATAAGCAATATTTTAATAGATATGACCATTTTAGTATCCTTGTCCACTAGTTCATTTGGTATATTAAGTCACTTTTCGTAGTTTTATGGCTGACAGCAGACGATTTTATATAGCAAAGGAAAGATCTGGGTCTCAAGGGGTTAAGGCTACTGCACGAGTGGGGGAGGGAGGGATTGGGAGGGCCATTGTTTCTGAAGAGGAATATTCGGAGTGACAAACACGCAAGATATAAACAAGATTCAAGGGAAATGCAAAGGTACAAGTAAATCTTAACCCCTTCATGCCGAGATCTTTCCTTTGCTATATAAAATCGTCTATTGTTAGCCTTAAACTTACAAAAAGTAACCTAATATACGAAATTAACTTGTGGATAAGGATACTAATCAGGTCATATCTATTAAAATATTGCTTATATTCATTAACATTGTCTAATGGTGTCCAAATTACATTAAACCGAGAGACTATAGAGCAGCCAGCGAACATATCTCTGCCTCACTAGCAAGAAACTGACGGTGATATAAGAGAGAACTATAATACTATTCTATCCCACACATACTTGCCTCTCACTTGGTCGTGCATTTCATAGTAGTTTCTTTATTCATATATCTATCCCATTTGTATCCCTTACACACTGGATGAGGGAAAAATGTGCCGATATTCTAAAAGCGCCGTAAAAAGTCTCCTAGAACGGTATTTTTTATCCCTTACACACTGGATGAGGGAAAAATGTGCCGATATTCACAATGTACCGTAAAAAGTCTCCTCAAACGGTCATAAGCGGACGGATGGAACCACTTCTTTCCATGGTAATTTTATCTCCACGAATTGGAAAGTAGGAGACATTTCACTGCCTGTTACATATTCTGCTCCCTTGTTTTGTGTTTTATGTCCGGGAAGCTCGGATTTAAGTGGGCAGGGAGAGGCAAGGCAGTGGGTGGGAGGCGCGTGTTTTGAGGCCGCGGCTGATGAAGATAGGTGCGAGGGACACTGACGCAGATGTACCAAGCCACTGCCCTCTTTGTCCTTAACCCCTTGAGGCCCAGAGCGTAATTTCCATTGTAATTTGGATACCATTAGACGATTTTTAGTGACAATAAGCAATATTCTATAGATATGACCTGTTTAGTATCCTTGTCGACTAACTAATTTGGTTTTTAATTTAGTTTCTTTTGGATTTTATTCTCGACAACATACATTTTTTTATAGCAAAGGAAAGATCTGGGCGTGAAGGGGTTAAGATGGCGGAAAAAGGGAGGAAGGAACCAGGCGATGAGAATGAAGGAGGAAGGAAGGAAGGAAAGAAGGAAGGAAATAAGGGATACTCGTAGCAATAGGCAGTCAAGAGATGGAAGGGTATAGCGGGATAAGTCCTTATTGACTATGTGTTAAGGCTGTACCCATAGTAATAGTTCTGTCTCAATACACACGTCTGTCACTGTCTCCTGGATGCATTGGAGTATAGATATAGGGACACAGGCAGGCCGCAGCGATGCATTCAGTAATGTAGAGAGTGTGTGTGTATAGCTGATGAGTAGGGTGTGTGTGTGTGTGTGTGTGCCTCTGTGTGTGTGTGTGTGTGTGTGTGTGTGTGTGTGTGTGTGTGTGGTAATTATACGTTCCACAGGGACTTGATACAAGGATAATAAGTGTTCCGTTCCTGTGTTTGTTGCAGCCTTTTAGTTCGGCACACTAATAAGTCAATGGCTGCCACTCAGTTTTTATGCTCTCAGAGACGTGATGTCATCTCAATCTTTGCTTTACATCGTGAAGTTTCTGTGCATAAGACTCCTATGTATTACTGTCTACAGCGATCATCCGTTATATTCACTCATCTTGTATACTGTCTAAGGAAATTTGATAGAGAGTGATAAGTGAGTAAGGTAGTAATTATTTAGGGCGATAATTAGACAGGTCAAGGTTGGATATGGATGTCTTTGGGGTGTACAGAGGTGTGGTTGAGGCATTGATGAGGGTGCCATGACGGTACCTGGAACTGTCGCCGATCGGAACTCTCGCCGCCGTCGTCGAGCGTTCCAATTCTTGATATTACATGACCCAATATATACATTTAATCAAGTGTTACCCGTGTTTCTGCATTCAGGGATGAAATACTATCGTTAGCTTGATCAGTTAGGTTAGATTAGGTGCCATTGTCCAGGTTAGGTTAAAATTTCAACGTCGACGAGAGTTCTAGTTTGTTGTTTCGGCGAGAATTCCCATCGGCGACAGTTCCATAAACCCTCACGACCTACTGCTTCTCGTGTGGCTTGATGGGACAATTTGTGATGCGGGTTTCCTATATTTATCAGTATCAACACCGTATTCATCCTTGGGGCTTAGGTGGTGGTGGTGATGGTCCTCCACATCCACACCATCCACCTGATGTGCCTGGTGCCGATGTGGTGTTGTGAGCGTGGCCGCGCCCTGTGGACCCCGGGCTGTGGTGTTGTGAGCGTGGTGTCGCCTTGAGGGTGTGCCGCGCCCCGTGGACCCCGGGCTGTGGTGTTGTGAGCGTGGTGTCGCCTTGAGGGTGTGCCGCGCCCCGTGGACCCCGGGCTGTGGTGGTGTGATCGTGGTGTCGCCTTAAGGGTGTGCCGCGCCCCGTGGACCCCGGCTGTGGTGGTGTGAGCGTGGTGTCGCCTTGAGGGTGTGCCGGCCGCCGCCGTGGACCCGGGCTGTGGTGTTGTGAGCGTGGTTGTCGCCTTGAGGGTGTGCCGCGCCCCGTGGACCCCGGGCTGTGGTGTTGTGAGCGTGGTGTCGCCTTGAGGGTGTGCCGCGCCCCGTGGACCCCGGGCTGTGGTGGTGTGATCGTGGGTGTCGCCTTGAGGGTGTGCCGCGCCCCGTGGACCCCGGGCTGTGGTGTTGTGAGCGTGGTGTCGCCTTGAGGATATGCCGCGCCCCGTGGACCCCGGGCTGTGGTGGTGTGAGCGTGGAGGGTGGCGTGTGGGTGTGCCGCGCCCCGTGGACCCCGGGCTGTGGTGTTGTGAGCGTGGTGTCGCCTTGAGGATATGCCGCGCCCCGTGGACCCCAGGCTGTGGTGGTGTGAGCGTGGAGGGTGGCGTGTGGGTGTGCCGCGCCCCGTGGACCCCGGGCTGTGGTGTTGTGAGCGTGGTGTTGCCTTGAGGGTGTGCCGCGCCCCGTGGACCCCGGACTGTGGTGGTGTGAGCGTGGAGGGTGGCGTGTGGGGCCTCACGCTCCGCCAGGGTACCGGCCCGTCCCCTACATCATGATAACGCTCGCATGCATTGCTGGTAATCTCGTTATCTTATCTGCCATCGCCTCTTTTCTCTAATTAAGCCGCCTCACTACCTCTCACCCTCTCCGCCGCGCCGCTCACCTCACGCAGATTAGAAGAGAGAGATGAGCCGTGCATTGGCCCCCCGCCGGCACAACATTACAATTAACCCCAGCTGATGTAATAACACAGTGGCGCGTGTGTGTGTGTGTGTCTGTGTGTGTCTGTGTGTATGTGTGTGTGTGTGTGTGGTGGCGTGTGTGCGGCCTGCCTTACGCCCCTCTGCCTGCCCCGGGAGTGTGTGTGCGTGTGTGTGTGTGTGTTGTGTGTGTGTGTGTGTGTGTGTGTGTGTGTGTGTGTGTGTGTGTGTGTGTGTGTGTGTGTGTGTGTACAGAGTTCCCGCTGCCTTGGCCCATGGGTGTTGCATGAGTGAATGCATCAATAGTAAGTAGGTACAGTAGTTGACGCACACACACACACACACACACACACACACACACACACACACACACACACACACACACACACACACACACACACACACACACACACACACACACACACACACACACACACACACACGCGGTAATATGCAGACTTGTATTGCGTATGTACTACCTACAATGAAGGTGTCGTGTGTCCACAACTCAGCCTGGCTTGCTATTCTATGTGGCTTATCTGGCTAAAATATACTTGGAGTAAATCAAGGTTTTATTTGCAAAGAAAAATGCTTTATATTCCCTCTGTATACGTTCTCCGTTGCATTACGGTTATTGCGATCTATTTCCGACACCGGGCCAACATTAATGCATTAGGGATCGCCTGACACCGCGTCGGGGCGAGGCTACCAATGGAAGGCAAATAAGCCGGTAAAGGTTAGCCATTACACACGACAGCCAGATTCGTTATTGGTCTGGGAAAAAAATAAGCGATAAAAACGTAGTTGCAGCATAATGTATACTTACTGGCAACGAGTCTAATTATTGTAATGTTATCCAATACCTCATTGCATGTAAAGGTTGAGTAGGGTGCAGGGTCGCATTAAGGCTGCTCTGTCCCATGTTTTTACGTCTCTGTGTTAATGATGCTTTCTGTTTCCTGTTGTGGCAAAAAGAAATGCTGTATAGATTATAAAAAAGAAATGCTGTACAGATTATAAAAAAAAATGCTGTACAGATTATAAAAAAAAATGCTGTACAGATTATAAAAAAGAAATGCTGTATAGATTATAAAAAATGAATACTGCCCAGATTAGAAAAAAAGAAATGCTGCACAGATTAGAAAAAAGAATGCTGCACAGATTAAAAAAAAGGAAATGCTGTACAGATTAGAAAAAAGAAATGCTGCACAGATAAAAAAAAAAGAAATGCTGTACAGATTAGAAAAAAGAAATGCTGCACAGATTAGAAAAAAAGAAATGCTGCACAGATTAGAAAAAAAGAAATGCACAGATTAGAAAAAAAGAAATGCTGCACAGATTATAAAAAAGAAATGCTGTACAGATTATAAAAAAAAAGAATGCTGCACAGATTAGAAAAAAAGAAATGCTGTACAATTAGAAAAAAGAAATGCTGTACAAATTAGAAAAAAAGAATGCTGCACAGATTAGAAAAAAAAGAATGCTGCACAGATTATAAAAAAAAAGAATGCTGCACAGATTAGAAAAAAAGAAATGTTGTACAATTAGAAAAAAGAAATGCTGTACAAATTAGAAAAAAAGAATGCTGCACAGATTAGAAAAAAAGAATGCTGCACAGATTAGAAAAAAAGAATGCTGCACAGATTATAAAAAAAGAATGCTGCACAGATTAAGAAAGGACTACTGTCTGGCCACAGCCTACAAACAGAAAAAAACTCATACGAAAATGACAGTATAGTCATTTATGTATACTCAGCAAATGCCGTAAATCTTAAATGAAAGAATAGCTTCCAACTTCATGAAAACAAGGAAAACAAATTACGGAGGGAGGCAGGAACTCAGTCGTATCCTTCTTTGTACAAAAATATAAGTTGTGGCTACCTACCCCTCCCCCCTCTCCCCACCACCACCACCACCACCACCACCACCACCACCACCACCACCACCACCACCACCACCACCACCACCACCACCACCACCACCCACCACCACCACCACACAGAAGAGATGTTGCAATAGCGTGTGGCGGCCGCGTAACCATTGCCAAAATTACTGTCATCATTAGGTAAACAAACAGTCGTGACAGTCGCACACCGCCGCAATATACGTACACTCATGTGCCCTCGCCGCCCATGCGCCCGCCCACGCAATGCATACAGACCACAGCCACCGCCACCACCACAGCCACCACCACCACCACCACCGCCACCACCACCACCACCACGGCCACCACCACAGCCACCACCGCAGCCACCACCACCACCACCACCACCCACCACCACCACCACCACCACACCACCACCACAGCCACCACCACAGCCGCCACCACCACCACAGCCACCTACACAGCCACCACCACCACCATCACCACAGCCACCACCACAGCCACCACCACCACCACAGCCGCCACCACCAACGCCTGGTCTCAACGGTTCACGTGCGATGCGGAAAGAACTCGAACAAAGAAATGAAAGTGAGAGAGAAAAAATAACGTACCTGAAGCTAGCGGTACAAGGAAACGGAGCCTTAAATATGCTTGTGCGTGTGTGTGTGTGTGTGTGTGTGTGTGTGTGTGTGTGTGTGTGTGTGTGTGTGTGTGTGTGTGTGTGTGTGTGTGTGTGTTTTTTGGCGCGCTTTTTTGATATTCTTGCTGTATCGGCCTAAAAGGTTTCACAGGCGTGTACTACTGGTATATAACTGAAGAATTCTCGATTTGTGAAAGGAAAGATTCATAAACAAAACAACTACAACAATAACAGCATGTGCAGACTAGAACAACATAATCAGAGCCACCACCACCACCACCATCACCACTACCACCACCACCACCACCACCACCACCACCACCACCACCACCACCACCACCACCACCACCACCACCACCACCACCACCACCACCACCACCACGACTTTCAAAACCACAAAGAACAACAACCAACAGTGACAATGACAAGAAGAACGCAACACACACACCAACACACTCGTATCAACAAAGAAATTGAAAATTCTTTTGTGGCCAAGAACTTACGTGAAGGTAATGGCACGACCCTTGTTGTTGTTACTGCAGGCCACTTCCAGACGAGGATTTGTGTGCTCTGGAGGGTCCTCAGGCCTGTTAGCGATGACGTAAGCGCCCTACAGTGGCCAACAGTCTGCTCGAGATGTACACGAAACTCTGGTCTGCTGCAAATACCGTCTGTGAGTTAAATGGACGGAAAGGAAACCATAACACTAAAGATGACGAGAAACACCGCTCCAAGAGGCTGGATTTTGTCATAAGTTTCCTTTTCAGGCAGACTCTATACTAATAATGTTGGGGGATATATAGAGAAACTTGTTTGTGTGTTATTACGTGCGTCTGCCTTCTGTTGTGTAGTGTCTTAGTGTTGCTTTGAGTACAGGGTTGGGCTGTCGATTCATGCCTGTGTGATGGACGTGGTTATATAAGAACATAAGAAAATAAGGAAGCTACAAGAGGCCGCGAGACCTACACGTGGTAGTTCCTGTTCCTTAACACTACCTACTGCCACCTTTTATCCCCATCCATGAATTCATCCAGCCTCCTTTTAAAGCTGGCTCTGGTTAAAAATCTCTTTCCTATGGGTGAAGATTATTACATGATATCCTACTGAAACCTACGACATAGGATCTTGTAGTAGGTTATCTTTTAAGACTACAGGTTCATTCTTCACATCCTCACCTCGAAAAAAAAAATAAAAAATACCTTTCAAATAACTTTTTAATGATGCAATGTTACTCGTACATTACCCACTAACTAACGTTACGGATAATGATACATATTTTCCGTATTTATTGTA
>JACEEZ010022698.1:276122-278622 GCA_016584305.1 Chionoecetes opilio
TTTATTCGAACAATACGTGAGAAGGAAAAGGGATAGAAAAAAAAGAAGCTAAAACCCCTCTGAACATTTAAAAACCCCAGAAATAACATAAATAAATACCTAATACCCCAGAATAACACACCTTAACTCCTGAAAACCCTTAAAACCCCAGAAATAACATAAATAAATACCTAATACCCCAGAATAACGCACCTTAACCCCTGAAAACCCTTAAAACCACCTAGAAATATCTACAAGAAATCTCGAAAACCCCAGAATAACGCACCTTAACCGCTGAAAACCCTAAAAAAACACAGAAATAACTACAAGAAATATCAAATACCCCAGAATAACGCACCTTAACCCCTGAAAACCCTAAAAAAAAACAGAAATAACTACAAGAAATCTCAAATACCCCAGAATAACGCACCTTAACCCCTGAAAACCCTTAAAACCACCTAGAAATATCTACAAGAAATCTCGAAAACCCCAGAATAACGCACCTTAACCCTGAAAACCCTAAAAAACACAAGAAATAACTACAAAAAATCTCAAATACCCCAGAATAACCACCTTAACCCTGAAAACCCTTAAAACCCCCAGAAATAACTACAAGAAATCTCAAATACCCCAGAATAACGCAACTCTAACCCTTAAAACCCCCAGAAATAACTACAAGATATCTCAAATACCCCAGAATAACGCACCTTAACCCCTGAAAACCCTTAAAACCCCCAGAAATAACTACAAGGAATCTCAAATACCCCAGAATAACGCACCTTAACCCCTGAAAACCCTAAAAAAAACACAGAAATAACTACAAGAAATCTCAAATACCCCAGAATAACGCACCTTAACCCCTGAAAACCCTTAAAACCCCCAGAAATAACTACAAAAAATCTCAAATACCCCAGAATAACGCACCTTAACCCCTGAAAACCCTGAAAACCCCCAGAAATAACTACAAGAAATCTCAAATACCCCAGAATAATGCACCTTAACCTCAGAAAACCCTAAAAAAAACACAGAAATAACTAATAGAAATCTCAAATACCCCAGAATAACGCACCTTAACCCCTGAAAACCCTTAAAACCCCCCAGAAATAACTACAAGAAATCTCGAAAACCCCAGAATAACGCACCTTTCCTCCTGAAAACCCTTAAAACCCCCAGAAATAACTACAAGAAATCTCGAAAACCCCAGAATAACGCACCTTAACCCCTGAAAACCCTAAAAAAAACACAGAAATAACTAATAGAAATCTCAAATACCCCAGAATAACGCACCTTAACTCCTGAAAACCCTAAAAAAAACACAGAAATAACTAATAGAAATCTCAAATACCCCAGAATAACGCACCTTAACTCCTGAAAACCCTAAAAAAAACACAGAAATAACTAATAGAAATCTCAAATACCCCAGAATAACGCACCTTAACCCCTGAAAACCCTAAAAAAACACAGAAATAACTAATAGAAATCTCAAATACCCCAGAATAACGCACCTTACCCCTGAAAACCCTAAAAAAAAACACAGAAATAACTAATAGAAATCTCAAATACCCCAGAATAACGCACCTTAACCCTGAAAACCCTAAAAAAAAACACAGAAATAACTAATAGAAATCTCAAATACCCCAGAATAACGCACCTTAACTCCTGAAAACCCTAAAAAAAAAACACAGAAATAACTAATAGAAATCTCAAATACCCCAGAATAACGCACCTCTAACCCCTGAAACCCTAAAAAAACACAGAAATAACTAATAGAAATCTCAAATACCCCAGAATAACGCACCTTAACCCCTGAAAACCCTAAAAAAACCACAGAAATAACTAATAGAAATCTCAAATACCCCGATAACGCACCTTAACTCTGAAAACCCTAAAAAACCACAGAAATAATAATAGAAATCTCAAATACCCAGAATAACGCACCTAACTCCTGAAAACCCTAAAAAAACCACAGAAATAACTAATAGAAATCTCAAATACCCCAGAATAACGCACCTTAACCCCTGAAAACCCTAAAAAAAAAAAACACAAATAATAAGAAATATCGAATACCCTCTCTCTCTCTGTCTCTCTCTCCTCTCTTTCTCTTCCTTCTCCTCTCTCTCTCTCTCTCTCTCTTACTTCTCCTGAAACCCTAAAAAAAAAGTCCAGAGAGCCCTAAGCAAAAACCTAAACCCTTCAAAACTAGAAGAAAAATAAAGCGATGAAAACAACACACGCTCGCACGACCTTACAACCAAGGTCACCAGAGTCGAGTTTTAAGTGTGCGTGACCTCGCCTTAAACCACCCCCGGAAGCAAAAACGGGGGAACGGGAATACAACAGAAAAAAGTTTAAAAATAAAATTTTAATAGTTTAGTTTGGGGGTTGAAAGGTGTTGGGAGGGAATCGGGTTTTGGAGGGGGGGAAAAAGGGAAGGAGGAAGGAAGGAAGGAAAAGGGAAAGGAAGGGAAGGGAAAAAAAAACCAAAAATGTGGCGGGGGCCGGCGTGCGGCGGCTGCGGGCG
>JACEEZ010022698.1:283622-293622 GCA_016584305.1 Chionoecetes opilio
AAAAAATATTACAGTAAATACCAAATCACTCATGGACCAGAAATTGAGTAATCAGTAATTAACTAAGGTATTCACAAACCTTAATGACCGTAAAGGATCAAAAGAAACGTTTATGTAGATGGTATGGAGAAAGAAACGTTTATAAGTCTGCAAAGAAAGAAACGTTTATGTAGATGGTATGCAGAGAAAGAAACGTTTATCAGTCTGCAAAGAAAGAAACGTTTATGTAGATGATATGGAGAAAAAAACTTTTATGTAGATATGGAGAAAGAAACGTTTATAAGTCTGGAGAAAAAGAAACGTTTATAAGTCTGGAGAGAAAGAAACGTTTATAAGCCTGGAGAGAAAGAAACGTTTATAAGTCTGGAGAAAGAAACGTTTATAAGTCTGGAGAGAAAGAAACGTTTATAAGCCTGGAGAGAAAGAAACGTTTATAAGTCTGGAGAAAAGAAACGTTTATAACTGGAGAGAAAGAACGTTTATAAGTCTGGAGAAAAAGAAACGTTTATAAGTCTGAGGAAGAAACGTTTATAGTCTGGAGAGAAAGAAACGTTTATAAGCTGGAGAGAAAGAAACGTTTATAAGTCTGGCCAAGAAAGAACGTTTTATAATCCTGGAGAAAGAAAACGTTTATAAGTCTGGAGAGAAAGAAACGTTTATAAGTCTGGAGAGAAAGAAACGTTTATAAGTCTGGAAGAAAGTAACAAAAAACTTTTATAAGTCTGGAGAAAGAACGTTTATAAGCCTGGAGAAAGAAACGTTTATAAGTCTGGAGAAAGAACGTTTATAAGCCTGGAGAAAAGAAACGTTTATAAGTCTGGAGAAAGAAACGTTTTAAGCCTGGAGGAAGAACGTTTATAAGCCTGGAGAGAAAGAAACGTTTATAAGTCCTGGAGAAAGAACGTTTATAAGTCTGGAGAAAGAAACGTTTTAAGTAAATAGAATCATATAAGAGAAAAAGAAAAAAAGAGAGAGAGAGGAGAAAGAGAGAGGAGAGAGAAGAGAGAGAGAGAGAGAGAGAGGAGAGAGAGAGAGAGAGAGGAGAGAGAGAGAGAAGAAAAAAACAAAAAACAACGATAAAATATGAGTTTAAGACAACATAGTAGTAGTAGTAGTATTAGTAGTAGTATAGTAATAGGTAGTAGTAGTAGTAGTAGTAGTAGTAGGTAGTAGTAGTAGTATGTAGTAGTAGTAGTAGTGGTAGTAGTAGTGTAGTTAGTAGTAAGTATAGATAGTGTTAGTAGTGTAAGTAGTGTAGTAGTAGTAGTAGTGTGTGTATAGAGTAGTAGTAGTAGTAGTAGAGTAGTAGTAGTAGTAGATAGTAGTAGAGTATGTAGTAGTAGTAGTAAGTATGTAGTAGTAGTAGTAGTAGTAGTATTGTGTGTAGTTAGTGTGTAGTAGTGTTGTTAGTAGTGTAGTAGTAGGTGAGTGTGTGTGTAGTAGTAGT
Source organism: Chionoecetes opilio (assembly GCA_016584305.1). Lineage (NCBI taxonomy): Eukaryota > Metazoa > Arthropoda > Malacostraca > Decapoda > Majidae > Chionoecetes > Chionoecetes opilio. The sequence continues at coordinate 285,070 of JACEEZ010022698.1, forward strand.
GTAGTAGTAGTTAGTGTAGTGTAGTAGTAGTAGTAGTAGTAGAAGTTGTTGTAGTAGTAGTAGTGGTAGTGGTAGTAGTGTGTAGTAGTAGTAGTAGTAGTAGTAGTATAGTAGTGTGTAGTAGTAGTAGTAGTAGTAGTAGTCGTAGTGTGTGTAGTGGTGTAGTAGTGGTAGTAGTAGTGGTAGTAGTAGTAGTATAGTAGTAGTAGTAGTAGTAGTAGTAGTAGTATAGTAGTAGTGGTGGTGGTGGTGGTGTGGTGGTGTGGGTGGTGGTGGTGGTGGTGTGTGGTGTGGTGTGTGGTGGTAGTAGTAGTAAGTAGTAGTAGTAGTAGTATAGTAGTAGTAGTAGTAGTAGTGGTGTAAGTAGTATAGTTAGTAAGTGTAGTAGTAAGTAGTAGTAGTAGTAGTAGTAGTAGTAGTAGTAGTAGTAGTCGTAGTAGTAGTAGTCGTAGTAGTCGTAGTAGTAGTAGTAGTAGTAGTTAGTAGTAGTCGTGTCGTAGTCGTAGTCGTAGTAGTCGTAGTTCGTAGTAGTAGTTTCGTAGTCGTATCGTAGTAGTAGTCGTAGTCGTAGTAGTAGTAGTAGTAGTAGTAGAGTATAGTCAGTAGTAGTAGCGTAGTCGTAGTCGTAGTCGTAGTAGTGAGTCGTAGTAGTAGTAGTAGTAGTAGTAGTAGTTAGTAGTAGTAGTAGTAGTAGTAGTCTATCTATCTATATTAATAAAGCGAAAGTGTGGTGTGTGGTGTGTGGTGTGTGTGTGTGTGTGGTGTGTGTGTGTGTGTGTGTGTGTGTGTGTGTGTGTGGTGGTGTGTGTGTGGTGTGTGTCGTGTGTGTTGGTATAGGTTCCGCCCCCCGTGGCGGAATCCCATCATATACCACATTTTTGGAACCAGGTTGACCAGGGGAAGGTTTTAAGCCCACTTATGAGATGATCCGATCACTTCTTTTTTTTTTTTTTAGCAGCCTATTAGCGATAATTGTGAAAAAAAAGTGGGTTGCGAGAATTGAGGAAGCCTTGATGTAGGGTGATGGGTAATGGGTGAGTGAATGGGTGGGGTGATGGGTAATGGGTGTGGGGTGATGGGTGAGTGAATGGGTGGGGGTGATGGGTGAGGGAATAGAATGGGGGTGATGGGTAATGGGTGAGTGAATGGGTGTGTGGTGATGGGTAATGGGTGAGTGAATGGGTGGGGGGGTGATGGTAAAGGGTGAGTGAATGGGTTGGGGGTGATGGGTAATGGGTGAGTGAATGGGTGGGGGTGATGGGTAATGGGTGAGTGAATGGGTTGGGGGTGTATGTGAATGGGTTGCGTTAATACATACATTTCTACATCCATGATTTCAGGAAAGTTAGAAGGGGCTATCTGGAGAGTCTGTGTTTGGTGGGCCTTTGGCCCACCAAACACAGGTGGTGGGCCGAAGGCCCACCAATAGCCCTCCGCAGGAGCTAGCCAAAAAGTCCGCCCGGAGGGCGGCTTTGCGGCTAGTAGTAAATAAAGTAGCAGGCCTTATAGGAACCTGTCTCTCCCCTCCCCCCCTGCAAAAAAGGACCCCCTTTACTTCAGTTGCAAAATAAAAACATGAAAAAACAAAAAACAATTTAAACACCTGTATACGATGATTACCTGGCCTGGCCTCTCTCTCTCTCCTTTTCTCCTCTCTCTCTATCGGGGGAATTGGGAGGGGGGGAAGGGATTGGAGATGGATGGTGTTCGATTTCAGGATTAATTACTGTATACTGGTTAGGAGGGGAGGGTGAGGGAGGGGGAAGGGGGGAGTAAGGGAGGGAGAGGGGAGGATAGGGGGAGGGAGGAGAGGGTAAAGAGGGGGAGGAAGGAGGGGGATAAATGGAAGGGATACCGATATGGCGTCTGCAGAGATAAGGAGAGAGAGAGAAGGGGGGGAGAGAGAGAGGAGGAGGGGGAGGGGGAGAGAGGAGGAGAGAGAGAGGAGAGGGGGAGAGAGAGGCTGGGCTGACTTGGTGTGGTGGTGGAGGAGGAGGAGGAGGAGGAGGGGAGGAGGAGGAGGAGAGAGGAGAGGAGGAAAAGGAGGAGTGGAGAGGAGGAGGAGGAGGAGGAGGAGGGAGGAGAGGAGGAGGAGGAGGAGGAGGAGGAGAGGAGAAGAAGGAAGGTAACTGTTATATTGAGAAGAGAAAAAGGAAGTGAAGGAGGAAGAGGAAGAGAAGAGAGAGATAGAGAGAGAGAGAAGAGAGAGAGAGAGAGAGAGAGAGAGAGAGAGAGAGAGAGAGAGAGAGAGAGAGAGGTGGAGTCTGGATCGATTACCAACTCGGGTCCTGCCCAGCACCTCTCTCTCTCTCTCTCTCTCTCTCTCTCTCTTCTCTCTCTCTCTCTCTCTCTCTCTCCTCTCTCTCTCTCTCCTATCAAACCCACCCCAAACCCTTCTCCCCACCTCTATGCACACCCCAACCCACCCCCAATAGCAAACACCCTAACACACACCCCAAATATCACCCCTTCACCCCAACACACCAAAACCCCCACCACCAATTCCCCAAACACCCAAATTTCCCCTACATAAAAATCCAAACCCACACCAATTCCCCTCCAATATGTCACCCCACTACTCCAATATGTCACCAATCCCCCTCCTATATGTCACCCCCACCAATTCCCCTACATAAAATCACACCCACACCAATCCCCCTCCAATAATACCCCTCTTCTCTTCCCCCAATAATACCCCCTCCTCTCTTCCCCATTCACATACCCCACCTATAATTCCTCCCGATATAACCCCCCTCCAATATGTAGTAACTTCTCTCACCCCCCTCCTTCCCCTACACCCCCCCCTACATCAATCTTCACCCCCCCCCCCACAACACCCCCCCAACACCCTATCAAGAAAAACAACGAATATACAAACACACACAGAAGCTAAATGTCTAAAAAAAAAAACATTTCCTTTGTCTTCGGTAGTGGTGAGGAGGAGGGAGGAGGAGGAAGGGGAGGAGGAGGAGAGGAGGAGAGGAGGAGGAGGAGAGGAGGAGGAGGAGGAGGAGGAGGAGGAGGAGGAGGCGGAGGAGGAGGAGGAGGAGGAGGAGGAGGAGGAGGGAATTAAGAGAAGGCAAGGGAAGGGGGAGAGGAAAGGAAGGGAAGAGGAAAGAGAGGAGGGAGGGAAAGTAGATGAAGAGGAAGAGGAAGTGGAAGAGGAGGAGGAGGAAGAGGAAGAAGAGGAGAAAGAAAGACACACAGGACGGAAGGAAGAGGAAGAGGAGGAGGAAGAGGAAGAAGAGGAAGAAGAGGAGGAGGAGGAGGAGGAGGAAGGGACAAAAGGGTTACCTATCTAAGAGGAGAGGATTGTGCACACCTGAGGAGCTAATTAATAATACAGGTAGTCCCCCCCTGCCTCACCTGTGCCCCCTCTGTGTGTGTGTGTGTGGTGTGTGTGTGTGTGGGTGGGTGTGTGTGTGTGTGTGTGTGTGTGTGTGTGTGGGTGGTGTGTTGTGTGTGGTGTGTGGGTGTGTGTGTGTGGGTGTGTGGGTGGGGTGGGTGGTGTGGTTGTGGGTGTGGTGGGTGGGGGGTGGGGGATTGGTGTGTGGGTGTGTTGGGGGGGGTGTTTGTGTGTGTGTGTGTGTGTCTGTTGTGTGTGTGTGTGTGTGTGGTTGTGTGTGTGTGGGGTTCATATTTACTTCTCTATTTATGTTGCACTTATCTGCCAAAGTTTTTTTGTTATTGAAAAAAAAACGTGATTTAAAAAAGAATCAAGGCAATACTGATAATACTACTACTGATCGTTGTATTGAAGTCATGATTAATCTAGCAATGCCTATCATATTTTTATGTCTTGTAGTAAGTTTTGTCTAATTTGTGATTTTTAAGGAATATCTGGAAGTATCATGTCATTGTGAATTGGCTGAAATAGGGACTTCTAATCATTGTAACTGAAAACTGATTCCAGATTCGTGTTCAGCATGCCCGATAACTGCTAGGAACTAATTTTCAAGCAAATCTATTTTTAAAAAAATATTGCAAATTTTGCAAGGGATTTGATTTTTTTTTTAAATCACGTTTTTTTCAATAACTAAAAGACTATGGCAGATAAATGCAACATGAATAGAGATTTATATGAAGTAGATCAAGGGCTATCATTTGGCGTAAAAGCAAAAATTTATTGATTGGTAAATAATCGAGAAAATAGCATATTCGTACATTTAAAAATTGCTAAATTTGGAATATTTCTTAGAAATAGATTTGCCTGAAATTTATTTCCTAGCAGTTTTCGGGTATGCTGAACACGAATCTGGAGTCACTTTTCAGTTACAATAATTAAAAGTCCCTATTTCAGCCAATTCACAATGACATACTTCATGATATTCCTTAAATATCACAAATTAGAATTTGTAACTGAAAACTAATTCCAGATTCGTGTTCAGCATGCCCGAAAACTATTAGGAACTAATTTTAAAGTAAATCTATACGTATTTGAAAAATTATTGCAAAATTTGCCGTATTTTTTTACAAATAGATTTGCTTGAGAATTAGTTCCTAGCAGTTATCGGGCATGTTAAACACGAATCTGGAGTCAGTTTTCAGTTACAATGATTAGAAGTCCCTATTTCAGCCAATTCACAATGACATGATACTTCCAGATATTCCTTAAAAATCACAAATTAGACAAAACTTACTACAAGACATAAAAATATGATAGGCATTGCTAGATTAATCATTACTTCAATACAACGATCAGTATTAGTATTTTCAGTATTAGTATTAGTATTATTAATCCCTATTTGAGCCACCCATGCGATTTTCAAAGTACTTATAAAAACCTAGGAACTATAGAAATCCTGTGAGACTTCTAATGCCCTCCCATGACTCCTGTAGGATGCCTGAAGGAGCGAAGAGGCCCGTGAAGGACTCTGAAGGATTGCATGCAAAGCGAAGGATACTTTAAAAAATAGTTCTTCCTCCTCCCTTTCTTCTCCTCCTCTCCTCCCTTTCTTGTCCGACCTCCTTCCTTCTCCTCCCCCTCTCCCCTCCATCCTCTTCCTCGTCCCTCCTTCCCCTCCCCTACTTTCTCCTCCTCTCCCCTTCTTCCTCCCTCTCTCACCTTCTTCCTCCACCTATCGTATTTATACGATAGTTATCATATATCAGATCACGCTGGGCAGCCGCGGCACGCACCGCATGGGAGAGGTCGGACTCCCACTAGTAAGTCTAAGGATAATTCAAACTTGCTCGCATTATGGAAAGTTATTGAAAAATTCGAACTGGCCTGAAACAGATCGAATTATCCGAAGTTTGAATTATACGGGTTCGATTTAGAGAGGGTTTACTGTGAGTAGGTACATAATAATTAACAACAAAATTAACAACAAAAATAAACATGAATAAGAACATCAACGATAAGAATACTCAATATGCACCAGAGAGAGAGAGAGAGAGAGATGAGGAGAGAGAGAGAGAGAGAGAGAGAGAGAGAGAGGAGAGAGAGAGGAGAAATACATAAATGCTTAATACCTTAGTCTGTGAGCTCATGTAAATTGATTGAGGAGAGAGAGAGAGAGAAGAGAGAGAGAAAGAAAGTAATACCTAGAGGTAGATGAATTGATTGAGAGAGAGAGAGAGAGAGAGAGAGAGAGAAGAGAGAGAGAGAGAGAGAGAGAGAGAGAGAGAGGAAACCCAAGAGCAAATTTACTCAAACAGTCAAGTACAAAATTAGTACATATACTACATATACACTACTATACTACACTACTATACGAAGATGATATAGCCCCAATAGAGAGGAGACATATTCGGAGGGGGGGCTATAATACCTGTAAAATTAATTAGACGAGGGGGGGGGTTCAGGTAGCATAAACAGGTAGTGAGGGGTGATAGAGGGGAGGGGGGGGGGTAAAGTAAGAGGGAAGGAGGGGAGGGAGGGGGAGGTATCAGGTAAAGGGGGAAGGAGGGGACGGAAAAAGACACGAGAGGAGGAAGGAAGGAGGAGAGGAGGGAGAAGAGAGAGAGAGAGAGAGAGAGAAGAGAGAGAGAGAAAGGGGAGAGGAGGAAAAATGTAGGGAAGCAAAGCAGCGAGTAAAAGATTAGAGAGAAAGGGAAAGAGAAAGAATCAAAGGAGGAAGGCAGGAAGGAAGGAAAAGGAAGAAGGAGGAAAGGAAGAGAAGAAAGGAGAAGGAAGAAAGGAGGGGAAAAGAAGAAATATTATGACAGATCTGAAGGAAAGAAAGATATATGAGGTTGCTATGTCACATGAAGGAGGAGGAGGAGGAGGAGGAGGAGGAGGAGGAGGAGGAGGAGGAGGAGGAGGAGGAGGAGGAGGAGGAGGCGATAAGATATAAGAAAAAAACACAAAAAATCTTAGGCAATTCCAATCAACTAAAAAACAACAACGAGGCAAGCAACGAACGACAAAAACAAGAACACACACACACACAAACACAAAACTACTATAAAACTACAACTACAGTGCAAAAAAAAGAGAGAGAATTAGAGTTAGAGATAAAAGATAGTGCATGAGTTTAATCTTTACCTCTACTGAGAACTGGTCTACAGCATCTCATGGTAGCGGTTCATGGTAGTGGTTCATGGTAGCCGCCTCCACACACTGGTAGTATGGTAGTAGTGGTGAGGGGGGAGGGGGGGAGGAGGGGGTGGTGTTAGTAATGGTAGTAGTGGTAGTAGTAGTAGTGGTGATGGTTGTTGTGGAGAAAAGGGAAAGGAGTGGTGTAGTAGTAATGGGAGTTGTGGTAGTAGTAGTGGTAGTAGTAGTAGTAGTAGTAGTAGTAGTAGTAGTAGTAGTAGTAGTAGTAGTGGTGGTGGTGGTGGTGGTGGTGGTGGTGGTGGTGGTGGTGGTGGTGGTGGTGGTGGTAGTAGTAGTAGTAGTAGTAGTAGTAGTAGTAGTAGTGGTAGTAGTAGTGGTAGTAGTAGTAGTAGTAGTAGTAGTAGTAGTAGAGGAAATAATAGTAGCAGTAATAGCAATAGTTGTACTGGTCTGGTGGAAAAAGTAGTAGTAGTTGTAGTAGTTGTAGTAGTAGTAGTAGTAGTAGTAGTAGTAGTAGTAGTAGTAGTAGTAGTAGTAGTAGTAGTAGTAGTGTGTATATATTAGTGTCCATATATTTCCACACAAATCGAAACGGTCACAAAACACACACACACACACACACACACACACACACACACACATAAACACACACACACACACCGAAACAAACAGAAAAAAGCTATAAAAATGGTATACGCAAAAAGTTACCCAGGGGGGAGAAAAAAAGAAAGAAAAAAAAAGAAAAAAAAAAAAATAATAATAATAATAATAATAATAATAATAATAATAATGACACATCAATACATAATATTTCTCAGTAACCAGACGGCAAAAACGGGAATTTCTCTCTCTCTCTCTCTCTCTCTCTCTCTCTCTCTCTCTCTCTCTCTCTCTCTCAATCATCCAGGCTTTTAATAACACGGAGAAACAAAATGTCGAAAAACATTTATACAATTTTTAACACAACTAATATTATTTCCTTGTATATTTCCCGTGACGGACGAGAGAGAGAGAGAGAGAGAGAGAGAGAGAGAGAGAGAGAGAGAGAGAGAGAGAGAGAGAGAGAGAGAGAGAGGAGAGGAGGAGAGAGAGAGAGGAGGAGAGGGGAGGGGAGGGGAGAGAGAGAGGGGAAAACTTTAACGCATTCTTTTTTGACTCATTCAGATTCGCACATCTATCTTAACCCTACTGTAATGTTTAGTAGTAGTAGTAGTAGTAGTAGTAGTAGTAGTAGTAGTAGTAGTAGTAGTAGTAGTAGTAGTAGTAGTAGTAGTAGTAGTAGTAGTAGTAATAGTAGTAGTAGTGGTAATAGTAGTGGTAATAGTAGTAGTAGTAGTAGTAGTAGTAGTAGTAGTAGTAGTAGTAGTAGTAGTAGTAGTAGTAGTAGTAGTAGTAGTGTAGCAGCAGTTAAGTAATATAAATAATGATAATAGCGAGCTGAAGTGAAAATGACTCGACCGATTAAGTCAACGCAAAATTATTATTGTCGAGAAAAATTTGAACGCGTAATATAACGAATGATTTACACACACACACACACAGACACAGACACACACACACACACACACACACACACACACACACACACACACACAGGCACTTTCGACCCCTATTAGGACAGATAAGTGAGTGGTAATGGAACTAATTAACAGGTCTGGTACGGAAGGGAGTCTGCAGGTAAGTCTCTCTCTCTCTCTCTCTCTCTCTCTCTCTCTCTCTCTCTCTCTCTGTCTCTCTCCTCTCTCTCTCTCTCTCGTCACCCGGAAGTCAATTAACCTGTCGTCTCAGGTGATCGGCAAGGCAGCGAAAATGAACCTAAAAACAGCCCTTAATGACACGCTAATTACGGCAACACCATTTACGCCAAGAATAATATTAAGTAATGAAACGTTAAAAGAGAGAGAGAGAGAGAGAGAGAGACGATGAGAGAGAGGAGAGAGAGATGCGAGAGAGAGAGAGGACAGGAAGATGAGAGACAGGCAGATAGAGAGAAGAGAGATAGAAGAGAGAGAAGTGTAGGAAGATAGAGAAGATAAGAGAGAGGAGATAGA
>JACEEZ010022698.1:306122-308622 GCA_016584305.1 Chionoecetes opilio
GGCCCCAGCTCCGTTTCAATCCACTGCGGTAGTGCACTTTCCAAGTAGGACGCCGGGGCACTTCAATGCCCCCTGCAGCAGTGACCCCTGGTATATAAATCCCGATGGTGGTCACTAACTGACAGGGCCCTTACTGAACCACAGCCCGTCATAGGTCAAAAGTTGTAGTAGTGACCGTTTACTGGGGGCTGTCTAAAACGGGGGGGAAGGGTTTTAAGCCGATGCAACCTTTCCAATGGGTAATTGGGAAAGAAAATTTTAATTAACTTTTTAAAAAACCTGGTTTATTTAATTATTTTGGGCGATTTAATGTTCTATTTATTTGTTTCTTAAATACGGGCCCACCAATTTGCCACAGGTTTTAAAAGCGCCACGTTACAAAATCCGTATTTTAAAACGGTTTATAACAAAGTTTAGTGAAAGTTTTCTACTATTGTAATCCAAAGTTTTTAAAGACTTCGAGAGTCACCCTATTTTGGAGGGGAAATTTAAATTTTTGAGGTTTTCGTACATTATATTGAACAGGATCATTTGGTTTTGCGCTGATTTTGGGGAAGTTTTAAAAGGTGCCGAACTGCCAAAATTTAAGGGGGGAAAAGAGAAAAGAGGAGAAATTTAGTTTGAAGAGGTGTAAGGAAAAAAATTTATTCATTTTAATACTCAAAATTGGTATTGGGGGAGGAGAAAAGACGAGTTTAAAGGAGAGGAGGAGGGAGGAAGGAGGAGGAGGAGGAAGGAGGAGGAGGAGAGGGGAAGTAGGAGGAGGAGGAGGAGGAGGGGGAAAGGAAGGGGAAGAAGTGAAAACCCCTTTTGGCAAATGTAGAAGAAGAAAGGAAAAGGGAGGAGTTGAAAGGAAGAGTGGTGAAAGGGAAAGGGGAGGGGAAAGGGAAAAGGAAAGAGATAGGAATGGAGGAGGAGGAGGAGGAGGAAGGGAGAGGGGAGGGGAGGGGAAGGGGAGGGGAAGAGGAGGAGGGAAAAGAGAGAGGGGAAAAGGGAAAAGAGGGGAGGAGGAGGAGGAGAGGAGGAGGAACAGGGGAGGCAATAGAAAAGAAGGGAAGGAATTTTACGAGAGAAGGTGATAGGAAGAGAGAAAAGAGGGGAGAGGAGAGAGAGAGAAGAGAGAGAGAAGAGAAGGGGGAAAGGAAAAAAAAAAAAAGGAGATTTTTAAACCCCCAAATTAAACTTAATTGATTTTTAACCCGTTTTAAAATCGGTTTATTAAGTATTTTAAATTTGTTGTTTAATATTTATTTTTGAATCCTAATTTTGTTATTTTTTTTAAAGGGATTCTAATATAATTTTTGGAAATTTCGGGAAAGGGGGATCAGTCATTGTAATGGAAAGGGGACTCCAAATTTGTTGATGCCCGTTTGTTTTTGGAATCCCAAAACTTGAAATTTTCAAGCAAATTATTTTTCAAAAAATATGCAATTTTGAAATTTTTTAAAATACTATAGATTGTCCTTAAATTGTTTATACAGTTTCGGGATATTTCCAGTTATAATTTTAGTACTTTTTAGTCCAAATTTCACCAATAAAATGACTGATACTTCCAATTTTCCCTTTAAAAAAAATCACAAATTAGACAAAACTTACTACAAGACATAAAAAATATGATAGGCATTGCTAGAAAATTTCATTACTTCAATACAACGATCAGTATTAGTATTATTAATCCCCATTTGAGCCACCCATGCGAAAAAATGTGTGGGTGTATAATCTATTTCTAATAATACAATCAAATCGGCTAATTCGACCCAAGTCTCCCCCCAATTAGTTCGAATTAGAGAGGGTTTACTGTAGTAGTAGTAGTAGTAGTAGTAGTAGTAGTGTAGTAGTAGTAGTTTGTAATAGTAGTTTAGTAGTAGTAGTAGTAGTAGTAGTAGTAGTAGTAGTAGTAGTAGTAGTAGTAGAGTAGTGTGGGAGTAGTAGTAAGTGTAGTAGTAGTAGTAAGCCCCCAAAAAATATATAGTAGAGATTAATTATATATTATTATTGTATTTTATGTGTTATTTGTATTAATCTGAGGTGAATTGTATGTAATTTTAGGAATTCATAGAATTGGTTAATGTTTTGGGTTTTTTTTGGGGTTGTATGTTTTAAGATTTGGAGTCACAATTGATGACAAGCAGAAGAAGAAGGAACCAACAACAAATAAAGGACGAACAAAAATTAAAACAAAGACCCGGTATACCAACGCAGGGGCAACTTTGATATGAAAAAGAAGACAACAAATATGCAGGAAGAGGTGGAAGAATCAATAAGACCACGGCGCCAAGGGCGACAAGACAGGGCAGACAGACAGACAGACAGACAGGCAGGACATAGACAGACGACAGACAGACAGAACAGACAGACAGACAGACAGGGCAGACGACAGACAGCAGACAAACAAAGGGCAGACAGGCAACAAGACAAACAGACAGACAGGGCAAAAGGGCAGGCAGACAGAACAGACAGACAGAAGACAAACAGACAGACAGGCAGAAGAGACAGACAG
>JACEEZ010022698.1:321122-376122 GCA_016584305.1 Chionoecetes opilio
ACTGCCTGGCGAGAAAATAAAAGTTCTGGCCAACCCCGAAAAAAATTCCTTGCTGGGCCCTGTGGTGATGTGTTTGTGGCGCCGTGGCGGTCACTGCCACTACGATTCTACATGTACAAGTCTACCTTTAAAAACCTATGTAACGAAGAAAACTACATAGAAGGTGCAAAGGTAGACTATTGTAATCTAAAATCCCTCCCCTGTACTACCTGGAACTGTCGCCGATCGGAACTCTCGCCGTCGTCGTCGAGTGTTCTAATTCTTGATATTACAGGACCCAATATATACATTTAATCAAGTGTTACCCGTGTTTCTGCATTCAGGGATGAAATACTATCGTTAGCTTGATCAGTTAGGTTAGATTTTAGGGTGCCAATGTCCAGGTTAGGTTAACATTTCCACGTCGATGAGAGTTCTAGTTTGTTGTTTCGGCGAGAATTCCCATCGGCGACAGTTCCATAAACCCCCTGTAATATAATAAAAGAGGGATATACATGGTTTATGGAACTGTCGCCGAAGCACCAACCCAGAACTCTCGCCGACAGTGGAACACTCGCCGACGTGTACATTTTCGGCGACAGTTCAACTTGTAATATATGAAAAGGAATCTAACCTAACCTAACCACATAACCTAGCCTAACTATTCAGGCTATTGTTGGTAATTAATCCCTGAATGCAGAAACTCGGGTAATGGGACTACTCGCCGACGTGAAAAATAGGAACACTCGTCGACGTCGGCGAGTGTTCCTATCGGCGACAGTTCCAGGTACAGTACATGAATGTTGTACATACCTTACATCGACGCGCGGCCTCGGGATCACACCACCACCATCAGAGGGGAGGGAGGGGGGCAGGGGGGCGCCTCTCCCCACTCCACGACCAGGCTGAGGGAGGGAATAGCTGGGCATTAGTGAGCAACATTTTGGTTTCTCAGCATCCCGTAAATGTTGTGACGAGACTAACAATTCCTCTCGTCAATCTAATCGATCACATATACTTATTATTTCTGATAGATTATGATGTGCATTTAAGTGATCTAACAATGTGCTAATTTTTTTTTACGGGAAATCATTTTTTTTTTGGGGGGGGGGTAATCATTTGCAAAACCTGCCGGCCTCACTACTCCGTGATCAACCCTGGCGACTCCCTACTCCATTAACATCGCGCTGTATTATTAAGGTTGAGGTCATCCTCGAGCCTGACCTAACCTATCTCATGGTGTAGATTTCTTAATTCTGAGTCGTTTGAACCCAATTTCCCATGGCGCAATTGAATAATAATGACGTTACATATACTACCGAAAATCTACCGTTATATTTCAGCCAAAAACGGTTCGGTTCGGTTAAATCAGATTAAATTTGGTTAGGTTAGAGGTTTGGTTACTGGTTAGGTTAGGTTAGAGTTTGCTTTAGTAACAGATGATATCAAGAAAAAATAGAAAATTATCAATAGTACTACGTCAGTGCGAATGAAAGCGGGGTTGGTTTGCGGGGCGGGCCGGGAGGGGCGGGACGGGCACCCCCCACCTGTAAACAAACATTGATTTCCGACAAAAACAAGTAACAGGTTCATGCAAAACACACCAAAGCTATTCAAGAAAACGAAGTGATGACCTCAAAATCGTGGGATGACCTAAACCGAACAATTACCCAAAAACCTAACCTAACCTAACCTAAACCGAACAATTACCCAAAAACCTAACCTAACCTAACCGAACAATTACCCAAAAACCAGACTTAACTTAACCAAACCTAAATAGTCATCACCTAACTTAGCCAGTACTATATGAAAAGTATTATCTTAGGTTTTCAGAGACGGAAGTAACAGTTTGGAGAGGGTTGAAGGTTAGTGGAAGGCGTAGAGGACAAGAGATTAGTCCTTGGTAAGTCAATAACCCAGATACAGCAGGGTGGATAAACTCATCGAAACCAAATTTGGTCTCAGCGCCACTGAGGGAGTCCCCGTCCTGGCCCAGCACACCAGGCGGCAAGGCAGTGCCCAAGGGCGCTTGCTTGCATCACCAACCTGCTAGTATTAGTGGGTGGTGAGGCTCATTCATCATCCACATAACCTTGCACACACCACACACAGCCATTAGATGAACAAATGGTTTAACCCCTTGAGGCCTAGACCGTAATTTCCATTGTAATTTGGGTACCATTAGATGATTTTTAGTGACTATAAGCAATGTTTTATAGATATGACCTGTTTAGTATCCTTGTCCACTAGCTAATTTGTAATATTCAGTCACTTTTCGTAATTTTATGGCTAACAACAGACAATTTTATATAGCCAAGGAAATATCTGGGCGTGAAGGAGTTAAGTAACGCTAACCTTTATATTGCATTGCCTTGGTTGTGGTCCTTGACGCTGTTACCACCAAACCCTGTTGACAGTCTATCAGGCCGGCGGTGGGAGGGCTCGGCTACTCTCGTGAAGGCCAACTAGCTATGATCTCTTAAGGATGTCACAGGAACTACCTCGTGTAGGTCTCGCGGCCTCTTGTAGCTTCCTTATTTTCTTATGTTCTTATGTAACCCGTGGATGGAGATGGGGAGAATGAGGCAGCCTTCAAATGTTTTCTGGGTCGCCTCATAACTGGCTTCACTTAATGCAGTGTTGTATGCATCCCTGCAACTATAGGTACCAATCACTACATGGCTTAGTTTTACACCAACATTTATCATATAATAAATATCAGAATTCCATCACATGATTCTAAATACTGATCTTACTCACACTGTATCTTTGCTGTGCTGGCAGGAGGTATGTGCAGTGAAATCATGACTGGCTATGTGGCTATGTGGCAGTGGAGTCATGACTGGCTATGTGGCTATGTGGCAGTGGAGTCATGACTGGCTATGTGGCTATGGCAGTGAAGTCATGACTGGCTATGTGGCTATGTGCAGTGGAGTCATGACTGGCTATGTGGCTATGTGCAGTGAAGTCATGACTGGCTATGTGACTATGTGGCAGTGGAGTCATGACTGGCTATGTGGCTATGTGCAGTGAAGTCATGACTGGCTATGTGGCTATGTGCAGTGAAGTCATGACTGGCTATGTGGCTATGAGGCAGTGAGAGTCATGACTTGCTATGTGGGGTATGTGGCAGTGAAGTCATGACTGGCTATGTGGCTATGTGCAGTGAAGTCATGACTGGCTATGTGGCTATGGCAGTGAAGTCATGACTGGCTATGTGGCTATGGCAGTGAAGTCATGACTGGCTATGTGGCTATGTGCAGTGAAGTCATGACTGGCTATGTGGCTATGTGGCAGTGAAGTCATGACTGGCTATGTGGCTATTGGGAGTGAAGTCATGACTGGCTATGTGGCTATGGCAGTGAGTCATGACTGGCTATGTGGCTATGGCAGTGAAGTCATGACTGGCTATGTGGCTATGTGGCAGTGAGTCATGACTGGCTATGTGGCTATGGCAGTGAAGTCATGACTGGCTATGTGGCTATGGCAGTGAAGTCATGACTGGCTATGTGGCTATGGCAGTGAAGTCATGACTGGCTATGTGGCTATGTGGCAGTGAAGTCATGACTGGCTATGTGGCTATGGCAGTGAAGTCATGACTGGCTATGTGGCTATGGCAGTGAAGTCATGACTGGCTATGTGGCTATGTGGCAGTGAAGTCATGACTGGCTATGTGGCTATGTGGCAGTGAAGTCATGACTGGCTATGTGGCTATGGCAGTGAAGTCATGATTTGGCTATGTGGCTATGGCAGTGAGTCATGACTGGCTATGTGGCTATGTGGCATGAAGTCATGACTGGCTATGTGGCTATGAGGCAGTGAAGTCATGACTGGCTATGTGGCTATGGCAGTGAAGTCATGACTGGCTATGTGGCTATGTGGCAGTGAAGTCATGACTGGCTATGTGGCTATGGCAGTGAAGTCATGACTGGCTATGAGGCAGTGGAGTCATGATTGGAGCCCAACAGTTGTGCAGCCACCCAGACTTGTCCGAAAGTGCTGGAGGAAGGAGGAGCTGCAAAAAAGACATCAGCCAAGGGCATTAGGTGGGTTCCTGAGTGGTAAGGGGGCGAACACCCTAACACCCTAACACCCTAACCTAAAGGAAAACACTGCCATGGGTACGTTACATAATGCATTCTTGTACGCCGCTGGAGCTCCTGCGATGTCTGGCAGTCCCGCGACGGCTTGCAAAACTTACCTGAAATATGATTGTCACTTAATAAACCTGCCTAATACATAAAAGGGGGGGGGGGGGGGGGGACAAGGAGCAGCCGCTCAGTACAGATCAGTCTCTCTAACTAGGGGGTGGTAGGGCAGTGTATGAGGACTAGTTACCCTTGAGCCCCATACGGTCAGCTTCTATTGTTTAAATTGACTGCCAATAATAACCTGATTTTTAAAATGACTAATAAGAAAATTATTTTAAAATTTTGGGGGAAAAGGACCTAGTTTAAACCCTTGGCCCTAGTAATTTGGTAATTGTCAAAAATTTTTGCTATGCAATTTAATTGGCCTAACAATTAAGGAACTATTTTTATATCAAGGAAAAGAAATTTAGCAGGAAGACGGCGTGAAGGAGGAGGATGGAATTAGTATCTGGAGAGTGAGCATCATGTAGCACAGACCATTCAGATTCACAGGTCTGCAAATGTACAATGAAGACATGATTCAAGCACTGCTGACCTTAGAGAAACAGAGAGGTTTGCCAAGCCTTGCAGAATATATGCATATATTTCACAGCTGCTGGACACTTATATATTATATTTTTTTTGTTTTGCTCCAGTACTTAAGTTAACTCCTTGTCTTGTTGTTGTTGCTTTTTACCTCCGCCAACGAAGTTGGAGGGGTTATGTTTTCACCCCGATCTGTCTGTCTGTCTGTCTGTCTGTCTGTTTGTTAGTGTACAGGATTTCTCGAAAAGTTGCGAATAGATTTGGACCAAACTCGGTATACCAAGTCTATTTGGTATAAGGAAGAACTGATTTAATTTTGGATGAAATCTATTGACAACTGTTGCCATGGCAACCAATTGATGAAATATTCGGCCGGAGGTATGCGCTCATACTGAGTGCATAATGCATATATATATATATATATATATATATATATATATATATATATATATAATTGATGAAATATTATGGCGGAGGTATGCGCTCTACTGAGTGCCCCCCCCCCCCCTAGTTTTGTCTGTATGCCTCCGGGCGATAATGAAATCATTATTATTATTATTATTATTATCAATACTCACCACACTGAAGAGATGGGGAGACAGGCGCTTCAGTGCGAGCTATGGATTGCCTCAAGCACATTACCTTCCTGGAAAGAAATATTTCTAGATTAGTATTTTATCCCCACTCTCCATACAAGGCTTGAACCTATTTGCTGCACCTATTTGTGCCTCAAAACCAACAGGATCTTATTGGTGACCCTATCAATGAAGTGACAGTATGAGGCTCTTATTGGTGACCCTATTAATGAAGTGACAGAATGAGGCTCTTATTGGTGACCCTATTAATGAAGTGACAGTATGAGGCTCTTATTGGTGACCCTATTAATGAAGTGACAGTATGAGGCTCTTATTGGTGACCCTATTAATAAAGTGGTAGAATGAGGCTCTTATTGGTGACCCTATTAATGAAGTGACAGAATGAGGCTCTTATTGGTGACCCTATTAATAAAGTGGTAGAATGAGGCTCTTATTGGTGACCCTATTAATGAAGTGACAGAATGAGGCTCTTATTGGTGACCCTATTAATGAAGTGACAGAATGAGGCTCTTATTGGTGACCCTATTAATGAAGTGGTAGAATGAGGCTCTTATTGGTGACCCTATTAATGAAGTGACAGAATGAGGCTCTTATTGGTGACCCTATTAATGAAGTGACAGAATGAGGCTCTTATTGGTGACCCTATAATGAAGTGGTAGAATGAGGCTCTTATTGGTGACCCTATTAATGAAGTGACAGAATGAGGCTCTTATTGGTGACCCTATTAATGAAGTGGTAGAATGAGGCTCTTATTGGTGACCTATTAATGAAGTGACAGAATGAGGCTCTTATTGGTGACCCTATTAATGAAGTGACAGAATGAGGCTCTTATTGGTGACCCTATTAATGAAGTGACAGAATGAGGCTCTTATTGGTGACCCTATTAATGAAGTGGTAGAATGAGGCTCTTATTGGTGACCCTATTAATGAAGTGACAGAATGAGGCTCTTATTGGTGACCCTATTAATGAAGTGACAGAATGAGGCTCTTATTGGTGACCCTATTAATGAAGTGGTAGAATGAGGCTCTTATTGGTGACCCTATTAATGAAGTGACAGAATGAGGCTCTTATTGGTGACCCTATTAATGAAGTGACAGAATGAGGCTCTTATTGGTGACCCTATTAATGAAGTGACAGAATGAGGCTCTTATTGGTGACCCTATTAATGAAGTGACAGAATGAGGCTCTTATTGGTGACCCTATTAATGAAGTGGTAGAATGAGGCTCTTATTGGTGACCCTATTAATGAAGTGGTAGAATGAGGCTCTTATTGGTGACCCTATTAATGAAGTGACAGAATGAGGCTCTTATTGGTGACCCTATTAATGAAGTGGTAGAATGAGGCTCTTATTGGTGACCCTATTAATGAAGTGGTAGAATGAGGCTCTTATTGGTGACCCTATTAATGAAGTGGTAGAATGAGGCTCTTATTGGTGACCCTATTAATGAAGTGACAGTATGAGGCTCTTATTGGTGACCCTATTAATGAAGTGACAGAATGAGGCTCTATATTGGTGACCCTATTAATGAAGTGGTAGAATGAGGCTCTTATTGGTGACCCTATTAATGAAGTGACAGTATGAGGCTCTTATTGGTGACCCTATTAATGAAGTGGTAGAATGAGGCTCTTATTGGTGACCCTATTAATGAAGTGACAGAATGAGGCTCTTATTGGTGACCCTATTAATGAAGTGACAGAATGAGGCTCTTATTGGTGACCCTATTAATGAAGTGGTAGAATGAGGCTCTTATTGGTGACCCTATTAATGAAGTGACAGTATGAGGCTCTTATTGGTGACCCTATTAATGAAGTGGTAGAATGAGGCTCTTATTGGTGACCCTATTAATGAAGTGACAGAATGAGGCTCTTATTGGTGACCCTATTAATGAAGTGGTAGAATGAGGCTCTTATTGGTGACCCTATTAATGAAGTGGTAGAATGAGGCTCTTATTGGTGACCCTATTAATGAAGTGACAGAATGAGGCTCTTATTGGTGACCCTATTAATGAAGTGGTAGAATGAGGTAATGGGAATGAGTGACAGAGGTGGGGTGGAGGGGTGGAGTGTTGAACAGTCAGGGTGTTGGGATAGGGAGCAACAAGACACCTCCCGAACTAAATTGGCCCACCCCTCCTTATTATATTCTCTTACCGTCTCCTTTATAGGGACTGACAAGTTGACAGCTAAGCGGGCTTTACTTTACTTTTATTTTTTTGCCCTTGGCCAGTCCTTTGTAAGTCAAGCCTATAATTCACGGTCCATGGACTCACAAACATGTTATCGCAGCATAAGGTTGTTCACCCTTTAAAACCAAATAAAAGCAACACTAGTTTCACTTTCCTATATATACCCTGCGGCGTGCTGCCAAGAGTTGGGTTCAGGGATTGCCGTGCACTCCTACAACAGCCTTGCAACTCTACTCTACAACAACACCACCAAGGGTACTCACTGTAGTGACGGCAGGGGCCCAGGGTACCCCTCTGCCAGGCCCACCGGACCCCCGCGGGTGGCGGCCCGGGGACAAGACAACACTGGCCCGAGCTCGAATTTTTTTTCCCGAACAGGTTTCCAATGGTTGGCGGCTCCCTGAGTCCCTATGCTTGGCTATAGCCTCTACGCTTGGCTGTAGCTACGAAACTAACCACAGGTGTTTCTTGTAAATACCCTCATAGTGATTCCCACACAAAGTTACTAACACTCGTACAAATCTTATAGGTACGAAAACGAAAAAGTACGAAAAGGTACGAAACCTAACCTTACCTAACCTGTTTGGGAAAATAATTTCGAACCAGGGCCAGTGTTGCTCCGCCCCTTGACGACAGCGTGCCGACGGTACCATTAGGCCATGGCGACTACACTCTGAAACAAAGACACACACTTAATGCAGGATTCTAAACATTATACACATTCACCATAACAAAAAATGTTCAAGTAGTATTATGAATAAGGCGCCACTGTAAGATGCAGCCAGCGCCACCACGGGCGCGGGCCAACCATCACAGCCCTCAGTAAAAACAAGCCCACCAGCATTAGTTAGGTAGTGGCTTTCAAAAGTCCTGGGATTCTTGCCTACATCATCGTGTAGATTTCTTCATTTTGAGTATTTTGAAATCCATTTCTCATGGCGCAATTAAATAATAATGGCGTTACAATGTACTACCGAAAATCTACCGTTATTTCAGTCAGAAACAGTTGTTAGTTAAATCAGATTAGGTTAGGTTAGAGGTGGGGTTTAGTAACAGATGATATCAAGAAAATAAGAAAATTATCAATACTATGGCAGTGTGAAGCGGAGCAAGGTTTGCGGGGCGGGCCGGGAGGGGCGGGGCGGGCACTCCCCACACCTGTAAACAAACATTGATTTCCCACAAAAACGAGTGCCAGATTAATTCAAAACACACCAAAACTATTTAGAAAAGCGAAATTTCAGCCTCGAAATCAGTGGATGCCCAATAACAAAAATTGTCCTGCCACATGAGCCGTCAAGGAAGATTACAAAGAAAAAAAATGGCCTACAGCGCTATAGGCTCAAGCGTAAAAAAAAAAAAAATTTACATTAGTTTGCCCTCTTTTCCAAGACATTTCTTGGTAAATTTCTAGTTTGACACCGAATTCACTTTGGTGGACGAAACTAACCTAACCTTTAACAACAACAACAACAACAACAACAACAACAACAACAACAACAACAACAACAACAACAAAACTTAACCTAACCAAATAAAAAAATAAAAAAAATAAAAATTGCTACAGAAACGTTTAGTAGATTAGTTCAAAACGCACCAAAACTCACCAGAATAAAATAGTTTCGTCCACCAAAGTGAGTTCGGTGTTCATCTGGAATACTACCGAAGAGTTGGTTAGCCCCGCGGGACACCACCACCATCACCTCCCTACCGCCCCGGGCACACCACCGCCACACTCCCCTCACCCCCTTCCCTGGCACGCGTCCCCCACCCCGCCACGCCCCTGGAGCCTCGCCGCACCCCACCAGGTCAGGTCAGGTCAAGGGGCGCCGCAGGATGAAGCAGGCAGTGTTGAATTATCAGACGACCTGCGCGGCGCCTCTCACATCACACCTGCTTTACCGCCTCATTGCCTCACATCCCACGCCCCCCACACTAACATCACGTCCACTAGGCCTAAAGCTCACTCTGTACCCTCACTAGGCCTACCTTACATGGCTACAACAAGAGTTATTAGCCGCGTGGTGGAGACTAACCTGGCCCTGCGCGCGTCCTGCCATCTGCCAAGTCGCCATAAAGCACGCCGTCCCGTCCTTGCCGCAAGACGGGACTCACGCGGCCTTGTCTTAACTATAGCAGTGTAATGAAAGAAAGAAAAGTGTGAGGCTACAACAACCTTATCTAGAGGAGGAGGAGGCTATAGTGGGGGAGTATTTGTTTGGAGAGGTGAATGTGGAAGAAGCAAAAAGAACAATCAACAGTTTTTGGATGACCAGAGAAAATAAGAAGAAAGAAAAAAAAAGAAACTAATAAGATAGAATAAGAGAAGAAAACTAATTAAAGACCCAGACAGCAAGAAGAAACACGTCAGGGAGTGCTGTTGAAAAAGGCCTGACTCCCGCCCAGCAACTGAACTGAGCTGAACTGAGTGTTTTTGTGGTCCAAGCACCGTCTTGGATTTCGAAGACCACTCCAATAACACTTGCTGAAATGTGTGTTATACTGCTTTGTGATATTGTTTGTAATGTTTTGGACTGATTATTATTTCGGCCCCTACCAAGCTTGTTGTGTTGTTGTCGCAGAGACCAATCCGTTTGCAATTGCTAGGTAGGTAGAAAAAACGGTCTTCGTACCAAGACGATGCTTGGACGACAAAAACACGGCTTATGAACAAAAAAACAAAGTGATTCTATTTATTCTAAGTATATAATATTGATACTTTATGCTCGAAAATCGATGTATGGAATGAAGTAAGCCTTTATAGTTAGTTTCTACGGGACTCACGCGTCGTTTTCTTACCTAGCTTAATTAACAACTATGAACAAAAATACGAATGTTCGTGATTTTATTCATTCTACCTACCTACCTAAGTATATGATATTGAAACTTTATGCTCGAAAATCGATGTATGGAATTAATTAAGCCTTTATAATTAGTTTTTCAGTAAGATACACCATAAAGTATGCAGGCCTATACCTCTGTAGCCTACTACGTAACAACTATGAAACAAAATACGAATGTACGTGATTTTATTCATTTCAAAGTATATAATATTGAATCTTTATGTCAAAAATCGATGTATGGAATTAATCAAGCCCTTATCGTTAGTTTTTCAGTAAGATACACCATGAAGTATGCAGCCTACAGCAAGCAAGACTGTTCCTGAAGCCTGAACAGATCCTCCTGAACAGTTTGTAAGCCTGACAGCTCTATGTGTAATGCTACTACTGTTTATGCTCCCTTGAATAAACAATCTAAGCATTTGAACATGTCATCTTTGCCTTGAAGTAGAAGAACAGCTAAGAATAACATGTTGAGAGGCTTTGTTGCGTGTATTGCACCACTTTGTTCATCATACGAGCAGGGCTACCACCTGCCGGACTCACCCAAGCAAGATTCACCTTTTTTGGCATTAAATCAATCAATTACCCTAAGAAGATACAAGAGATAGAAGAAGATAGACTCGTACTACATGTTCCTTGGACTTACCTGCCTTTACTTACCCATACATCGTTGTTACAAATTATTTAAACTTGTAAATGTGCACCTTGTATGTATAAAAGTATGAGATGCTTGATTGTTAAGAAGCTGTAGCCTCGCATAAACAAGCTCCTTCATGGTTTATCTTTTTATTCCTTCCTATACAAACACTGGGGTTTCTTCTCAGCAGGTTTTTCATCAATACAAATGGTCATACAATAGAAAAATAGTTTGTGATCCATCCTTGTTAATTGTGATTGATGTTGTTTTGTCCATTGTGATCAAGAGTCAAGGTAACACATTACAAAGGGTTAAGTATTTGTTCACAAGATTACTATGTACAGCACGGGCATAACAGGTCCTTAACTTATGTTATAACAGGTCATTAGGTGAAGCATCTCCACTCTATTCTACAAGAGTTAACCTTTGCTAAATGTACACTTATGAGATTACAACACACACACACACACGTCTGAGAGATTTACCATATGAAGAAAGACTTTCAAGACTAAAACTCCCAACACTTGAGAAAAGAAGAGCAAGGGGAGATTTTACAGCAGTGTATAGAGCAGTGATTCCCAACCTTTACACCTTGGAGGAACCCCTGTAATAATTTTTCATATTCCAAGGAACCCCTTATAAAATAATATTATATATATATATATAATATATATATATATATATATATATATATATATATATATAAAATATATATATATATATATATATATATATTATTTTTTTAAGAAAAGTTCTTGAGCAATATAATTCATATGAAATCTACAATTCCATCCCATGTCATGAGAGTTCACACTAATAAGTCAATAATGTTATGACTTACCTTCAGTGTGACACTTGGGCTTGTTTCTCTTTGCGTATCTGTGAAATTCTTGGCCGAATTTTTGACAGATACACACGCAGTTCTTCCTCGACAGACAGGAGACGATATCTTGATTTGCTTTTAATGACGGTCAGATATGAGAAAGCTTGTTCACAGAGGTAAGAAGTTGAAAACTGGAGTAAAGCATCCAATGCTTTTACTGAGATGACAGGGTACTCTTGCTTTGCTGAAATCCAAAACTTGTCAAGTGATACTTCATTAAATTTCATTTTCAAGGTTCGATCGCACTGTAGTTCACTCAGTTCTTCCTCTTCTTGCAGACTAAGTAGGTTTTCTGTACTTGGTGAGAACTCAGTGAAGGGGTTTCTCACCCAGTCATACGTATCTGATGACAAGGAGGGGAAGTACTTATAAAGTTTTTCTGACAGTGATCCCAAATGACTTGTAATTAATGGAATGACATTTTCATAATCAGTCTGAGTTTGAACTTGAAGTAGGAGTGGAAACATTTCGACGTTTCCTCTTGCAAGGCGCTTTTTCCAAACAGCAAGTTTATTCTTAAATGCAAGAAGTTTGTCTGTGGAAGTCAGAATGTTTTCCTTCGCACCCTGCATGCTGGTGTTCAAGCTATTTAAATGCTGATAAATATCTGATAAATATGCTAGTTTCATTTGCCAGTTTGTAGATTCAAGACATTCACAGAAACTGGATTTATTATTCTCTTTGAAGAAAAGCAGCAGTTCCTGTCGCAGCTGGAATACCCTTGTCAAAACTTTACCTCTGGAAAGCCATCGAGCCTCTGTGTGCTGGAGAAGCGTCACGTTATCTTTTTGCATGTTTTCACACAACCTTGCAAATATGCCAGACTTCAGAGGGCGCTGCTTTATAAAGTTGACCATGTTCACAGTTATATCAAGGACTTGTTTTAAATCATCCCCAATAGTTTTTGAAACCAGAACTTCTCGGTGGAGAAAGCAGCGAGTTGTTATGCCTTCAGGGTTTTTTTCTTTCACGCGTGATACAAAGCCTTGTACTGAGCCAATCATTGAGGGAGCACCATCAGTGCAGATTCCAACGCATTGGTTCCATGACAAACCACAAGATTCCAGGTAAGAAGACAAGATGTTGAAAATGTCGTGGCCTTTGGTAGTTTCTGGCAGTTCTTTACAGCAAAAATAATTTTCCATTATTTCACCTTCATTTTCAAATAGTACAAATGCCAGCAGCTGAGCTTTACCAGTTATATCAGTTGTCTCATCTACTTGGAGAGCAAACTTGTTATTTTGCAGTATTTCAGACAAAATACCAGAAATATTGTTGGACAGGTCATCCACACGCCTACTAATTGTATTATCAGAAACAGGAACCTTGCTTAATTCACTTTCAGCTTCTTCACCTAGCATTGTTCTCACAATTATTTTGCAAGCAGGCATTATTAGGCTTTCTGCAATAGTGTGAATTTTCATTTTCTTGGCAACTAGCTCAGCCACTAAATAGCTTGCTTCTTGGGCCTTATCACTGATGGTTACCTTCTTTTCAAAAACTTTTCTTTGTTTCTGCTGTGAATCCAAGTCTTCGAAATTAATCCACGGTTTTATTTGACAAGTGGCTGTGATTAGTAGTTAAGTGTCGCTTTAACTTGGCTGGGGCCATAGCTGTGTTAGCGAGCTTTTTCCCACAAACAATGCACAAAGGAAGTGGACAGTTTTCTTCTCCAGTCCATGTAAAGCCAATGGCCAGATAACTGTCATTGTAAAGGCGATTTTTTTTAACATCACTCACTTTTCCTTTACTTGTATTTGGCTGTGGTATTTGAGATTCTTCGTCACTGTCCTCCTCTCCACTGACATGCTTTCTTTTCAAATATTTGAACATGCTTCAGTCTTTAAAATCCGTATCAAACTAATATTAACTGGTGAGATTAATTAACACAACATTTCACTCGGTAGCGCTGCCCAAAACTGACTGAAGGAAGATGTGTGAACGGCTGGGCTGGGGCTCGTGACACGTAAGATACTCGTACGGGGTTGCGTCACCCTCATACCCAACCCCTGTGTCGCCAACCTTGCGGAGTAGGAATGAAGGGCGTATCCCGCACCGGCAATAACACTATTTTTTTCTAAATTATATGCATATTATTTGCTCTCATTACTATATACATTGTACTGACTGACACGTACGAGTATGTTGGTGTCTGGAAAGTGTTTGTGACGTGTTGTTGAGTAGGAATTATGAATTATGAATTAAGATCACTGTCATTTTGTAATAGCACATAATTATTTTACGGTTTCTCGCGGAACCCCTGGTGATGGTCGGCGGAACCCCGGTTGGGAATCACTGGTATAGAGCATCAATGGGCCTGGAAAAAATTGACAGAAAAGATCTGTTTGTGTGGGATGCCAGAAGTACATGAGGTCATGAAAAGAAATTGAAAAGGACAACATGCAAGAGGGACATAAAAAAATACAGCTTCCCGTATAGAAGCATAGAAGCCTGGAACAACCTTGATGCAAAAGTGATTAATGCAAGAAGTATTCAGGACTTCAAAGGCAAGCTGGATAATAGTAGATTTGGAGACGGGACAGTACGAACATAGCTCTTTTCCTGTATGTTACAACTAGGTAAATACACACACACACACACATACACTATAAACAAATCAAAATGACCTCTTCCATAATCAGAAGTTCCTATAATAAACAAAACAAAATCAATAGAAATCCTTTACAAAAACTATATTCAACATTTAAACTGACTTCAACTATTCAACATAATATTATAAACTCACAACTTGTAGGTAAAACATTGTATATCAACATGATTTCAAGACACAGGATTATAGACTCCTTCACAAAAACAAAAATATATTGACCATTTCATTTTTCATAGGTAGTAAATTAAAGTAGAATGATAGAGACAGGTCGAAATATGCCGGGGGAAGATAGAACCCCCTTGTAGTCCGGTAAATCGAGGGTCAACTGTATTCCTAGTATTATAATAGTATAGTAACCTTGGTCAAAACTATGCACTAGGTTATTTTTTTCTCCATACCAACAGCTGAAAATCACGACTGCAATAGTGTCAACATCTTTAAGGCATCCTATTTAAACCAACAACTGGAATGTAACCCCTTGAAGCCCAGAACGTAATTTTCATAGTAATTTAGCTACTATTAGACGATTTTTAGTGAATATAAGCAATATTTTATAGATATGACCTGTTTTGTATCCCTATGGACTAACATGGTATATTCAGTTCGTTTTCGTAATTTTATGGCTCGACAACATACAATTTTTTATAGCAAGGAAAGATCTGGGTGTGAAGGGGTTGAGCAAGATTGAGGCGAAAAGTTCCTAGAGTTTAACATTCAAATTTCAAAACAAAAACATTATCTATTACTAAGCATTATCTATTCTGCCTACTATCTTTACAATCTCTATTCTTACTTTCTATCCATCGCATTATCTATTCTCCTTCCCTTCCTCTTCCTATCCCTTGCAATACCTATCCTCCTACCTTTACATTCGCTATACTAACTCTTCCTATCCCTTGCAATACCTATCCCCCTTCCTTCTCCCTACAGCTGGAAGTTCTGCACAGACGACGCATAGTGTGCCCGGTAGGGAGAGTTCTTGGAGCGTGCGGTGTGGTGGGAGAACTCTGAGTAGCGGTCGTGGTCGGGGTGGGGCATGAGCATCACGGGCTGTAGGTTGAGGGACTTACGGGACCCTGCCAGACTTCCGACGTCACCCACGAAGCCTGTGTTCATCTGGCCTGCAGGGAGGGAAGGGGGTGAGTGCTGGCTGGCTGACTGGCTGGCTGGTTGGCTGGGTAGACAGACACACACATCACACTGGATACGATACACTAACTGATTGATTGATTGACCTACTGACTGAATAACTGAATGACTGACTGACTGAAAGGAAGGTGACGAGTGCTGGCTGGCTGGCTGGGTAGACAGACACACACACACACACACAGGATACTTGATACACTGATTGTTTGATTGATTTGAGTGACTTACTGACTGAATACTTGATAAACTGACTGAATTCTTGATAAACTAACTGATTGACTGATTGAATGAGTGACTTACTGACTGAATACTTGATAAACTGACTGATTCTTATTCTTATTATTATAACATATATTATTCTTTTTCCACTGACCTTTGCTCTATATAATCATTGACCTCACTTTATAAAATACCTGGAGCTGAGGAGGTCAAGGCCAGGTACTCTAATTAAGACCTAAATTTAACACTACCAACACCTTTAACCCCTCGAGACCCAGAACGTAATTTCCATTGTAATTTGGCTACAGACGATTTTCATGACTATAAGCACTCATTTAATAGATATGACCTGTTTAGTATCCTTCTCCACTAACTAATTTGGTATATCAAGTCACTTTTCGTAATTTTATGGCAAATAGCATACATTTTTTTATCTATAACAAAGGAAAGGTCATGACGTGAAGGGTCAAAAAGGCTAATTAGGTCCTGCAATCACATTAGGTCTCTCTCTCTCTCAATCACATTAGGTCATCTGTAACATCATTATTTTTGGGCAGCAGTGCATGAAATACCACCTGTTATACCTGCTGGCTTAATGAACACCTGAAATGCTAAGGAGTTTTTTGTCACTGTAATAGTATACTGTCACGGTACTTAATGAGGGGGGGAGGGAGGGAGGGGGTTCAGGGAGGGAGGGAGGGGGGAGGGGAGGGAGGGAGGGGGGAGGGGATGGAATGGAGGGGGGAAAGGAGGGGGGGGAGGAGCAAGGAACCGAGAGAGAGAGAGAGAGAGAGAGAGAGATGAAGAGGACAAGAATGAGAAATGGAGGGAATGCATAGGAGAAAGAGGAAGAGAGGAGGAAGGAATGCATAGGAGAATGAGGAAGAGAGGAGGAAGGAATGCATAGGACAAAGAGGAAGAGAGGAGGAAGAGAGGAGGAAGGAATGCATAGGACAAAGAGGAAGAGAGCAGGAAGGAATGCATAGGACAAAGAGGAAGAGAGGAGGAAGGAATGCATAGGAGAAAGAGGAAGAGAGCAGGAAGGAATGCATAGGACAAAGAGGAAGAGAGGAGGAAGAAGAGGAAGATGCAGAGGTTTGTACTAATGAGTGAACCAGGCAAGGCTAAATGTCAAGACTGTCATGAAGTAATTAACAGTGTCATGCAAAGAGTTACACACAATAATAGAAGTCATTGCAAGTCAAGGCGTGGGAACAGGGCCGTTTCTTACTACAGTATATGTGAACTACACGATTGCACAGGGCCCCCGAAGCCACCAAGGGGCCCCCGAAGCCACCAAGGGCCCCCGAAGCCACCAAGGGCCCCCAAACTGCCATTACTTTATATTTTTTGTTTAGAATCTAGACTCTTTTCCTCTTAAAGTGCACCAGATAGATGCATTCAAACATTAACCCCTTGAGACCCAGAACGTAATTTCATTGTAATTTGGGTACCATTAGACGATTTTTAGTGACTATAAGCAATATTTTATAGCTATGACCTGTTTAGTATCCTTGTCCACTAACTCATTTGGTTTATTTAGTCACTTTTTGTAATTGTATGGCTAACAACAGACAATTTTTTATAGCAAAGGAAAGATCTGGGCGTGAAGGGGTTTAAGGCGTGCCCCCGGACCACCTTAGAGGGCTTGGAATCCCCCACCATAGTTTTACAAAATAGGGCCCCAAACAGCATTTCGCATAGGGCCCGAAAAGGCTAGAAACGGCACTGTCTGGGAAACAAAAATAGCATCGTGCGTCCATGTTACTTAGGAGGAAACACTAAAGTCAGGAGTTTGTCATGCGTGGGAGGAAAAGTCAAGAGTTTGTCATGCGTGGGGGGGGGAAAGTCAAGAGTTTGTCATGCGTGGGGGGAAAATGAGAAAGTTGAATGAGCTGCAACAAAGAAAATAAAAATCATGCAATGTAATAATATAAAACTTGACATTGACATTCCAGTAAAAATATATATATATGAAAGTTGAAATATAACAGGATACATAGCTTATACATTATATACATCATGCTGAGACTAAAAAGTGTGAAGGGGAGGAATATACACGTTAAAACAATGCCAGGCCAAGAATAGAGTCAGTTCATCAAACTGAAAAAGCTGCAACAGTTATATTAAAAAAAAAAAAAAAAAAGTCATGCTAGGTAAGAACAAAAAAAAAAAAAAAAGTCATGCTAGGTAAGAACCAAAAAAAAAAAAAAAACAGGAAGAAATTTTGAAATATATACAAATGAAAACATAACTCAGAAAAAATTATATATAAAACACCATGCATAGAATTTCAAAAACTAAAAAATGACATACAGGGGGGACTCCGGGGGTCACTTTTTTGTTGATGGATTTTAACGAAGCTTGCAGGGAATCTACTTTATAGTGTTATAAATGTATAGACGATGTATCAGCCAACATCTGAAGAAATATTATTATTTTTTTTTTTTTGCAGTTTTGGGCGTCTATTTAATCGCACACATCTCTGATGCCAAAGCTCCAAATTTGATGAAAGTTGGTGAGTTAAATATTTATTATATATGCAAAAAATCTATTTAGACAGATTTAACAAACTTTTCATGTCTGCCGCTATACGTATTTCTTGTGAATATGCTAAAATGTTGTAAGTTAATGAGAAAATGGCCTCCAGATCACCTAATCTTTCAAAAAAAAGAATTTCGTCTTAATAGCTTTCTAGAGTAGTGTTTCGTGATCAAAATACTTTTTACAAAATTGTTTTTTTATGCAAAGTAAATGAGTTGTGTAGCTTTGAAGTTAACAGAAAAAACTTGTTCCAAAAACCCTTATCTTTGCTATGACACATTTCCATTATTTAAAAAAATTTGACAACCCCCGGAGTCCCCCTTAAAATAAAATACAAGGCACATGCTTAAGAACACACACACACACACACACACACACACACACACACACACACAGAGTCAGGAGGACAGTATAGTACCAGGCATATGGGCGGTGGAAACAGAGGCGGGTGCAGCGGGGTGGCCAGGGACGCCGGGGGGGACACGGTGCGAGGGTGGGAGGGGGAGGGTACGGTGGTGCTGGAGGGGGGGACCGGAGGGGGGCCTGGGGAGGGTGTTTTGGTTTTGAGGGGGCAGCGTACCCTTGTAGACAGACCCCCCGTAAAGCGGCTCTGGCTCCGGCTGTAGCTTGACGTGGCGGGAGGCGAGGACGAAGGCCAGGGTGGCGAGTACGGTGGCGTCCAGCACTCCGATGACCGCCAGTACCAAGGCCCAGCGCACCTCACACTCGCCGACGTGGTAGTGGCGCGCGGTGGGCCCACACACGGCACGCACCTCAGAGGCCGACCACCCCGCCGGGAAGACTGCCACGCCCACACCCAGGAGCAGGGCTGAGGGAGGGAGGGCAGAGGAAGGCTGGGTTAGGGCTGTAACACACACAACAGATCATAAGGAAGCTACAAGAGGCCGGTGGGGTTTAGGGCTGCAACACACATCAGAACCAAGGACGTAGCTAGACATTTGGGGGCCCGGGGGGCTTACTTCCTGGAGGGGCCCCCTCTAAAGTTTGCAGGTGTTTGGGTGGGGGATGGGGGAGCGAGGCGAGGGAGGCAACCAGCTGGAGGGATTCGGGAAATTTTTGGAAAATGAACATATTTTGGTGTATTTTGACACTTTCTGAGACTATCAATGCCCATAAATCCCTTTTAATCCGAATTAAGAAGCCTATGATGGTACTCACAAGATACAGATCAAATTAAACACAAACCCCAAGGCGTTTAAGCCAAGTTTGTAGAGGATCACAGGAGTTTTGTTTGATGGAGTGATGCATTTGGTTTGGGGGCCCCCTCTCTTGGGGGTCCCGGGGGGCGATTTCAAACAGCCCCCCCTCGCCCCCCCCCTTAGCTACGCCACTGATCAGAACATAGGAATGATGGGAGAGGAAGGCTGGGTTAGGGCTGCAACACACATCAGAACATAGCATGAGAACATAAGAAGCAGGGCTGACAGAGGAGAAGCACAGTTTTTTAGTTATTGAAAAAACGTGACTTGCAAAAAAAATCAAGGCATAGGCCTACCCCTTGCAAAATTTGCAATATTTTTTGAAAAATAGATTTGCTTGAAAATGAGTTCCTAGCAGTTATCGGGCATGCTGAACACGAATCTGGAGTCAGATTTAATTTACAATGATTAGAAGTCCCTATTTCAGCCAATTCACAATGACATGATACTTCCAGATATTCCTTAAAAATCACAAATTAGACAAAACTTACTACAAGACATAAAAATATGATAGCCATTGCTAGATTAATCATTACTTCTGAAAATAGAAAAATAAGGAAATAAGAAAATCAATAAATATTAATATGACAAAAAAAAGGAAACAAATAGCAAATTAATAAATATTAGTATGGCAAAAAATTATGAGAAATATATAGGAAAAAATAGAAAAATATAAAAATCAATAAATATTAGTATA
Organism: Chionoecetes opilio; assembly: GCA_016584305.1. Taxonomy (NCBI): domain Eukaryota; kingdom Metazoa; phylum Arthropoda; class Malacostraca; order Decapoda; family Majidae; genus Chionoecetes; species Chionoecetes opilio. The sequence continues at coordinate 341,362 of JACEEZ010022698.1, forward strand.
ACAAAAAAAAGCTAAGACTCAATCTTGAGTAGCATTATATATAGGCAGAATTATATCCAGGCTTTACCATGACATGACATTAATTAATACACGGCCTAAGCCACTGCCAGGCATCAAAGGCAAGGAAACAATAACTGAATAAATAGAATTGAATACTAGATAAACAAACCTTGGATACTTCATGAAAAAAAAAATTCTCTCTCTCTGATACCTTGATGACTGAATGAAGGAATCTCTCTCTCTCTCTCTCTCTCTAATACCAAGCCTTTGATATTCGATGCAAAGAATTTTTTCTCTCTCTGGTATTCAACATAACAAATGACTGAATGAAAGAATCTCTCTCTCTCTCTCTCTCTCTCCCTCCCTTCCACAACAATGGAGTCAGGCGACCCAGTAACCTTGCGAGGATAATGGCCCAGAGAAAGAAAGAAAATGGACTTTACAATAGATAGATCCAGTGTGTGTGTGTGTGTGTGTGTGTGTGTGTGTGTGTGTGTGTGTGTGTGTGTGTGTGTGTTAATGTGTGTGTGTGTCAGTGTGTGTTGTGTGTGTGTGTGTGTGTGTGTGTGTGTGTGTGTGTGTGTGTGTGTGTGTGTGTGTGTGTGTGTGTGTGTGTGTGTGTGTGTGTGTGTGTGTGTGTGTGTGTGTGTGTGTGTGTGTGTGTGTGTGTGTGTGTGTGTGTGTGTGTGTGTGTGTGTGTGTGTGTGTGGTATGGTAAGTGTTTTGGACAGATGTAGAAAGTCTCTCTCTCTCTCTCTCTCTCTCTCTCTCTCTATGAGACTGTTTTTTTTATGAAACAGTCTCTTTCACAACTGTACTTCAATTGTGAATAAAAGTATTGAATCTGAATCTGAATCTCTCTCTCTCTCTCTCTCTCTCTCTCTTGTAGTAGTGGTTGAGGTAGTAGTAGTGGTTGAGGTAGTAGTAGTAGTAGTAGTAGTAGTAGTAGTAGTAGTAGTAGTAGTAGTAGTAGTAGTAGTAGGAGTAGTAGAAGTAGTAGTAGTAGTAGTGGTGGTGGTGGCTTTCTCTTAACGTGGTGGGCGGGAGAGAAAGAAGGGGTAGGCGAAGGAGGAGAGAGCTTGGTTGACCGCCTGCCTCTCTCTCTCCCCCCCCCCCACACACACATACACACACACACACACATATACACACCCACACCCACTACACACACCACATCTGACACTCCACATCACACGTCACCACCACACCCACACAGCGCACGCAACACACCCAGCCACACCGCACACTACCCACCCACTACCCACTACCACCACACGCTCACACCCACTCACCCAACCCACACCCATCGCTCTCACCACAACCCACACCCACACACTGTACCCACGCGACACGACCACCCACCACCCACGACACACACCCACTACCCACACCATCACACCCACCCACACCACACCCACGCCCATCAACACACCCACCCACCCTCCCACCACCCACACCCCCACCCACGCACGCACCACCACTCACCCAACACCCACACCCACACACACCCACAGCGACCGCCACCCACACCCTACCACAGCACACAACCCACCACCCCACCACCCACCCCACACCACCCACACAGCACAACACCCACACCCAACCAACCCACCCACACACAACACATACCCACACCAACACCACATACGGCATCCACACCGCGCGACACCCACAAGCCACCACGAGCCCACCCACCCCCCCACCCACCCACCCCCACCCACCCACCCCACACCACACACCCACATACCACCCACCCACCCACCCACCCACACCCACCCACCCACCCACCCCACCCACACCCACCCACACCACCCACCCACACACCCACCCACACACACCCCACCCACCCACCACACACCCACCCACCCACACACACACACACACACACACCACACCCACACACACAACATTTACCTCCAATTACCGACATTAATGATCAAAAATATGTCCATTTACGTATATTTCTTCTTTCCCTCAGGTGTGTGTGTGTGTGTGTGTGTTGTCTGTGTTGTGTGTGTGGTGTGTGTGTGTGGTGTGGTGGTGTGTTGGTGGTGTGTGTGTGTGTGTGTGTGTGTGTGGTGGTGTCATGTGGCCGGAACGTGTGGTCAGAGCAGTGTGACGTCATGACCTTTCCTTTACATGACTTCTTCTTCTTCCTCCTCCTCCTCCTCTTCTTCCTCCTCCTCCTATTCCTCCTCCTCCACCTCCTCCTTACTAAGCTTGGTCGTGACGTCATATCTCTTCCACCTCCTCCTCCTCCTCATTGTCTTCTTCCTCCTCCTCCTCCTCCTCTTCCTCTTCCTCTTCTTCTTTCTTACCATTCGAATCATCACTTCAAACGTCTATTTCCCTTTGACATACCTGCGTCTCTCCTCCCTCCTCTCTCTCCTCTCCTCTCTCTCTCCTCTCCTCTCTCTCTTCCCCCTACACACACACCTTTCAACATTTTTTACCTTCACGCCATCCCCTCCCCTCCCATCACCCCTTCCTTTCCCTTCCCCTCACTGCCCCTTCATACCCTTCACTTCTGTACCCTCAACCATGCCCTTTGCTCTCTCTCTCTCCACCATTCTCCTCACATATATAAAATGTCCTCCCTTGCTTCTACTATGTTTCCTCCAAAGCTAAAGAACATAAGAACATAAGAACATAAGAAAATAAGGAAGCTACAAGAGGCCGCTAATGTTCCTCCTCCTTTCCTCACCCTCTCCTTATGAAACTAACCTTCCCTGCTTCCTATCTGACCTCTTATGACCTGTACCCTCTCTTGACATACCTTTACAGTACCTTTTCTAACTCAATAAAATCATATCATCATTCTTAACATTCTGTTCCTGTAATCAACCTTATTTCTATATAGTAGCTACGTTATTTAGCATTAAGGGTTTTTTCTTTATTTTGTGATGTCAAGTCATCTTGTTTTGCTAATGTTTTTTTTTTAACCATAGCTTTACACAATAGGGCCCCAAAAGCATGCATTGGGCCCCAAAATGCTAAAAACGGCACTGAAAACTATTACGATGTTGTTACTTTTTTACCATAATACGTTCATAATATATGCACCACGGATCATAAACAAAATGGCGCACGTGTATATGTTATATTTGTGGTCTACACAACTAATAGTTCTATTTTTGACCACAGGCACAAAATTACGCCTCTCTGCTTATGATGATATTGATGCCACGAAAGGAATCTACAAATGCTCATTGTTCGCTGTATTTTATCTGTTAACCACTATATCAGGTTTTAACATAGGCATCAATCTTGACCCTCTTGCTGCTTATGACTGATATTTGATGCAGGAGAAGGGAATACTACCTTCTTCTTAATGTCGCTGATTGCATCATGTACAAGTATCAGTTAAACATAGCACATTTAACCATGAGACTAACTAGATGGATTTGCTGTAAACAATAGAGCACAATCTAATTAATCTAATGTAGGTCCACGCCCCTGTACGACCTGCGAATTTTTTGCCATCGAGTTTACAAAAGGTTGGTACCATCTACGAATGCTTGTAGCTCCAAACAACCCACGGATACCTTGAAATCTTCATTGTGATTTCCCATACAATTTGCCCAAAAACATTAACATGCATCTACGCATGGCTGTAGCTCCGAAACTAACCACAGGATAATCTTGAAAATACCTTCATTGTGATTCCCATACCAATTTACCCATGAGACACTTAACCTGAACCTAACCGTAACCGAAAGTTTGCGAACCTGTGTGGGAAAAAAAAGTTAGCGTCCCCCCGCCTTACCTGCCAGGAAGTGCAAGAACAAGCTGGCTGGCCTTCTAAGTTGTAACCAAACATTATTGTATTTCTGCGGCTATTATTAAATGTTTCAATGTTTCAATGTCAATGTCTCTCTCTCTCTCTCTCTCTCTCTCTCTCTCTCTCTCTCTCTCTCTCTCTCTCTCTCTCTCTTACCTGCGAGGAGCTGCATGCTGCCTGCCAGGTGGAACACGGTGGAGGACCTCAGGAAAAAGAACAGCAGCATGGCACAGATAGTCAGCAGCGTCAGCACTACAGACAGGCCCACCAGCACCGTAGCCACGCGGGACGGGGTGTTGAGGAGGGTAGAGAACTGATCCAGCTGTCCCCGGCACTCCAAGGTCCGCCCAGCCAGCTCCACGCCCGACACACGCCCACTGCTGCTGCCCCCGACACCGCCGCCCACTCCGCCCCCCGCACACCATTGCCACAGCCCGAAGTAACCTGTCGGGGCGAGGGAGGGGGGGGGGGGTTGAGACATATGGATAAGGATTTCATTACAAGTGCAAAAAAGTAATGTAAGCTTAGAACATAAGATCATAAGAACATAAGAAAATAAGGAAGCTACAAGAGGGCGTGAGACCTACAAGAGGTATACGTTCCTGTTACTTAACTTAACACTACCTACAAGTCCTACATCCACCTCTCTTCCCCATCCATGAATTTATCCAAACTACATACCCATCTAGTGTGTAGCTACTGTACCTGTTACATTAACTACATGAGGAAGAACTAGATCGAATAGAGGAGGAAGAGGAGGTGGAGGAGGAGGAGGAGGAGGAGAGGAGGAGTGAGGAGGAGGAGGAGGAGGAGGAGGAGGAGGAGGAGGAGGAGGAGAGGAGGAGGAGGAGGAGGAGGAGGAGAGGAGGAGGGAGGAGGAGGAGAGAGGAGGAGGAGGAGGAGGAGGAGGAGGAGAGGAGGAGAGGAGGAGGAGAAGAGGAGGAGGCAGGAGGAGAGGAAGAGGAAGAGGAGGAGGAGGAGGAGGAGGAGGAGGAGGACTGAAATGGTAGGAAGCTGAGGTTGGCATTTGGAAGAACTAAATAGAGGAAGAGGAAGAGGAAGAGGAAGAGGAGGAGGAGGAGGTGGAGAGAGGAGGAGGAGGAGCAGGAAGAGGAAGAGGAGGAGGAGGAGGAGGAGGAGGAATTAAATGGTAGGAAGGTGAGGTTGGCATTTGATTGGATGATGAAATAAAAACACTACCAGCGAGGCGGATGACTAACTCCCTGCCCTGCTGCCTCATTGCAGCGTTGGCAATTAACGGCGGGACTAAAAACACGACTGGAATTATATCTTTGTTTATATATTGCACTGATAAAAGAGATAGGCCAGAGCATGTCAACAGCCAATTAAAAGACACACATACACACACTCACACAGTCACACACAGTCACACACACACAAACACACACACACACAGTCACACACAAACACACACACAGAGTCACACACAAACACACACACACAGTCATACACACAAACACACACACACACAGTCACACACACAAACACAGTCACACACACACACAGTCACACACACACACACAGTCACACCCACACACTTAGTTTATGCATTCAGTCCACTAAATCAACCCTTTCCTATTCAATCAGTTTGTTTTATAGGCCCTTTAACACCCACCCACACCCACACCCTTAAATTAACCATTCAACCCACCCCCTCAACCCATTCCTATTCAATCACTTAGTTGTATACGCCTTTTAACACCCACCCACAGGCACCTGAGTGTGATATAGCAAAGACTAGAGAGCCAGGTATATAGAGCAAGGTAAGAGTCACGTAGGAGTCAGGTATACAACACTACATTGGCACCCCGTCACACCTGATAACAAAGGGAAGGTAAGGGAAGGGAAGGGAAGGGAAGGGAAGGGAAGGGAAGGGAAGGGAAGGGAAGGGGAGGGAAGGGAAGGGGAGGGGAGGGAAGGGAAGGGAAGGGAAGGGAAGGGAAGGGAAGGGAAGGGAAGGGAAGGGAAGGAAAGGGAAGGGAAGGGAAGGGAAGGGAAGGGAAGGGAAGGTAAGGTGTAAGGTAAGGTAAGGTAAGACTCAGGTGACATAACAACAAAGGCAACAGTGATGAGGTTAAACAGGCGTGCCCTAAACACGAGGCTGTTGGTCTATAAACACTGGCAAACACGCCAACACTTATGACCCCTCTTGCATCACACACACACACACACACACACACATACACTCACACACATTCTCACACACCCACACACACACACACACACTCACATACTCGCACACCCACACACATTCACACCCACACCCACTCGCACACCCACACACACTCGCACACCCACACACATCACACACACTCACACACACACATTCACACCCACACACCCACACCACACACCCACATTCACACCCACACACCACACCCACACACACACGCACAACAAGCCGTGACACACAACCTTTCTTATGTGTGCTGCTTAACAATTTTTGAACCCTTGCACTGCTGGACAATGCTTTCACGGATTCTGCAACATTTTTTGCCACATTTTTACAACATTTATTTGCAACATTTTTTCCCACATTTCTAGCAACATTTTTTGGCCTATTTTTTTGCAACATTTTTACAACATTTATTTGCAACATTTTCCCCAACATTTCTAGCAACATTTTTACAACATTTATTTGCAACATTTTCCCCAACATTTCTAGCAACATTTTTACAACATTTATTTGCAACATTTCTAGCAACATTTTTTGGCCTATTTTTTGCGACATTTTTCCCCAGCATAAAATAAATAATATAAGTGACTATAAGCAATATTTTATAGCTATGACCTGTTTAGTATCCTTGTCGACTAACTAATTTGGTATATTCAGTGACTTTTCGTAATTTTATGGCTCGACAACATACAATTTTTTACAGCCAAGGAAAGATGTGGGCGTGAAGGGGTTGATAAGTAAGCCATTCCGAGAGACAGCTTGGAGGAGGTCTGGTGGTGGAGGGGAAAGAGTGTGTGCAAGAGGGGAAGGGGAAGTGAGGGAAGGGTTGAGGAGGGCGGGAAGAAGTGAGAGAGGAGAGAGAGAGAGAGAGAGAGAGAGAGAGAGAGAGAGAGAGAGAGAGAGAGAGGAGAGAAGAGAGAGGAGAGAGAGAGATACGAGAAAGAGAGGGAAAGGAGACTGAGGCACTAAAACCGGTCAAGCGAGAGGAGTGAAGGGGAGGAGTGAAGGGAGGGGGGAGTGAAGGGAGGGAGTGGAGGAAGAGAGGGAGGGAATGGGGAGGAAGAGGGGGAAGGAAGGAGGAGGTACTGAGAAAGTGTGTGAAACTGCATGATGGAAAAGGCTTGCGTGCGTGTGTGTGCGTGTGCGTGCGTGCGTGCCTGTGTGTATGTGTGCGTGCGTGCCTGTGTGTGTGTGTGTGTGTGTGTGTGTGCGTGTGTGTGTGTGTGTGTGTGTGTGTGTCAACCTGTATGTAACTTTACCCATGCAGAGAGAGAGAGAGAGAGAGAGAGAGAGAGAGAGAGAGAGAGAGAGAGAGAGAGAGAGAGAGAGAGAGAGAGAGAGAGAGAGAGAGAGAGAGACCTACTATAGCATCATACAGGTCATACGGTGTTCAGGCGAGTAGGACACACACACACACACACATAACCTTGAACTCCACACAGGTGTATTATAGCGGGTCGCAGCGGGCCTGTGCTTCCTGTCACTCCCCTTCTTAACCTGCCCTGCCCCCTACCTTACCTTACCTTGCCCCCCACCCCTACACACACACATCAGCACAGTGTAACACCTTCAGTCATCATTCCCGCCATTATAACATTCCTTGCTAATGGATAATGTTTTGAATGCATTGCCACATCCATTCTTCCACTCTTTATAAACTCATGACTCGTTCTGACCTAAAGCAACACTAGAAAGCAGAGTTGTTGATTTTTATTTATTTTTTTAAATAAAAAAATCTGATTTCAGATTTATTTGATTTAATTCGATTTTTGTTTTTTATATTAATTTGATATTGTATCTGAAATCTAACTACAACAGGATATTGTTTAGCATATTCATAACTAAAAAGAGATAGAATAAGTGAATTAAAAATGCTCATAACATGAAATACATATGAATAAAAAAATAAAAATATTTCTGCTGTGAAAACAGCCCCATGGCACTTTGCTATCTAAGAGTGCCACCGTGGTTCCCCGCACCACTCACTGTGTCTCATTGTGATATCTAATATACTATAGGAGTAGCCGTGTCTCTGTCTGTTTTGGGTAGCCGAAACTGTAAATTCAATTTTGATGATAGGCTCAAAAAATCGCAAATAAATCGCAGGTGGTAAGCGGCTTGGTCCCATGTCGATTGAATAATTTTGAAGGGGGGTTTTGGGCTAAAAACACTTTTCTGAGATTAGATTACAGGAAAAACTCTGCGGTAACGTCTTGCCGCATTCCACAAACTCCGTAGACTCATGGACTTTAACGTTTTTGTGCATGTGTGAGTGTGTGTTGGAATCGCACGGAACAAAAAGGGTTGGAGTCACACGGAACACAAAGGGTTGGAATCACACGGGACGTGGTCTACCTCGTGGCACTTTGACCATTGACCAACGACAGCAACACGATACAAACAGCAATACATGGGTCCGAAGGGCCCACAAGCACTTGTAACTATACTACAATGATACAATGGGTGTTCATAAACCCATTTGCTTAATTTTCCTTCTTTCCCCTCTCGTTTTCAAATAATGATAAGGTTATGATTTACATTAGTTAATTTTTTTAATAATTTAATTTAAATAATTATTTCAATCAGTGATTAAAATCAACTTGATTGAAATCAAACACCCTGGTAGCAAGGTGACAAATACTTGACTCCACAATGTTCCCCCAATGTTCTAAACATCAGGCCAGTACTGACCGGTGCCCTTGGAGTCCTGGGTGTCGCCGATCCACTGGGGCTGCACGAACACCACGATGTTGATGATGGCGAAGCAGATGGTGAACACGGCCCACAGCACGCCGATGGCCTTGGAGTTCCTCACGTAGTTGGTGGTGTAGATGTGTCCCTGGTCCGCGTACTCAATGTTTTCTCAGCCTTCATCTTGCCGAAACTTCTTGTCACGATAGGATATAAGAGTTACAGCACCGTATTACACTTTTGTGTTACCTCGTGTAGGCTCACGGCCTCTTGTAGCTTCCTTATTTTCTTATGTTTTTATGTAGAGCACCGTATTACACTTTATCCTGGCTCTGTGTTGTTGTTATTATCTGTTTCTTACTCTTCCTTCTTTCCTCACTCTTCCTTCTCACTCCTTTATCACTCTTCGTCTTCCAATGCCTCACGTCTCTGTTCTATTTTCTCTTCTTTTAGCTATAACACAATGGCTAAGGTTAGTTCAGTCCTTCTTTATGTTCCCTTTCACCACATCAATGCACTACACACACACCTTTTGTCTTTTCTCACATCAAACTCAAGAACATCAATTTTTCTCCTCTAGTTACACATTCAATTTCTTCATATTTCTTAACCAATCGCGGTATTTTCTCTTTTTGCAATAGATTCACAAACTTTTCAGCATAACACTCCTTGATAACTGACTTCCAAATCCTTGTTAGTTCCTTTAAATCAACGTACAAGGAAACAGTAAGTAATTTCAGCCTTCGTTTTCTTCTTAAACAATCGTGGTATTATCTAATTTTTCTACTAGATTCACAAACTTTTCAGCATAACACTTCTAGATAACTGACTTTTTAGCATAACACTCCTTGCATAACTGATTTCCAAATATGTTAGTACCTTTAAAACAACGTACAAGGTAACAAACAGTAAGTAGGAACAGTAACTTTTTTCTCCTCACTGCATAGCGACCCTAGGAGTGGTAAGTGGCTGTCCTTGAGGTAACAGAAAGGGTTAGTGTAGCTTCCACCCCACAGTCCCGTTACTACTACTACTATTACTCCTATTACTCCCTCACCACCTTATATTCCCCCAGGGGCGAGGTGTAGGGACAAGGGACAGGGGTGAGCAGGGGTGGGCGTGTCCCTAGGGAAGGTAATGGCTCACTATCAACACTTGAGACACACGGAAGATTTGGAGATTACAGTTTTTGATTTCCACGGTTTCTGTTTCTCGCGATTCACACACGCACTACACACGCTTACACACATTCACTGTATCCTTATGGTGTTTCTATATGAGTATTTTCAGGGTGGGAGAGTGGAGAAGAGTGAGAAAAAGGAGACTTCAACAACGCCCTCCCTCGGTGCTGTCTCTCTTCGGAATGACAAGGTGAGTCGCTGGTTAGTATTTTTGTATCGTTATTGAGAACACCATGGAATTAGGACAAATCGTTTAACCTCACACTATAATCAGTACAAAATAGTCTCTTCTTACTAAATAGCGTCTCTGTTGGTCGTGTTTCCTTCATGATTATAAAAGAAAGTGTTTTTCCTAAGCATTCCAGAGGGCTCAGTGGGTCACCTCTTGTCCAGCCCCACGCCTACCAACATCACCGTTTTGCTGTTATAATGCCTTGTTTTACTATTAATACAAGGACTACGCGTGCTTAAGTTATCCTAGAGCTTGTATAGCATGTTAAGGTTACGTATTTAGGGTGTATAATGTTTCAGCTGCATAGTTATTTGTTCAGGAAGCAATATTGTGTTGCCCCCCCTGAGAAAGAGAGAGAGAGAGGAGGAATGTAGGCCCATTGATATCTCGGTTGTGAGGAAATAACGTGACCTCAAAGTAGGGTAATACAGAATCGCGTAATGCCTTGAGACACCACACGAAAGCACGTACTACCGTTACGATGTTTATAGGTATAAGCATGAACTTAGAATGTAGAACTCGCTGCAGGGTATTTTTTTGTGTTGTTTTGTTTTTGGTTGTCTGACACATCCCCCCCCCCTTTTTTTTAAAAGAACCAAGTATTACATGGTCACTCAAGAATCTTTTGTCCACCTCTGTACCATAATTATAGTACTGCAGCAATAACATGTAATATCGCAAGGCTCACTAAAAAACGTGTGTGAGAGAGAGAGAGAGAGAGAGAGACAGACAGAAAGTGAGACAGAGAGTGAGACAGAAACTAAAACTAAAAAACATGGAGAGAGAGAGAGAGAGAGAGAGAGAGAGAGAGAGAGAGAGAGAGAGAGAGAGAGAGAGAGAGAGAGAGAGAGAGAGAGAGAGAGAGAGAGAGAGAGAGAGAGGAGAGAGAGAGAGAGAGAGAGAGAGAGCAGAAATGAAGACGAGAGAGAGAGAGAGAGAGAGAGAGGAGAGAGAAGAATGAAAAAGAGAAAGAAAGAAAGAAGATAGAGAAGAGAAGAGAGAGAGAGAGAGAGAGAGAGAGAGAGAGAGAGAGAGAGAGAGAAATGCCAGAGATTCCTGCAGCAATGTCTAGTACATACCTGGTCAAGATGTTTGTTCTGCCTCTTCTCTAAGTGTCTTTTGGCCTCTGTCTTCAGCACTTGTCTCGCTAATGACATCCCTGGCGTTGTCTGTAAAATATAGTGTTTGTTAGAGCAAGTTAACTATCTCGCACACACACACACACTCCTATCATAATTACAGTAATGCAACAATGACCTGTGAGACTCCATACTATTACAAGTACTGATGGATCGATTGATTTAATGCCAAAAAAGGGGAAATGTGGCAGATGGTAAACATGTATAGTGTGTGTGTGTGTGTGTGTTTGAATGGGTCTAAAGTTTATAAACTCCACACTCACCTTGTGTTGTGGTAAATGCAGTGTTGGTATTGGATCACGCCTGCATCTGATCTGGGCACTCGGCACTTCCATTTTCAGTAGCCTACCTAGTTCCAGAAGTGGCAAGATACTTTTTTTGGTAGTGCGATAACGATACTGCGATACTTTTCCCCGTTAGTTGGATACGCGATACTCCGCTACTTTTTTGGATTTTCTTAAAACTATACGCGCTACTGCAATACTCCGCTACCAATACTTTTTTGTTAAAGCGACAGTGTTGCAGCAATACTGCAATACTCCGCTACCAATACTTTTTTGTTAAAGCGACAGTGTTGCAGCAATACTGCAATACTCCGCTACCAATACTTTTTTGTTAAAGCGACAGTATTGCAGCAATACTGCAATACTCCGCTAGCAATACTTTTTTGTTAAAGCGACAGTATTGCAGCAATACTGCAATACTCCGCTACCAATACTTTTTTGTTAAAGCGACAGTGTTGCAGCAATACTGCAATACTCCGCTACCAATACTTTTTTGTTAAAGCGACAGTGTTGCAGCAATACTGCAATACTCCACTACCAATACTTTTTTGTTAAAGCGACAGTGTTGCAGCAATACTGCAATACTCCGCTAGCAATACTTTTTTGTTAAAGCGACAGTGTTGCAGCAATACTGCAATACTCCGCTACCAATACTTTTTTGTTAAAGTGACAGTGTTGCAGCAATACTGCGATACTCCGCTAGCAATACTTTTTTGTTAAAGCGACAGTGTTGCAGCAATACTGCAATACTCCGCTACCAATACTTTTTTGTTAAAGCGACAGTGTTGCAGCAATACTGCAATACTCCGCTAGCAATACTTTTTTGTTAAAGCGACAGTGTTGCAGCAATACTGCAATACTCCGCTACCAATACTTTTTTGTTAAAGTGACAGTGTTGCAGCAATACTGCGATACTCCGCTAGCAATACTTTTTTGTTAAAGTGACAGTGTTGCAGCAATACTGCGATACTCCGCTAGCAATACTTTTTTGTTAAAGTGACAGTGTTGCAGCAATACTGCAATACTCCGCTACCAATACTTTTTTGTTAAAGCGACAGTGTTGTAGCAATACTGCAATACTCCGCTAGCAATACTTTTTTGTTAAAGCGACAGTGTTGCAGCAATACTGCAATACTCCGCTAGCAATACTTTTTTGTTAAAGCGACAGTGTTGCAGCAATACTGCAATACTCCGCTAGCAATACTTTTTTGTTAAAGCGACAGTGTTGCAGCAATACTGCAATACTCCGCTAGCAATACTTTTTTGTTAAAGCGACAGTATTGCAGCAATACTGCAATACTCCGCTACCAATACTTTTTTTGTTAAAGCGACAGTATTGCAGCAATTTCTGCAATACTCCGTACCAATACTTTTTTGTTAAAGCGACAGTGTTGCAGCAATACTGCAATACTCCGCTAGCAATACTTTTTTGTTAAAGCGACAGTGTTGCAGCAATACTGCAATACTCCACTACCAATACTTTTTTGTTAAAGCGACAGTGTTGCAGCAATACTGCAATACTCCGCTACCAATACTTTTTTGTTAAAGCGACAGTGTTGTAGCAATACTGCAATACTCCGCTAGCAATACTTTTTTGTTTTAAAACGACAGTGTTGCAGCAATACTGCCCAATTTCTCCGCTACCAATACTTTTTGTTAAAGTGACAGTGTTTGCAGCAATACTGCAATCTCCGCTAGCAAAACTTTTTGTTAAAGCGACAGGTTGCAGCAATACTGCAATACTCCGCTAGCAATATTTTTTGTTAAAACGACAGTGTTTTCAGCAATACTGCAATACTCCGCTAGCAATACTTTTTTTTTAAAGCGACAGTATTGCAGCAATACTGCAATACTTTCCCCTAGCAATACTTTTTTGTTAAAGCGACAGTAATTGCAGCAATACTGCAATACTCGCTAGCAATACTTTTTTGTTAAAGCGACAGTGTTGCAGCAATACTGCAATACTCCGCTAGCAATAAATTTTTTTTTAAAGGTGACAGTGTTGCAGCAATACTGCAATACTCCGCTACCAATCTTTTTTGTTAAGCGACAGTGTTTGCAGCAATACTGGGAATACTCCGCTAGCAATATTTTTTGTTAAAGTGACAGTGTTGCAGCCAATACTGCAATACTCCGCTACCAATACTTTTTTGTTTAAAGCGACGCAAATTTCAGCAATAACTGCAATACTCCGCTAGCAATACTTTTTTGTTAAAGCGACAGTGTTGCAGCAATACTGCAATACTCCGCTAGCAAAACTTTTTTGTTTTAAAACGACAGCATTGCAGCAAAACTGCAATACTCCCTAGCAATACTTTTTTGTTAAAGCGACAGCATTGCAGCAATACTGCAATACTCCCCTAGCCCAAAACTTTTTTGGTTTAAAGCGACAGTGTTGCAGCAATACTGCAATACTCCGCTAGCAATACTTTTTTGTTAAAGCGACAGCATTGCAGCAATACTGCAATACTCCGCTAGCAATACTTTTTTGTTAAAGTGACAGTGTTGTAAGCAAATACTGCCAATACCCCCGCTACCAATACTTTTTGTTAAAGCGACAGTGTTGTAGCAATACTGCAATACTCCGCTAGCAATACTTTTTTGTTAAAGCGACAGTGTTGCAGCAATACTGCAATAAATCCGCTACCAATACTTTTTTGTTAAAGTGACAGTGTTGCAGCAATACTGCAATACTCCGCTAGCAATACTTTTGTTAAACGACAGTGTTGCAGCAATACTGCAATACTCCCTAGCAATACTTTTTTTTTAAAGCGACAGTGTTGCAGCAATACTGCCAATACTCCCCCTAGCAATACTTTTTTGTTAAAGCGACAGTATTGCAGCAATACTGCAATACTCCGCTAGCAATACTTTTTTGTTAAAGCGACAGTATTGCAGCAATACTGCAATACTCCGTAGCAATCTTTTTTTTAAGCGACAGTTTTTGCAAACAATACTGCAATACTCCGCTAGCAATACTTTTTTGTTAAAGTGACATGTTGCAGCAATACTGCAATACTCCGCTAGCAATACTTTTTTGTTTAAAGGGGACAGTGTTGCAGCAATACTGCAATACTCCGCTAGGGAATACTTTTTGTTAAAGTGACAGTGTTGCAGCAATACTGCAATACTCCGTACCAATACTTTTTTGTTTAAAGCGACAGCATTGGGGCAATACTGCAATACTCCGCTAGCAATACTTTTTTGTTAAAGCGACAGTGGTTTCAGCAATACTGCAATTTCCCCCGCTAGCAATACTTTTTTTTAAAGCGACAGCATTGCAGCAATACTGCAATACTCCGCTAGCAATACTTTTTTGTTAAAGCGACAGCATTGCAGCAATACTGCAATACTCCGCTAGCAATACTTTTTTGTTAAAGCGACAGTGTTGCAGCAATACTGCAATACTCCGCTAGCAATACTTTTTTGTTAAAGCGACAGCATTGCAGCAATACTGCAATACTCCGCTAGCAATACTTTTTTGTTAAAGTGACAGTGTTGTAGCAATACTGCAATACTCCGCTACCAATACTTTTTTGTTAAAGCGACAGTATTGTAGCAATACTGCAATACCAAACATTTAGCTTTGCAATACTTTGCTACCTAAGAAAACACTGAATTAGCCAAAAAAAAGATCTATTTTACTTAAACTACAGTTTAGGCACATTAAAACATTGTAATATATTTATTTTTAAACTGACAAATTTTATTTAAAATATAAAGGTCGTCTTTTAAATTATCACGGGAAATTTAAGCGATACTTGAGTTGTGATGCTTATATACTCCACTACTTTGATGTCTTATGCCAGACTGCAATACTATTTTGGCAGTGCGATAGTATTGCAGTATTGCACTAATATTGCTCTCGCCCACCTCTGCCTAGTTTATACTTGACAAACTTTTTTGGGCAAAGACAAAAAAAAAAATTATAGCCAAGGCAAGATCTGGGCGTGAAGGGATTAATAAAGTAATGAAAGTTGGGAATGAAAATAAAGCCTTCCTTGTATACCGTATCATTATATTTACAGTCTTGATGTACACAGGAATGCAAGGCACAACGCTGGTGACGATGACTTACTGGATCAACAACTACCTGGCTCCCTCCCCCTACTTATACTTCACCCCTACTCTCCCTACCTTCCCCTACTTCCCTCCCCAACCCCTACTCGCCCTACCTTCCCCAACTTCTACTCGCCCTACCTTCCCCTACTTCCCTCCCCAACCCCTACTCGCCCTACCTTCCCCAACTTCTACTCGCCCTACCTTCCCCTACTTCCCTCCCCAACCCCTACTCGCCCTATCTTCCCCAACCTCTTCTACACCTCTACCAATACCTTCCTCAACCCCTCCCTCCTTTTTACAACCCTTCCTCAACCCCTCCCTCCTTTTTACAACCCCTGCTACTTATTATTCACAAACTTTCCTATCAATAACCTCCATTCTCAACCCTCCCTATTACCTCACCTATCACATCACCCCAACCAATCCACCCACGGAGTCCTCATGCCAAACCTAACCCCAACCCATCCCTTCCCTTAACCTCCTACCCTTCAACCCCACCCCTTCTAACCCCTCCAGTCACTCCCCTACACACTCACACACACAATCAGTACAAAAATAACAAAGCACAGTCTATGTAGCCTTTAAATCAACAGGCAAATCCTCCCCATTAGCTGCTTGCCCCTCACCACTACAGCCACACAACACAGTAAACCCTCTAAAATTGGATCTAATAGGGGGGAGGCCTGGGTCGAATTAGCCCGAATTATCCAATGGTTACCTCTAGCCCCCCCACACAATAAGAACTCGCTCAAACAGCCACATGTAATATCATCAAAAATACTCTTCCTGCAATCCTCTGTGGAGACAATGCTTGCAGCTCATCAACCATAAACAACGAGAATATGAATCAAACACAGTTATGTCCTCAAAGGCCCTCAAATGAGCCTCCAGGGCCTACCATCCGAGCCCTGGAGGTCACTGCCTACAGGCCCTATAGGTCTAAATATGTAACAAAAAAATTATAATAAACAAATTGTCGTGTCACTCATAAAACTTGATGTACTTATCGTGATGCAAAATAACTCATCTACGTAAACACTGATCACTGTGCACTTGACTCGCGTGGACAAGACCATGGGTGAATAACTGATCGATTCACCATTTATCTATATTGCGTAAGTGACTATAATCCCAGCAAACACTCTAGTAATGTATTGTGCGATGACTGCTGCAAGACGCCACTCAGCCCCTCGTGGAAGTCCCACCCTTCTTTCCTGTCCTCACAAAATACTGCTCCCAAACATGTGGTGGAGCAAACTCAGGAAAACAAATATAAAACGCAGGAATCTAGCTTTACGTCAAAATGATTATGATGCAAAAAAACCCCGAAAAGAATCCATCACCGCCTAGTGTAGTCCATACAACACCAACAGTAGATGAGTCACCGTGAATAGGTCAGTGATTGGAGTGTGTTGTCGCCCTACAATGCACACACCTGCCTGGCTTGGTGGGAGCAACACAGGAACACCAGGAAACACGTCTAAATTCAATTAAGTATTATGCCAATTTTTTTTCTATATAGATCAAACTGCTCTACTGTATCAACCCATCTCTACACTCATTATGACATACAATACTTAAATCACCCTACAAATGATCATTCACATCCTATTAGTCTGGTTATCAGGAAGGGTTAGTCTTCACCCCCTCCCCTGTGTCCTCATCCCTCCCTGCTGTTGATGTTGATGTGAATATTAATTTCTAATATTTGCAGATGGGGATGTTACTGTTACTCTTACTACTCCTACTACATCCACTAACTACTACTACTACTACTACAACAATAACAACTACTACTATACTAACACCCCTAGTACTTCCCTCCCTCTCTCCCTTCCTTTCTATACAGTACCTGGAACTGTCGCCGATCGGAATTCTCGCCGTCGTCGTCGTCGAGTGTTCCAATTCTTGATATTACAGGAGCCAATATATACATTTAATCAAGTGTTACCCGTGTTTCTGCATTCAGGGATGAAATACTATCGTTAGCTTGATCAGTTAGGTTAAGTTAGGTGCCAATGTCCAGGTTAGGTTAACATTTCCACGTGGCGAGAGGTCTAGGTTGGTGTTTCGGCGAGAATTCCCTTCGGCGGCAGTTCCATAAACCCCCTGCGTACAGTCCCCAAGGCTCTCCGTGTGCCACTCTTCCCTTCCTCCACAGCCTTCAACACTTCTCTCTCATCTAGCACAACTTTCTACACTGACACTCAACCTTTGGCAAGATTATTTTCTATACGCAGTGTGATTTATACCAGACAAAATAAAACCACTATCTGCAAAAAAACATGCGAGAATGATTCCTGTTACCTACGTTCCTCTACTTCCCTCTCCAACCCCTACTCACCCTACTTCACCCCTACTCCCCCTACCTTCCCCAACCTCTTCTACACCTGTACCAATACCTTCCTTAACCCCTCCTTCCTTTTTCCAACCCTTTCTCAACCCCTCCCTTCTTTTTTTGGCCCTTTCTCAACCCCTCCCTCCTTTTTTTGGCCCTTTCTCAACCCCTCCCTCCTTTTTTTGGCCCTTTCTCAACCCCTCCCTCCTTTTTCCAACCCTTTCTCAACCCCTCCCTCCTTTTTCCAACCCTTTCTCAACCCCTCCCTCCTTTTTTCAACCCTTTCTCAACCCCTCCCTCCTTTTTTTGGCCCTTTCTCAACCCCTCCCTCCTTTTTTCAACCCTTTCTCAACCCCTCCCTCCTTTTTCCAACCCTTTCTCAACCCCTCCCTCCTTTTTTCAACCAAGGTTCACACTTAGCCTCAACAAGGACGTGTCAACAATAAATAGTCAGGAATATTTACAACAGTGGCCACAACTGCCCCAGAATGTCTCCCCACCACTATGTACATCACTCTGGGGGCAGAAACATCCCGCAACTACACTCTGTATGCTCTATGCTGTATGCTGCAAGGGTGGCGTCAAAAGTGTGGCCAGGACAAGGCAGTGAATGATGCACAAGACTGGCAGGCATTCACAGCACGGGTTTGTTTTCATATGAGAATGCTGAAAACTTGACTGTCACTTTGCTTCAAGTTTCTCTCATGTATCTCCTTTTTTCGACCCTTGCTACTCCTTATTCACAAACTTTCCTATCTACCCTCTCAAGCCATGACCCAGGCCTCTCATGTCATCCCAGGTGCAGTGAGTCCCTGGTCAGTGATTCGCAAACATGCAGTAATTACAGCAGCCTAGACTACTAACAACAGGAGCTTTGGGATTGCTGTGTATTGCATGGTTGTGTTTAAGGGTTCAGGACAGCCTCAGGAGACTAGTGGATGGACAAGGTGCCTCCACTGTTGAGGAATGGAGGAGCGAAATGAACAAGAGGAAGTGATACAAAAGAAGAAAGTTAACACAGCCAATGGGTCGACTTTTGCATACTATAAACAAACAAACTCCCAGCACCTAGACTCCCCCTCCTCCACTTCTTGCCACTCCTCCTCCTCCTAACCAGCCCAGGGCACCGCGCCACACACCTTGGCATGGCTAGGGGCACCGTGCCACTGTGCCACACCTTGGCATGGCTAGGGGCACCGCGCCACACACCCTGGCATGGCTGGGGGCACCGTGCCACTGTGCCACACACCTTGGCATGGCTAGGGGCACCGCGCCACACACCCTGGCATGGCTGGGGGCACCGTGCCACTGTGCCACACACCTTGGCATGGCTAGGGGCACCGCGCCACACACCCTGGCATGGCTGGGGATTTGGACAAGGATGGCAGCAGGAGA
Source organism: Chionoecetes opilio (assembly GCA_016584305.1). Lineage (NCBI taxonomy): Eukaryota > Metazoa > Arthropoda > Malacostraca > Decapoda > Majidae > Chionoecetes > Chionoecetes opilio. The sequence goes on from JACEEZ010022698.1 coordinate 360,662, forward strand.
AACTTTAGTGTCACTTGCACAATCTGAGCAGAAATGCAGTGCTCAAAAATGTCAGGAGACCCACACTACAACTCAAGAGTGAGCACTGCACAAGCCACACTGGCACTGCTGGGCGGCTCCTGGCAGGGGGGGGAGGCTCATCTTCTTGATCCTCTCTTGCATATTTGTAGCTATAATATATAATTATAGTGAAGGTAGAGGCCTGAGGGGGGGTGAGGCGCAGGCTGCAGGAGGGCTGTGCAGGCAGGGGGACTCACCGCCCCTTCTGGGACTGCTAGAAGTCAGACAATTTTCTGCAGGAGAAATGAGTCACTGTACGTCCCTTAATAGTGGCAGACAATCATGCTGTGACACCCACCATGACGTTAGTGCAAACCTAGGGTGCCATCTACCCCACACATGTCACAGCCAAAACTCTGCAGCCTCCATGTGTGTGTCCTTCCATGATATTCCTTCATACATATTATATCATCAACAAACCTGAATCAAGGCAAGATAGGAGGTCATGAGGCTAGGAGGTCATGAGGCTACGGTCTACCCTTCCCATCCTCACTGTGCTCTGTGTGTGTGTGTGTGTGTGTGTGTGTGTGAGGTGCATCTAACGTACATGTGTGTGTGTGTGTGTGAGGTGCATCTAACGTACATGTGTGTGTGTGTGTGTAGGTGCATCTAACGTACATGTGTGTGTGTGTGTGCTCTAAGTACATGTGTGGTGTGTGTAGTGCATCTAACGTACATGTGTGTGGTGTGTGGTAGGTGCATCTAACGTACATGTGTGTGTGTGTGGGTTAGGGCACCGTCATTGGGGGGTTTTTGGGTTGGGTTAGGGCACACACGGGTTTGGTGGGGGGTGCATCACACTTGGGTTGGGGGGGGGCCAACACATTTGGTGGGGGGGGGGGGTTTAAAACCTTTTGGGGGGGTTTTGGGGGGGGGGGTGGGTTGAGGGTTTAAACAATTTTTTGGGGGTTTTGCATCTAAGAATGGGGGGGTTTTAATTGGGGAAAAAATTTTTTGGGGTGGGGCACAGACAGTGTGGGGGTTGGGGGGGCATCTCGCTTTTGTTTGTTTTGGGGGTTTAAGTAAGTGGGGTGGGGGGGGGCCAGGTAAAAGGGGGGGTGGGGGGAAAACCTTTTTGGGGGTTGGGGTTTGGGGGCCATTCTCAGGGTTTGGTTGTGGGTTCCCCTTAATGGGGGGGGAGGTGACAACTACTGTGGGGGGGGTTTTAAACATCAACAATTGGTTTGTGTTTTTGGGGCATTAAACTTAAATTTTTTTAACACAACTAAAAAGGTGGGGTTGGGTGGGTCAAAGTACGTTTTTTTTTGGTCTTGTTGGGGGGTTTGTGTGGTGGGATTAACGTTGTGTGTGTGTGTGTGTGAGGGCATCAACGTACATGTGTTGTGGGAGGTGCATCTTTTAAGGGTGGTGGTGTGTGTGGTGGGGGGTTTTTTTTAAAAAATGTTTTGTGGGTGTGTGGGCACCGTACATGTGTGTGGGTGTGGTGGGTGCATCTACGTCATGTGTGGTGTGTTTTTGGGTGCATCTAACGTACATGTGTTTGTTGTGTGGTGCATCAAACGTACATGTGTGTGTGTGTTTTTGGGGTGTTAAATAATTTTTTTTGGGGGTTTTGGGGGACAGTTGGTGTGGGGTGTTTAAAAATTTTTTGGTGTGTGTGTGGGGGCATCTAACGAAATTTTGGTGTTTGGGGGAAAAAATAAGTTTGTTTTTGTGGGGTGTTAAGTCATGTGTGTGTGGTTTTGTGTGGGGATCTAAACAGTTTTTGTGTGTTGTTTGGGGGTTTTGGGGCCCAATACATTTTTGTGGGGTTGGTGTTGTTGTGTGGTGGTAGGTGCATCAACGTACATTGTTGTTGTGTTTTTTGTGTGTGTGGTTGTGTTAAGTCTTTTTTGGGGGTGTGTGGTGTTAGTAAAAGTTTTGTGTGTGTGGGGGGCCCTAAAATTGTGTGGTGGGGTGGGGGTTTGGTGGTGGGGGCATCAACGTACATGTTGGGTGGTGTGTGTGAGGTGCTCTTTTTTGGTGTTTTGGTAGGTGCATCAAGTACATTTGTGTGGGGGGGTTTTTTGGGTGTGTGTGTGTGAGGTGCTCTAACGTACATGTGTGTGGTGGGGTACAACTTGTTGTGTGTGTTTAGGGCATCAAACTACATGTGTGTGTGTGTTGTGTGTGGTGCATCTACTTGTGTGTGTGTGTGAGTGCAAAAAAAGGGGGGGTGTGGTGGGTGCATCTAAGTTTTGTGTGTTGTGGGGGTTTACTAAGTTTTGGGGGGGGTTGTGTGGGGGGTTGTAGGTGTTTTGTGTGTGTGTTGTGTGTGTGTGGTTTTAATTTGTGTGGGTGGGGTTTTAAAAAATTTTGGGGTGTTTTGTGTTGTGATCACTAAGTTGTGTGTGTGGGGGTTGGGGGGGCATCAAAGGGGTTTTTTGGGGTTGTGGGGGGCCTTAACGTACATGTGGTGTGTGTGTGTGTGGGGTAGGTGCTTAACCGTTGTGTGTGTGGTTGAGTGCATTAATTACATGTGTGTGGTGGGGGGGGTGATTAACGTACTTGTGTGTGGTTTTGGGGTTTGTGTGGTGTTAAAATACAGGTTGTTTTTGTGTGTGTGGGCATCAAAGTATTTGGGTTGGGTGTTTTTGGGGTTTAAACTTTTGGGGTGTGTGTGTGTGGGTGCATCTAACGTCATGTTGGTGTGGAGGTGCATCTAACGTACATGGGGGTGGGTGTGTGTGTGTGAGGTATCTAACGTACTGTGGTGGGTTTTGGTGAGGTGCATCTAACGTACATGGGGTTGTGTGTGTGGGTCACCCTAAGTTTTTGGGTTTTGGGGGGTGTGTGTGTGTGGGGGGCCAAACGTACAGTGTTGTGTGTGGGGCCTCTAATTTTGTGTGTTGTGGGTGATTAACTAATTGTTGTTTGGTGTGAGGGCCTAACCATTGTTTTTGGGTAGGGGGAAACAATTTTGGGGGTGTGTGGGTAGGTCACTAACGTAATTGGGGTTTGTGTGTTTTGGGTTTAATACTTTGTGTGTGTGTGGGGCATCAAACGTACAGTGGTGTGGGGGGCTCAACGTAATGGGGGGGGGGGGTTTTGGGGTGCATCTAACGTACTTTTTGGGGGGGGGGTTTTTTTGGGGCCCAACTTGTGTGTGTTGTGGTGGGGGATACTAGTTTTGTGTTGTTTTTTTTTGGGGGTTGAGGGCATCAAACGTCAGGTTGGTGTGGTGTGTAGGCATCTAACGTACATGTGGTTGGTGGGGTTAGTGTGGTTGCTCTAACGTAATGTGTGGTGTGTGTAGGGTTTAAGCATGTGTGTGTGTGTGTAGGTGCTCTAACGTACTTTTTTTGGGTGTGTGTGGGGTGCATCTAACGTACATGTTTTTTTTTGTGGGTCTACGAAAGGGGGGTTGTGTTTTGGGGTGCTCAAACGTACTTTTGTGTTTGTGTGTGTGCAAATAAATTTTTTTGTGTGTTTGTGGGGTGTGTGTTAAAGTCTTTTTGGTGTGTTGTGTTGTGTGTGCATCTAACGTAATGTGTGTGTGTGGGGAAAGCATGTGTGTTTTGGGTTTGGGTGTCAACTACTGGGGTTTTTTTGGGGGGTGCTCTAACGTACATGTGGTTGTGTGGGGGTTTGGGTTCTAACGAAATGTGGTGGTGTGTTAGGGCATCAAACGTACATGGTGTGTTTTGTTGCTCTAACGTACATGTGGGTGGGGTGTGGGGCCCCCCGGGGTTTTGGGGGGGGGGGCCTAATACATGTTGGGGGTGGGGGTTTTTTACTGTGTGTTGGGGTGTGTTGTGTGTGGGGTGGGGGGCCCTAATCATGTGGTGTTGTGTGTGTGGTGTCTAACGTACTGTGTGTGTGTGGGTTGGTGCATCTAACGTAATGTGTGTTGTGGTGTGGGAACAAATTTTTTTTTGGGTGTGTGTGTGGGTGTTTGGGTTGTGGGTGTTGTGTTGGGTGTTTGAATTGGGTTGTGTGGGGGCCCTCGGTTGTGTGGGTGTTGCTCATTTGGGGGTGGGGGTTGGGTCTTTAAATAAGTGTGTGGTGGGGGTTTTTTTGGGGGTGTTAACGTACATGTGTGTGTGTGTGTGTGTAGGTGCATCTAACGTACATGTGGTGTGTGTGTGTTGTGTGTGTGTGTGTGGTGCTCTACGTCATGTGTGTGTGTGTGGTGATCAGGTGTGAGGTGCATCTAACGTACTGTTGTGGTGGTGTGTGTGTGGTGGTGTTTTGTGTTGTGTTGTGTGTGTGTGGTGTGTGTGGTGTGTGTAGTGCATCTAACGTACATTGTGTGTGTGTGTGTGATCTAACGTACTGGTTGTGTGTGTGTGTGTGTTGTGTGTGTGTGTGTGTGTAGTGCTCTCGTGTGTGTGTGTGTGTGTGTGTGTGTGTGTGTGTTGTGTGTGTGTTGTGTGTGTGTGGTGTGTGTGTGTAGGTGTAGGTGCATCAAACGTACATGTGTGTGTGTGTGTGTGAGTGCATCTAACGTACATGTGTGTGTGTGTGTGTAGGTGCATCTACCGTACATGTGTTGTGTGTGTGTGTGTGTGTGTGTTGTGTGTGTGTGTGTGTGTGTGTAGGTGCATCTAACGTACATGTGTGTGTGTGTGTGTAGGTGTGTAGGTGCATCTAACGTACATGTGTGTGTGTGTGTAGGTGAGGAACAACAGACACTAGGTAGACACAAGACCTCCTTTGTGCTGCATTGTAAAAATATCACAAAATCTCATGGTGGTGAACTCTGGCTACATCACCACTGTGGGTTACATCACCAATGTGGGTTACATCACCACTGTGGGTTACATCACCACTGTGGGTTACATCACCACTATGGGTTACATCCCTGGAGTCAGTGGCGGCTCGTGACAAAATACAATGGGGGGGACTGCAGCTTCACACAACAGTAGGATACACAAATGTTACCCATCTCAGGTATGAGTTGTAGTTGATGTTCACGGATTTCAGGGCATGGTAGTAGTGGTGGTGGTAGAAGGGATGGTAGTGTTGGTATTAGGGGGGATGGCTGAGGTGGTAGTGGTGGTGGTAGAAGGGATGGTGGGGGTGGCAGTAGAGGGGATGGCTGAGGTGGTGGTGGTAGAAGGGGTGGTAGTGGTGGTAGTAGAGGGGATGGCTGAGGTAGTAGTGGTGGTGGTAGAAGGGATGGTGGGGGTGGTAGTGGTGGTAGTAGAGGGGATGGCTGAGGTAGTAGTGTGTGGTGAAGGGATGGTGAGGGTGGTAGTGGTGGTGGTAGAGGGATGGCTGAGGTGTAGTGGTGGTGGTAGAAGGGTGGGTGGGGTGGCAGTAGAGGGGATGGCTGAGGTAGTAGTGGTGGTGGTAGAAGGGATGGTGGGGGGGTGGGGGTGGCAGTAGTGGGATGGCTGAGGTAGTAGTGGTGGTGGTAGAAAGGAGTGGTGGGGTGGTGGGGGTGGCAGTAGAGGGGATGGCTGAGGTAGTAGTGGTTGTGGTTAGAAGGTATGTGGGGGTGTAGTGGTGGTAGTAGTGGTGGTAGTAGGGGGATGGCTGAGGTAGTAGTGGTGGGGGTAGAAGGGATGGTGGGGTGGTAGTGGTGGTAGTAGAGGGATGGCTGAGGTAGTAGGGGTGTGGTAGAAGGGATGGTGGGGTGGTAGTGGTGGTAGTAAGGGGATGGCTGAGGTGGTAGTGGTGGTGGTAGAAGGGATGGTGGGGGTGGTAGTGGTGGTAGTAGAGGGGATGGCTGAGTGGTAGTTGGTGGTGGTAGAAGGGATGTGGGGGTGGTAGTGGTGGCAGTAGGGGGGATGGCTGAGGTGGTATGTGGTGGTGGTAGAAGGGATGGTGGGGGTGGTAGTGGTGGTGGTAGAAGGGATGGTGGGGTGGTAGTGGTGGCAGTAGAAGGGATGGCTGAGGTAGTAGTGGTGGTGTAGAGGGATGGTGGGGGTGGTAGTGGTGGTGGTAGAGGGATGGTGGGGGGGGTAGTGGTGGTAGTAGAGGGGATGGCTGAGGTGTAGTGTGGTGTGGTAGAAGGGATGGTGGGGTGGTAGTGGTGACAGTAGAGGGGATGGCTGAGGTGGTGTGGTAGAAGGATGGTGGGGTGGCAGTAGAGGCATGGTAGTAGTGGTGGTGTAGAAGGGATGGTGGGGTGGTAGTAGAGGGATGGCTGAGGTGGTGATGGTAGAATGACAGAATTACTTGAAAATAAAGTCGACACCGCTTGATTTCAGTCTTTTCATTTAATGTCAGCTGGGAAAAGTTGATGTTTTGCAAATACTTCACTGGATTTTCCATCGTCAGGGTAATTAAAGAAAGCGCGATATAACCACACCGTCTACACGCACTGTAAACACGAGAGGGACGAGACTTAGCTGCCTTGGCTGCAGCTCACTGTTTTCACAAGGGGCGCGGCGGCAGCGCAGACATGAATCGTACAACAAATATGAGAGTAACTTACATTTAGGTCTGGTTTTAATGAAAATTCACTTAGTAACGTATTGAAAATAACCTATAATGACTTTTTATTATGATATATTTGTTAGTAGTGTATCAATTCTGCTGTGTCTAAAGGCATCATACACCTGGCAGTGAGTGTCTGGGGGTGTTGTGCCACGAGCCGCCACTGCCTGGGGTGGTGGTAGTAGTGGTGGTGGTAGAAGGGATGGTGGGGGTGGTAGTAGAGGGGATGGCTGAGGTGGTAGTGGTGGTAGTAGTGGTGGTGGTAGAAGGGATGGTGGGGGTGGTAGTGGTGGTGGTAGAGGGGATGGCTGAGGTGGTAGTGGTGGTGGTAGTGGTAGAAGGGGTGGTGGGGGTGGTAGTAGAGAGGATGGCTGAGGTGGTAGTGGTGGTGGTAGAAGGGATGGTGGGGGTGGTAGTGTTGGTAGTAGAGGGGATGGCTGAGGTGGTAGTGGTGGTGGTAGAAGGGATGGTGGGGGTGGTAGTGGTGGTAGTAGGGGGGATGGCTGAGGTGGTGGTGGTGGTGGTAGAAGGGATGGTGGGGGTGGTAGTGGTGGTAGTAGGGGGGATGGCTGAGGTGGTAGTGGTGGTGGTAGAAGGGATGGTGGGGGTGGTGGGGGTGGTAGTAGAGGGGATGGCTGAGGTGGTAGTGGTGGTGGTAGAAGGGATGGTGGGGGTGGTAGTAGAGGGCATGGTAGTAGTGGTGGTGGTAGAAGGGGTGGTAGTGGTGGTAGTAGAGGGGATGGCTGAGGTGGTGGTGGTAGAAGGACAGAATTACTTGAAAATAAAGTCGGCACCGCTTGATTTCAGTCTTTTCACTTAATGTCAGCTGGGAAAAGTTGATGTTTTGCAAATACTTCACTGGATTTTCCATCGTCAGGGTAATTAAAGAAAGCACGATATAACCACACCGTCTACACGCACTGTAAACACGAGAGGGACGAGACTCAGCTGCCTCGACTGCAGCTCAGTTTTCACAAGGGGCGCGGCGGCAGCGCAGACATGAATCGTACAACAAATATGAGAGTAACTTACATTTAGGTCTGGTTTTAATGACAATTCACTTAGTAACGTATTGAAAATGACCTATAATGACTTTTTATTATGATATATTTGTTGGGAGTGTATCAATTCTGCTGTGTCTAAAGGCATCATACACCTGGCAGTGAGTGTCTGGGGGTGCTGTGCCACGAGCCGCCACTGCCTGGAGTGTTAACAGTGAGTACAGAAGGGAACAACCTAGAGTCTATTTTTGTTATTAGGGTCAAAATGCAGTAAGGAAGCCACGCCCCCTGCCTGCCCTTCTATTCTACGGGGCAGCTGATTGGTGCATTCCTCGTATCATCACTACCCATCACAGTATCTTCACTACTTAACAACGGCGTGACCACTGGAGAGAGCAATCTTCACTACAGAGGGATTTTTGATTTTGTCACCCTCTGTAGTGAAGATGTCTAACCCAGTGGTCACGCCGCTGTTAAGTAGTGAAGATACTGTGATTGGTAGTGATGATACGAGGAATGCACCAATCAGCTGCCCCGTAGAATAGAAGGGCAGGCAGGGGGCGTGGCTTCCTTACTGCATTTTGACCATAATAAAAAAAAATAGACTATAGTGACAAACAGGAGTTAGTGGACGTGAATCCTGATGAGTCAATCCACAGCGGTGCAAATCAATCTTGGTGAGAGGAAACACACGTGATCATAAGTGTGAAAGAGTCGACAACGGCTACAAAACTGTGACGGAGGAAAGTGTTGATCGGGTGGAGGACAAGCTTGCAAGGTTCCCAGGCGACAGTGAGGTGACCCAACAAGGGAGAGAGAGGAGGTGAGTAACGCAAGGGAGAGGGAGAGAGGAAGTGAGTAAGCTAGGGAGAGAGGAAGTGAGTAACGCAAGGGAGAGAGAGAGGAAGTGAGTAAGCTAGGGAGAGAGGAAGTGAGTAATGCAAGGGAGAGAGAGAGGAAGTGAGTAACACAAGGGAGAGAGGAAGTGAGTAACACAAGGGAGAGAGGAAGTGAGTAACACAAGGGAGAGAGAGAGGAAGTGAGCAACACAAGGGAGAGAGGAAGGTAGTAACGCAAGGGAGAGAGAGAGAGGAAGGTAGTAACGCAAGGGAGAGAGAGAGGAAGGTAGTAATGCAAGGGAGAGAGAGAGGAAGGTAGTAACACAAGGGAGGGAGAGAGGGGAACGTAGTAACGCAAGGGAGAGAGAGAGAGAGAGGAAGGTAGTAACGCAAAGGAGGGAGAGAGAGGAAGGTAGCAACACAGGGTGAGTAGGAGGAGAGAGAGAAGGTTCATCACTGCTTCAGAGGAGTGATATGCAGCAGCAATCAGCAGTGGGTGGCCAGGCTGCTGGGTGGGCGGTGTAGCAGGTTGTTCCCACACACGTGAGCAAGACAAGACAAGACAAAGGCACAACCCACGGGCCATGACCTAAGGTGGACTCTCAGCCTCCCTCCACCCCTCCACATAGCACCACATCAAAGTGGCTGCCCTTCTTACCATCAAAGGCTACCCAATGACTCTGTGGACTGATAACAATGTCTGGCCAGAGACTTTTGCAATTTTTAAATGTACGAATATGCTATTTTCTCGGTTATTTACCAATCAATATTTTTTTGCTTTACGCCAAATGATAGCCCTTGATCTAGGGGTCTTGTCGCCTCCGTGGTGCAGTGGCTAGCTACGAATGCCTGGCTGGCTACGAATCTGCGGGCCCTGGTTCGAATCCGGGCCAGGGCAAGTCGGCGACCAGCCCACCCAGCTGTTTTTCCTTTATTACAGGGTTGATAAATGGGTACCTGGGGTAACCCGGGGAAGGTAACTGTGGTAACCCGGGTGTCACACTAGCCCTGTGTCCCGGGGTAACGGGTCCTCACCCACCACAGGCTCTAAGGGCTAATGCCACGGAGATGAGCACCGAGGCCACGCGCAGCATTGCGTATGCTCCCATCTTTACCTTGATATGAGGGTGAATGGTTTATCTCCCCCTCTTAGCCCATTAGAAGTCCCCTCTAACCCTGTGTTCCCTTGGCCTGCAGCCCTGGCACATGTTTCAGCCCCTCAGCCCTCGCAGCAGCCACACTGTGATCCCCTCTGTCCCCCCCCTCCCAGCCCTGTAGCAGCGTCCCCAGCCTCCCCCCAGCCCTGTGTAGCAGTGTCCCCCAGGCCAGAGTCCCCTCAGGTGATGGCCCAGGGCAGGTGAGTGTTAACCAAGAACAACACTTACAGGTACCCAAGGCTCTCTCTCTCTCCCTCTCTCTCTTTCCCTTTCTTTCTCACCCTTTCTCCTAAGCAGGCACAAAGGCAGCGGGGGAAACCTTTACCTCCTGACCCTTGAACAGGTGGCTGGCCCAGGAGGAACAGGAGGAGAAAAAGTACCATTAGAATTACATAGTCCACCACCACCACCACTAAACCGCCATCGCCACTACCACTACCACTACCACTACCACTACTAAACCGCCACCGCCACCACCACTACCACTACCACTACCACTACCACTACCACCACCACTACTACTACCACCACTACCACCACCACCACCACCACTACCACTACTACCACCACTACCACTACCACCACCACCACCACCACCACCACCACCACCACTACCACTACCACTACCACCACCACTACCACCACCACTACCACTACCACTACTACCACTACCACTACCACTACCACTACCACTACTACCACTACCACTACCACCACCACCACCACCACCACCAACATACTGACTCGTGAGTAATTCTTGACAATTGGAAGAACCATTATACTACTACTATTATTATTACTACTACTACTACTACTACTACTACTACTACTATTACTACTACTACTACTATTACTACTACTACTACTATTACTACTGCCACTACTACTACTACTACTACTACTACAACAGTAAACTCTCTAAATCGAACCCATATAATTCAAACTTCTGATAGTTCGACCTGTTTCAGGCCAGTTCAAATTTTTCAATAACTTTCCATAATTCGGACTCCAGATTCATGTTCAGCATGCCCGAAAACTGCTAGGAACTCATTTTCAAGCAAATTTATCTTTAAAAAAATATTGCAAATTTTGCAATTTTTAAATGTACGAATATTCTATTTTCTCGGTTATTTACCAATCAATATTTTATTGCTATACGCCAAATGATAGCCCTTGATCTACTTCATATACTTCTCTATTCATGTTGCATTTATCTACCATAGTTTTTCAGTTATTTAAAAAAACGTGATTTAAAAAAAAAATCAAGGCATACCCCTTGCAAAATTTGCAATATTTTTGTTTTAATAGATTTGCTTGAAAATTAGTTCCCAGCAGTTATCGGGCATGCTGAACACGAATCTGTAGTCAGTTTTCAGTTACAATGAATGAGGGTTAAATTTTTCCAAGTCCCTATTTCAGCCAATTCACAATGACATGATACTTCCAGATATTCCTTAAAACCCGCAAATTAGACAAAACTTACTACAAGACATAACAATATGATAGGCATTGCTGGATTAATCATTACTTCTGGGCAGCCCTCACGCTGGGCAGCCGTGGCACCGCAGGGGAGAGGTCGGACTCCCACTAGTAAGGCTAAGGATAACTCAAACTTAGAGAATAAAGAGAGAGCTTACTGTACTACTACTACTACTACTACTACTACCACTACCACCACTACCACTACTACTACTACTACTACTACTACTCACCTGTATCTCATCTTCATATCGCCGCCTCCACAGTACTCATTGATGACCAGCTTGATGAGGAACAGGTGGAAGATGACGATGAGGGCGACGATGGTGAGCCAGAAGACCGTGGGCAGCCCCCCCCACTTGTGTCCGTGGCGGTGCATGGCGATCACGTGGTGCTCGTGGGCGGGGGCTGAGGGGGTGAGGGGGTGAGAGGGGGGTGAGAGGAGGGGAGGCCGGGGGGGGGGGGGGGTGAGAGGGTGAAGGACAGTAGGAATGGAGACGAGGATGAGGGTTGTGAGGGGGGGGGGCGTGAGAGGGGGTGAGAGGGGTGGGGGGGGCGTTAGAGGGGGGGGGGCGTGAAAGGGTAATGAGTTGAGACAGGAGAGATAGACAGAAAGAGAAAGGCCCGTCCGTAGCAAGAGTCACGGTGAAGGTCGAGCGACGAAAGACGAACGACCGAGGAGGAAGGGTAGTACCGTAAAAGGGATATTTTCTGGAACGAAGAGCAGCGGCGACGCTCTTCGTGCCAAAAAATATCCCTTTTATGGTATTACCCTTCCTCGGTCGTTGGTCATTCGTCACTCGACCTTCACCGTGACTCTTGGTACAGGCCAAAGACACACACACGCACACATACACAGGCCAAAGACACACACACGCACACATACACAGGCCAAAGACACACACACGCACACATACACAGGCCAAAGACACACACACGCACACATACACAGGCCAAAGACACACACACGCACACATACACAGGCCAAAGACACACACACGCACACGCACACAGGCCAAAGACACACACACGCACACGCACACAGGCCAAAGACACACACACGCACACATACACAGGCCAAAGACACACACACGCACACGCACACAGGCCAAAGACACACACACGCACACGCACACAGGCCAAAGACACACACACGCACACGCACACAGGCCAAAGACACACACACGCACACATACACAGGCCAAAGACACACACACGCACATGCACACAGGCCAGACACACACGCACACGCACACAGGCCAAAGACACACACACGCACACATACACAGGCCAAAGACACACACACGCACATGCACACATACACAATCTTCAAAGTAAAATCTATACATACATTTCCACAAAGTAAACAAACACACCTACCGAGGGCAATCTCGCTGACATGAATAGTGTGCTTGAGCTCCTCCATGTGTGCGCGGTCCGACGTGATGTAGAGGAGGGCGGTGAGCGGTGAGGTCAGCTTGACGGGGAAGGTCTGACGCTCCGGCCTGCAACGGGGGCACAGGAGGGAGGTCAGGTTAGGTCAAGGGAGGTCAAGGGTCAATGGGGGAGTCAAGGGTCAATGGGGGAACTGTAAATGTAACTCTAAAATATCCACAACAATGTAAATCTAAAACAGAGAAGTGTGTATGCACGTGTGTGTGTGCGTGCGTGTGTATGTGTGTGTGTGTGGGTGTGTGTGTGTGTGTGTGTACTTCAGTCCCACAGGTTCCCGTATAGAAGCATAGAAGCCTGCAATAACGTTGATGCAGAAGTGATTAATGCAAGAAATATTCAGGACTTCAAAGGCAAGCTGGATGTGTGTGTGTGTGGGTGTGTGTTTTTTTTTATTTTTTTTTTTATTTTTTTTATATGACAAGGAACTGGCCAAGGGCACAACAAAAATGGGTAGCACAAAGCCCGCTTAGTTGCCAGTCCCTATAAAGAAGACAGTAAGAGAATAAAATAAAAACAGAGGGGTAGGCCAATTCAGTTCGGGAGGTGTCTTGTTACTCTTCTTTTGAAAAGATTTAAGTCGTAGGAAAGTGGAAAAATAGAAACAGGAAGAGAGTTCCAGAGTTTACCAGTGAAAGGGATGAAAGAGTAAAGATACTGATTAACTCTTGCATTAGGAAGATGGACAGAATAGGGATGAGAATGAGTAGAAAGTCTTGTGCAGCGAGGCCGCGGGAGGGGGGGAGGCATGCAGTTAGCAAGTTCAGAAGAGCAGTGAGCATGAAAGTAACGGTAGAAGAGAGCAAGAGAAGCAACATTGCGGCGGTGATTTAAAGATTGAAGACAGTCAGTCAGAGGAGAGGAGTTGATGAGACAAAAGCTTTTGACTCAACCCTGTTTAGGAGAGCTGTATGAGTGGATCCTCCCCAAACATGTGAGACATACTCCATACATGGGCGGATAAGGCCCCTGTAGAGAGCAAGCAATTGGGAGGGAAAAAAAAAAGGACGCAGACGCCACAGCACACCTAACTTCTTAGAAGCTGTTTTAGCAAGAGATGAGATGTGAGATTTCCAGTTCAGATTTTTAGTAAAGGATAGTCCTAGAATGTTCATTGTAGAAGAAGGAGACAGTTGAGTGTCATTGAAGAAGAGGGGATAGTTATCTGGTAGGTTTTGTCGAGTAGATAGGTGAAAAAATTGGGTTTTTGAGGCATTGAACAAAACAAGGTTTGCTTTGCCCCAATCAGAAATAATAGAAAGATCAGAAGTTAGGCGCTCGGTGGCATCTCTCCGTGAATCACTTAGTTCCTGTTGAGTTGGACGTCTAATAAACGACGTTGAAAAATGCAGGGTAGAATCATCAGCGTAGGAGTGGATAGGGCTTTGAGTTAGACTTAGAAGATCATTAATGTATAATAGAAAGAGAGTGGGTGATAGGACAGAACCCTGGGGAACACCACTATTGATAGATTAGGAGAAGAACAATGTCCGTCTACAGTAGCTGCAATAGAACGGTTTGAAAGGAAACTTAAGATGAAGGTACAGAGAGAAGGATAGAAACTGAATGAGGGTAGTTTGGAAATTAAAGATTTAAGTGTGATGGAAATTAAAGTGTGTGTGTGTGTGTGTGTGTGTGTGTGTGTGTGTGTGTGTGTGTGTGTGTGTGTGTGTGTGTGTGTGTGTGTGTGTGTGTGTGTGTGTGTGTGTGCGCATGTGTGTGTGTGTACTTGAGTTCCACGGGGGGGTCGAGACAGCCGGCGTCACAGGCGTAGTAGTTTCGGTCGGAGCGGTCGAGGGCGGCGTGGATGACGGCCTTGTAGTCCTCCTCCTGCACCGACACGGACAGGTTGAGGTGCGTCGCGTTGCCGTAGCTCACACGCCTGGTGGTGATGATGATGGTGATGATGATGACACTTATGCCCGTATTCGTAGTCACATACCATCATTGTACGTGGTCATTGTTCACTTTTTGTCTTGTCCTAATTAAATCAATATGTCATGCCAGCTCTGTTGTGATTGCAATAGGAGTACTGTAGGATTGCTCTAGTACTTTCCATGGCAGCTACAAGATCTCTGTTGTGATTGCAATAGGAGTACTGTAGGATTGCTCTAGTACTTTCCATGGCAGCTACAAGATCTCTGTTGTGATTGCAATAGGAGTACTGTAGGATTGCTCTAGTACTTTCCATGGCAGCTACAAGATCTCTGTTGTGATTGCAATAGGAGTACTGTAGGATTGCTCTAGTACTTTCCATGGCAGCTACAAGATCTCTGTTGTGATTGCAATAGGAGTACTGTAGGATTGCTCTAGTACTTTCCATGGCAGCTACAAGATCTCTGTTGTGATTGCAATAGGAGTACTGTAGGATTGCTCTAGTACTTTCCATGGCAGCTACAAGATCTCTGTTGTGATTGCAATAGGAGTACTGTAGATTGCTCTAGTACTTTCCATGGCAGCTACAAGATCTCTGTTGTGATTGCAATAGGAGTACTGTAGGATTGCTCTAGTACTTTCCATGGCAGCTACAAGATCAAGTGAATAATTTTGACTGAGTAGAAATGGAACAAAATCATAGCAATTACCACGAGCAATGATGGTATGTGACTACGAATACGAGCATCAACACGATAATGATGAGGTAATGGTATGAGTGATGACCAACAGCAACACAGTGAGCTATAATGATGACAGTGATGATAATGATTGATGAAGGTATAGGGTGGTCAATGATTGTAAACATTGGGATGAATGATGTTGATTTTTCACTATTAATGGATGTTGATGGGAATATTCATTTATAATATTTGCAGATGGGGATGTTACTGTTACTCTTACTACTACTACTACATCCACTAACTACTACTACTACTACTACAACAATAACAACTACTACTATACCAACACCCCTAGTACTTCCCTCCCTCTCTCCCTTCCTTTCTAGCGGCACCTGGAACTGTCGCCGATCGGAATTCTCGCCGCCGTCGTCGTCGAGTGTTCCAATTCTTGATATTACAGGAGCCAATATATACATTTAATCAAGTGTTACCCCTGTTTCTGCATTCAGGGATGAAATACTATCGTTA
>JACEEZ010022698.1:378622-406122 GCA_016584305.1 Chionoecetes opilio
CTCTCTTAAAATCATGAGGGGTCATGATGCTTGTATGTGTGTGTGTGTGTGTATTTACAACTATTTACAATTATTGTGTGGTGTTGAAGACAAGTAGATAGACAAGTAGATAGACAAGTAGATAGATAGAGTTACCTGCTTCTCGAGGGTGACCATCCAGAGGCCCACCACAGTGTTGATGTCCTCGAGGGTGTCCAGGCGAGACCACAGCTTCTCGGCTTGGCTGGGAGGGGGGGGGACATAAGAACATAAGGGAGGGGAGAGTATAGGCTATCTTGAGTGTGGGGGTGGCATGAATGGTGAAGAATATCTCATTATAGACATGGTGCTCTCTCTCTCTCTCTCTCTCTCTCTCTCTCTCTCTCTCTCTCTCTCTCTCTCTCTCTCTCTCTCTCCTCTCTCTCTCTCTCTCTCTCTCTCTCTCTCTCCTCTCTCTCTCTCCTCTCTCTCTTCTCTCTGTCTTTTTTTTTTTTTTTTTTGCTCTCACTCTTATCTTTGTTCTCTCTCTCTCTCTCTCTCTCTCTCTCTCTCTCTCTCTCTCTCTCTCTCTCTCTCTCTCTCTTTTGCTCTTTTTTTCGCTCTCACTCTATCTCTCTCTCTCTCTCTCTCTCTCTCTCTCTCTCTCTCTCTCACAGGGTCTGGTGTCCTCCGTAGCAGCCCTCGGCGTACGCAATGTCCCGCAAGATGGAGTTCCGTTGCTCCTCACTAGTGGACACTTGGTACAGGGGCGCTGGGGCCTGAGGGACAAACACACATACAAACATAACAACAGAAGAACATAAGGAAGCTACAAGAGGCTACCTATATAACACACCCTTGCACTACACCCTTGTTATTTCTCTCGTCATCTGCCCAACACCCTCAAAACTTTTAAGCTAGCGACTCATCTTCTCGATGCGACATTTGTAAAAGTAACAATAGCTTACTTCTTAAAAAGGGGTTAAACTGAGGAATGGTGAGGTTAGGGCTGTAATACATAAGAACAGTAGTAGTAGTAGTAGTAGTAGTAGTAGTAGTAGTAGTAGTAGTAGTAGTAGTAGTAGTAGTAGTAGTAGTAGTAGTAGTAGTAGTAGTAGTAGTAGTAGTAGTAGTAATATTGGGAGTAGTAGGGGCAAAATAATAGTAGCAGTAATAGTGGTACATAAGAACATAAGAAAATAAGGAAGCTACAAGAGGCCGTGAGACATAAATACATAAGAAAATAAGGAAGCTACAAGAGGCCGTGAGACATAAATACATAAGAAAATAAGGAAGCTACAAGAGGCCGTGAGACATAAGTACATAAGAAAATAAGGAAGCTACAAGAGGCCGTGAGACAAACACACATACAAACATAACAACAGAAGAACATAAGGAATTTTTCAAGGGTATTTTTTCAAGGTTTGAGTTAGAGAGTTTACTGCAGTTGTTTTCACTCATCTTTTTCCCCTTCTGACACATAACCCCTTGAGGCCCAGAACGTAATTTCCATTGTAATTTGGGTACCATTAGACGATATTTAGTGACTATAAGCAATGTTTTATAGATATCACCTGTTTAGTATTCTTGACGACTAACTAATGTGATATATTCAGTTACTTTTCGTTATATTATGGCTCGACAACAGACGATTTTATATAGCCAAGGAAAGATCTGGGCGTGAAGGGGTTAATATTAAAAAATAATTGTATGATTTAATTTTTTATATTATTATTATTATTATTATTATTATTATTATTATTATTATTATTATTATTATCATTCAGCATGCACTCACACACCTGCGACAGAACCCGGTAAATAGTGGCGTTGATGAGGTCGCCGTTAAGTGCGTTTTCGGCCTTGGAGTGGCTGATGCTGAAGCCTGAAGACCATAGTTCCTGCCACACCCTCGCGTGGTCCTCCCGAAGGCGCCGGATGTTGCCCGTGACGGCGGCCTTCAGTACCTGAGGGGGGTGGGGGGTGGAGTGAGTGCAGAGTCAATGGGGAGTTTTCTAATAAGCTCACGCTCAAGCCTGTCTCTCAGGCTGTCACATCCTCTGCTCTGTGAGGCTGAATGATCTATCATTTACCGTAAATTCTCTGTACTTCTTTGGGACATATCAGAATTACCCTTCAATACAACAACTGAAACAGTTCTTAATAAAAAATGTAGTTTATCATTTTATTTGTCTGCACTTGGTGAAAATATTGGCAAAACAATTGAATACTTGAAAACTCAATCTTTAAAAATCGTCTTTTCATAAAAAAACACAAGTTCAAGCAGAATGAGGCTTCAGGAAATATCTACTTGTATGTAAGCATTCACTGAGTACCTGTTTTGGGTGTATATGTCTCTCTTACGACGAACATTTAACCAAGAAGTAATTTAAGTGCTTGGCACCTCAACGAACAGTCCTCTATCGAAGACAATACATGGTCTAGTTTACTATTTCCCCCGCCGCGAACTCTAAGCCCCTCCACCTCAATCTTTCCCTCTGAATCAATCAATCAACCCTTCCCTCTGAATACCCTATGTCCTCTGGTTTATCCTATTGTAACGAAGGAGGGTGGGGGCAACCCACCCCTCTCAAACTTCGTCACACTAACGGCTCGGGGCTATGGAGGAGACGGAAAGGACTGCAAGGAGACTTTTACTGCTGTGCACGGCCTTATTACCCCAACTACTACTACCCACAGTACATATAGTGACTGCACGTCTGTCACGTAACTACACGCGCCACTCCGCTCCGCCCCAACACAACACAAATCACAGTCAAAGCACGAAATAAGGAGACGAACGTCTTCTTTATGTGGGAGCGGATGCCACGAATATTCCAGTAGAGGATAGAGAGTGTGATGAGATAAGCGGGTGATGATAGTTAGGATGACATGTAGCCTGTGGTATTGAGAAGTTAGGAGTATCAGTGATATGAGCTGTGAGGTAAGGAGCGGCGCTGTGGCGATAAGGCGCTGAGCTGTCCATCCCCGTGTCCTGTCAACAGGAAAGTGGGTGATAACAGATCCTGCCGGCGGGATGGTTTCTGTGGAGATGCTGAACGCCACACTCTGTTTTGGTTAAATGTTCGTCGTAAGAGAGACATATACACCCAAAACAGGTACTCAGTGAATGCTTACATACAAGTAGATATTTCCTGAAGCCTCATTCTGCTTGAACTTGTGTTTTTTTATGAAAAGACGATTTTTAAAGATTGAGTTTTCAAGTATTCAATTGTTTTGCCAATATTTTCACCAAGTGCAGACAAATAAAATGATAAACTACATTTTTTATTAAGAACTGTTTCAGTTGTTGTATTGAAGGGTAATTCTGATATGTCCCAAAGAAGTACAGAGAATTTACGGTAAATGATAGATCATTCAGCCTCACAGAGCAGAGGATGTGAGATGCGCGAGAGATCTGGCGGTTTAGCTTCGAAAACTCCCCATAGGGAGTTTAAACCCCTTGAGGCCCAGAACGTTATTTCAATTGTAATTTGGGTACCAATAGACAATTTTAATGAATATAAGGAATGTTTTATAGCTATGACCTGTTTAGTATCCTTGTCCACTAACTAATTTGGTATATTTAGTGACTTTTGGTAATTTTATGGCTAACAACTGACAATTTTTTATAGCAAAGGAAAGATCTGGGCGTGAAGGGGTTAAAAGGAGGCTAGACAATTTCATAAAGTAAGTAAGTCAAGTATTATAAAAAGTAGTACAAATGTAGTTAAGTATTATAAAAAGTAGTAAAAAAGTAGTCAAGTATTATAAAAAGTAGTAAAAAAGTAGTCAGGTATTATAAAAAGTAGTAAAAAAGTAGTCAGGTATTATAAAAAGTAGTAAAAAAGTAGTCAGGTATTATAAAAAGTAGTAAAAAAGTAGTCAGGTATTATAAAAAGTAGTAAAAAAGTATTATAAAAAGTAGTAAAAAAGTATTATAAAAAGTAGTAAAAAATTATAAAAAGTAGTAAAAAAGTATTATAAAAAGTAGTAAAAAAGTATTATAAAAAGTAGTAAAAAAGTATTATAAAAAGTAGTAAAAAATTATAAAAAGTAGTAAACAAGTAGTAAAAAATTATAAATAGTAAAAAAGTAGTAAAAAAGTAGTCAGGTATTATAAAAAGTAGTAAAAAAGTATTATAAAAAGTAGTAAAAAATTATAAAAAGTAGTAAAAAAGTAGTAAAAAATTATAAATAGTAAAAAAGTAGTAAAAAAGTAGTCAGGTATTATAAAAAGTAGTAAAAAAGTATTATAAAAAGTAGTAAAAAAGTATTATAAAAAGTAGTAAAAAATTATAAAAAGTAGTAAAAAAGTAGTAAAAAATTATAAATAGTAAAAAAGTAGTAAAAAAGTAGTCAAGTATTATAAAAAGTAGTAAAAAAGTAGTCAGGTATTATAAAAAGTAGTAAAAAAGTATTATAAAAAGTAGTAAAAAAGTATTATAAAAAGTAGTAAAAAATTATAAAAAGTAGTAAAAAAGTAGTAAAAAATTATAAATAGTAAAAAAGTAGTAAAAAAGTAGTCAGGTATTATAAAAAGTAGTAAAAAAGTATTATAAAAAGTAGTAAAAAATTATAAAAAGTAGTAAAAAAGTAGTAAAAAATTATAAATAGTAAAAAAGTAGTAAAAAAGTAGTCAAGTATTATAAAAAGTAGTAAAAAAGTAGTCAGGTATTATAAAAAGTAGTAAAAAAGTATTATAAAAAGTAGTAAAAAATTATAAAAAGTAGTAAAAAAGTAGTAAAAAATTATAAAAAGTAGTAAAAAAGTAGTAAAAAAGTAGTCAGGTATTATAAAAAGTAGTAAAAAAGTATTATAAAAAGTAGTAAAAAAGTATTATAAAAATTAGTAAAAAATTATAAAAAGTAGTAAAAAAGTAGTAAAAAATTATAAATAGTAAAAAAGTAGTAAAAAAGTAGTCAAGTATTATAAAAATTAGTAAAAAAGTAGTAAAAAATTATAAATAGTAAAAAAGTAGTAAAAAAGCAGTCAAGTATTATAAAAATTAGTAAAAAAGTAGTAAAAAATTATAAAAAGTAGTAAAAAAGTAGTAAAAAATTATAAAAATTAGTAAAAAATTATAAATAGTAAAAAAGTAGTAAAAAAGTAGTAAGAAATTATAAAAAGTAGTAAAAATGTAGTAAAAAATTATAAAAATTTGTCAAATAATGGTAAAACAAATAAAATAAAATAAAATACTGTAGTAGTAAATAAAAGCTAGTAAAATAAAAATAAAAATAAATCAGTCCATCCACGCCCACTGCTGTAGCCTGGCTTACCGTGACAGCATTCCTGACCACCTTCTCCTTATGGCCTGAAAAGCCTTGGCGGGGATGGGGTCGGTGTAGTTAATGGAGGTGACGAGGTGCAGGGTGGTGGACATCCGGGACTTGACCTGCAGGGGGCAACGGGGGGCAAGGTCAGGCGGGGTCATGTGGTGGGGGTGAGGGAGAGGGGGGTGACACTGGGAGGTTACTTATTTACTTACTTTGGGAATGTTATTACTGCAAATAATGAATATTGAAATTAACGGAGACAGGACCAAACTAGTGTAGCTCAGGCCCTGTAAAACACAACTAGGTAAACACACACACACACACACACACACACACACACACACACACACACACACCTGGAGACTGGACGGCACTTTGAGGGTGACGATAGCCACTGCGATGACCTTGTTAGTCTTGGGTACCTCCACCGCCCCCACCACTACTGTGTACTGGTGCTCCCCCTCCCCGTGCAGCAGCCTGGAGGGGGGATATAGAAGGGGGCAATGATGGGGGGGGCAATGATGGAAGGGGGCAGAAGGGGGCAATGATGGAAGGGGGCAGAAGGGGGCAATGATGGAAGGGGGCAGAAGGGGGCAATGATGGAGGGGTGAAGGGGGAATGATGGATGAGGGGAAAAAGGAGGCAATGATGGATGGGTAAAGAGGGGGGCAATGATGGATAGGGAAGAAGGGGGCAATGATGGATGGATAAAGAGGGGGCAATGATGGATAGGGAAGAAGGTGGCAATGATGGAGGGGGGGATGGAAGGGGGCAATGATGGAGGGGGGAATATGAAAGGGAAGGGAGGAAAGTTGGTAAGGAAGGAGTAATATATAAGGGAGGGGGCAATGATGGAGGGGGAAATAGAAGGGGGCAATGATGGAGGGGGATATAGAAGGGGGCAATGATGGAGGGGGGAAGAAGGGGTTTAAGACAGGAGAAGGGAGGAAAGTTGAAGAGACCAGATTTATGTCCTTAATTTAGTGATTGAGTCCATATTTTGACAGCAGAGAGAGAGAGAGAGAGAGAGAGCGAGAGCGAGAGCGAGCGAGCGAGCGAGAGAGAGAGAGAGAGAGAGAGAGAGAGAGAGAGAGAGAGAGAGAGAGAGAGGAGAGAGAGAGAGAGAGCGAGCGAGCGAGCGAGCGAGAGCGAGAGAGCGAGAGCGAGAGAGAGAGAGAGAGAGAGAGAGAGGAGAGAGAGAGAGAGAGAGAGAGAGAGAGAGAGAGAGAGAGAGAGCAGCACTCACTTGATGGTGTCGGTAGAGGCGGTGGGCCAGTCACCAAGACCCATCTGTTCCACATCCACCATGACATCCTGCTCGCTGGGATTCACCACCTGGAGAATGCAGAGAGAGGCATGAAGGAAGGAAGGGAGGGGAGGGAGGGAAGGAAGGGAAGGGAAGGGAAGGAAGGGAAGGGAAGGGAAGGGAAGGGAAGGGAAGGGAAGGGAAGGGAGGAAGGGAAGGGAGGGAAGGGAGGGAAGGGAAGGGAGGGAGGGAAGGAAGGAAGGAGGGAAGGGAAGGAAGGGTGGGAAGGGAAGGAAGGGAGGGAAGGGAGGGAAGGGGAGGGGAAGGGAAGGGAAGGGAAGGGAAGGGAAGGGAAGGGAAGGGGAGGGAGGGAAGGGAAGGGAGGGAAGGGAGGGAAGGGAAGGGAAGGGGAGGGAAGGGAGGGAAGGGAAGGGAAGGAAGGGAAGGGAAGGGGAGGGAAGGGAGGGAGGAAGGGAAGGAAGGGAGGGAAGGGAGGGAAGGGAAGGGAAGGAAGGGAAGGGAAGGGAAGGGAGGGAAGGGAGGGAAGGGAGGGAAGGGAGGGAAGGGAAGGGAAGGAAGGGAGGAAGAAGTTAATCACTAATCAGTAATTAACAGACGTATCAAGTGTCTAAAAAAAATGTATATGGTAAGGAGGAGGAGGAGGAGGAGGAGGAGGAGGAGGAGGAGGAGGAGGAGGAGGAGGAGGAGGAGGAGGAGGAGGAGGAGGAGGAGGAGGAGGAGGAGGAGGAGGAGGAGGAGGAGGAGGAGGAGGAGGAGGAGGAGGAGGAGGAGGAGGAATGCAAAGGAAGAGTGTGGTCAAAGAAACACGTGTGGACTTAACCCCTTCACGCCCAGATCTTTCCTTGGCTATAAAAAATTGTCTGTTGTCGAGTCATAAAATAACGGAAAGTCACTGAATATATCAAATTGGTTAGTGGACAAGGATACTAAACAGGTCATAGCTATAAAATATTGCTTATATTCACTAAAAATCGTCTAATGGTACCCAAATTACAATGGAAATTACGCTCTGGGTCTCAAATGGTTACTACTTTTTTGGTACACTGTGCACTAATGTCCTCATGCCACGGGCCTTAATTATGTATTTATTTGCTCTAGTACTCTTCTGTCTAGTTTTGAGTTTTGTCTAGTAAATTAGTGAAGTAAGATAGATGAATGGAGGGATCTACAGGATTCCGCGCCTTGACAATATTTCGCACGACGCCGGTTCCCACAAGTCTACAAGGTACGGGAGGTAGACAGTGACTGGCGCTACATGATGGGTTTGGCGGGAACACTGCACTGCTCCGACACATTTTATATTTAAGCCGGACATTTAGTACCTGACGGACTCATTTTTCAAGCAGTGGACTTTTTTAATGGTTAAGTCCGTTTGTCCTGTGGCGAATGGAGTCCGTTAAATCCGAAATCCGTTGAACCGAGGCCCGTTAAACCTAGGCCCGTTAAACCGAGGCCCGTTAAACCTAGGCCCGTTAAACCGAGGCCCGTTGAACCTAGGCCCGTTAAACCGAGGCCCGTTAAACCGAGGCCCGTTAAACCGAGGCCCGTTAAACCGAGGCCCGTTAAACCGAGGCCCTTTGAACCGAGGCCCGTTAAACCGAGGCCCGTTAAACCGAGGCCCTTTGAACCGAGGCCCTTTGAACCGAGGCCCTTTGAACCGAGGCCCTTTGAACCGAGGCCCGTTAAACCGAGGCCCGTTAAACCGAGGCCCTTTGAACCGAGGCCCGTTAAACCGAGGCCCGTTGAACCGAGGCCCTTTGAACCGAGGCCCGTTAAACCGAGGCCCGTTAAACCGAGGCCCGTTAAACCGAGGCCCTTTGAACCGAGGCCCGTTAAACCGAGGCCCGTTAAACCGAGGCCCGTTAAACGAGGCCCTTTGAACCGAGGCCCGTTAAACCGAGGCCCGTTAAACCGAGGCCCTTTGAACCGAGGCCCGTTAAACCGAGGCCGTTAAACCGAGGCCCGTTAAACCGAGGCCCTTTGAACCGAGGCCCGTTAAACCGAGGCCCGTTAAACCGAGGCCCTTTGAACCGAGGCCCGTTAAACCGAGGCCCTTTGAACCGAGGCCCGTTAAACCGAGGCCCGTTAAACCGAGGCCCTTTGAACCGAGGCCCGTTAAACCGAGGCCCGTTCAACCGAGGCCCTTTGAACCGAGGCCCGTTAAACCGAGGCCCGTTAAACCTAGGCCCGTTAAACCGAGGCCCGTTAAACCGAGGCCCTTTGAACCGAGGCCCGTTAAACCTAGGCCCGTTAAACCGAGGCCCGTTAAACCGAGGCCCTTTGAACCGAGGCCCGTTAAACCGAGGCCCGTTAAACCGAGGCCCGTTAAACCGAGGCCCGTTAAACCGAGGCCCGTTAAACCGAGGCCCTTTAAACCGAGGCCCGTTAAACCGAGGCCCGTTAAACCGAGGCCCGTTAAACCGAGGCCCGTTAAACCGAGGCCCGTTAAACCGAGGCCCGTTAAACCGAGGCCCGTTAAACCGAGGCCCGTTAAACCGAGGCCCGTTAAAACCGAGGCCCGTTAAACCGAGGCCCGTTAAACCGAGGCCCGTTAAACCGAGGCCCGTTAAACCGAGGCCCGTTAAAACGAGGCCCGTTAAACCAAGGCCCGTTAAACCGAGGCCCGTTAAACCGAGGCCCGTTAAACCAAGGCCCGTTAAACCGAGGCCCGTTAAACCAAGGCCCGTTAAACAGAGGCCCGTTAAACCGAGGGTCGACTGTACTTGTTTCTAATTTGAATGTTAAGCTTTAAGCCTCCTTTTTTCCCCTCCTTTTTGTGTAAATTCCAACTGCCAGCCTAATTTCACTAGCTAAAGCCCGGTTCCCACAAGTCCACCTCTACGGATTCTGCTGCTGTTCACCGCCCAACAATAACGTCCCAAAAAGTCGTTAAAAGTAAAAAAGTCGTTAAGTAAATATATTCCTATACTATATATTATACTACACTGTATAATACTGGTCTTGTCTTATCCTTGGTTCTGATTGGAGTAATGTTTGTATAGTGTGACTCAGTGCATTTTTTAGGCCAATCTTACTGGGTGACATTCTTTGGATAGCCAGAAGGGTCAAGGCCTAACTGTTAAAATATAGTGTTTTGTATACATCAACTTCACCCTTTTGTATGTTGTGTATAAGTAAAGATCCTATGCAGTAATAAGAGTGCACTTCTGGATCTAACACACACAGATATGATGAACCATTGTATCCAGGAAGAATTTTATGAATAAATATCTTGTCGCCCAGTAGCTTAAAATTGTTCTTACTGGGCGACAGTTTGCCATCACTGGGAGACATTTTGGTCGCCCAGTTACCATGTTAAAAAATGCACTGCTAGTACTTAAGTTAACTCTGTCTTAGTGTTGCTTGTTTGCCTGTATTACAACTATTATTAGCCTCAGACCACCACTACTACTACTACTACTACTACTACTACTACTACTACTACTACTACTACTAACTACTACTATGTACTTTTTTTTTTTTTTTTTTTTTTTACTACTACTACTACTACTACTACTACTACTACTACTACTACTACTACTGCTGCTACTACTACAACCACTACCACTTTGTCTTGTTGTTGTTGTTGCTTTTTTGCATGCCTCCGGGTGATATTAAAATTATTATTATTATTATTATTATTATTATTATTATTATTATTATTATTATTATTATTATTATAGAGGTGTATAGCTATTATCAATTATTTGCTTCAGTACTTCAGTTCATTCCCTCGTCTATATATTATGTTGTTTTTCTTGTATGCCTTCGGGCGAGAATAAAATTATTATTAGTAGTAGTAGTACAAAATACAAAGAAGCCCCCCCCCCCCCCCCCTTTTGACCCCCAAACCCGTTCTGACCCCCCCCCTTCTGACCCCTACACCCCCCCTTCTGACCCCTACACCCCCCCTTCTGACCCCTACACCCCCCCTTCTGACCCCCTACACCCCCCCTTCTGACCCCCCAAACCCCCCCTCTGACCCCCACACCTACCCTTCTGACCTTGATATCCTGTAGCAGTAGTGAAACGGTAAGCAGATTAATTTAAAACACACTAAAATTCACCAGAAAAAAGTTGTTTCGTCCACCAAAGTGAATTCGGTGTATCTGGAATACTACCCCCAGTACAAAGCAGCCCCTCCCCCCTTCTGACCTTGATATCCTGCAGCAGTAGTGAGGGGAGGGAGCGGTGGGCGTAGGTCTGGTGTATCACGTCCAGGGCGGCTCCTCCCGGCTGCTGCCACGACTGTATGCGATGGACTATGCCAGTCCTGTACTCAGTGACCAGGGCCTCGCGTACCTCCTGGCCTGAGGGTGAACACAAGAACATAAGGAAGCTACAAGAGGCCGTGAGACATAACAACATAAGGACATAAGAACATAAGGAAACTAAAAGAGGCCACGAGACATAACATAACAACATAAGGACATAAGAACATAAGGAAGCTACAAGAGGCCGCGAGATATAAGGACATAAGAACATAAGGAAGCTACAAGAGGCCGCGAGATATAAGAACATAAGGAAATAAGAGCTACAGAGACGACGAACATAAGAACATAAGGAAGCTAAAAGAGGTCGGAGACATAAGAACATAAGAAACATAAGGAAACTACAAGAGGTCGGAGATATAAGAACATAAATAAGACAACATAAGGAAGCTACAAGAGGCTGGGGAGACATAAGAACATAAGGACATAAGAACATAAGGAAGCTACAAGAGGCCGGGAGACATAAGAACATAAGAACATAAGAACATAAGGAAACTACAAAAGGTGTGAGATATAAGAACATAACATAAGAACATAAGGAAACTACAAGAGGCTGTGAGATATAAGAACATAAGGAAACTACAAGAGGTCGTGAGATATAAGAACATAGCATAAGAACATAAGGAAACTACAAAGGCTGGGAGACATAAGAACATAAGAAATTAAAGGAAGCTACAAGAGGCAGTGAGACCTACACGAGGTAGTTCCTGTTACTTAACACTGCCTACATCCACCTTTCATCCCCATCCATGAATTTATCCAGCCTCCTTTTAAAGCTCCCCAATGACTCCGCACTAACTACCTGTCTACTGAGTCCATTCCAATCATTCACCACCCTATTTGTGAACCAGTTTTTCCCTATTTCTTTTTTAAATCTACACTTTTCCAGCTTGAATCCGTTACTTCTTGTTCTACCCTGGTTAATAGCCGTAATAACTTTTCCTACCTCTCCTATATTATATCCCTTTATCCACTTAAAAACTGGCTGAATGGACTGAATGAATGGACTGAAATGGACTGAAATGGACTGAATGGACTGAAATGGACTGAATGGACTGAAATGGACTGAATGAATGGACTGAAATGGACTGAATGGACTGAAATGGACTGAATGGACTGAAATGGACTGAATGGACTGAATGGACTGAAATGGACTGAATGAATGGACTGAAATGGACTGAATGGACTGAAATGGACTGAATGGACTGAAATGGACTGAATGAATGGACTGAAATGGACTGAAATGGACAGACTGAAATGGACTGAAATGGACGGACTGAAATGGACTGAAATGGACGGACTGAAATGGACTGAAATGGACGGACTGAAATGGACTGAAATGGACTGAAATGGACGAACTGAAATGGACTGAATGAATGGACTGAAATGGACTGAAATGGACTGAAATGGACGAACTGAAATGGACTGAATGAATGGACTGAAATGGACTGAAATGGACGGACTGAAATGGACTGAAATGGACGAACTGAAATGGACTGAATGAATGGACTGAAATGGACTGAAATGGACGAACTGAAATGGACTGAATGAATGGACTGAAATGGACTGAAATGGACGAACTGAAATGGACTGAATGAATGGACTGAAATGGACGGACTGAAATGGACTGAATGAATGGACTGAAATGGACTGAATGAATGGACTGAAATGGACTGAATGAATGGACTGAATGAATGGACTGAATGAATGGACTGAATGAATGGACTGAATGGACTGAAATGGACTGAATGAATAGACTGAAATGGACTGAATGAATAGACTGAAATGGACTGAATGAATGGACTGAATGGACTGAAAACAAATACCAAACAGGCGACCATTACCCATAAACAAACATAAACTGCACTGCCTGAATGAACCAAAATAAAACCGTGCACAAACTAAAAAACACAAACCAGATCCGCTCACCATCGAGGGACACCAGGACGAGTGGGCGGAAATGGACGGGTAGGGACAGCGTGCGGCCGTTCCTGACATAGATGGGAGTGTCGTGATCGAGGGTGACGCCCAGCACGCCGTTGCCTACGTAGGGCATGTAGGTCAGTTCCTCGGGACGTCTGGGTGTGTGTAGGATGTGGGCGTCTTCGTCCTGCACAGCCTGCCGGAACCTGTCTAGACGCATGGCCAGGCTCCTGCTGGGGGCGTCTGTGGGCAGGACAAGGGAGGAGTGAGGGTCTTGGAGTGAAGGAGTGGAGTGAGGGTGAGGAGTGAAGGAGTGAAGGAGTGGAGTGAAGGTGAGGAATGAGGGTCTTGGAGTAAGGGTCTTGGAGTAAGGGTCTTGGAGTAAGGGTCTTGGAGTAAGGGTCTTGGAGTAAGGGTCTTGGAGTAAGGGTCTTGGAGTAAGGGTGAGGAGTAAGGGTCTTGGAGTAAGGGTCTTGGAGTAAGGGTGAGGAGTAAGGGTCTTGGAGTAAGGGTGAGGAGTGGAAGAAGGGAGGGAGAAGGATGGATGAAGGGAGGGAGAAAAGGGTGTATGGTGAGTAAGGGTGAGGAGTAAGGGTCTTGGAGTAAGGGTGTGGAGTAAGGGTCTTGGAGTAAGGGTGAGGAGTAAGGGTCTTGGGGCATCTGTGAGGGAGTGAAGGAGTGGAGTGAAGGGGAGGAATGAGGGTCTTGGTGTAAGTAAGTAAGGGTGAGGAGTAAGGGTGAGGAGTAATGAGTCTTGGAGTAAAACTGGTTTATAAGGAATGTAGGTCTTGGATGATTGACTGTATTTAGTAAGAGTTAGGCATGAGTGAAGGAGTGTAGGAGTGGAGTGAAGGAGTGTAGGATTGGAGTGAAGGTCTTGGAGTAAGTCTTGGGTAAGGGTCAGGAAGTGTCTTGAGTAAGGGTTTGGAGTAAGGTTCTTGGAGTAAGGGTCTTGGAGTAAGGGTTGGAGTAAGGTCTTTGGAGTAATGGTCTTGGAGTAAGGGTCTTGGAGTAAGGGTCTTGGAGTAAGGTGGTAGGCTTGGATAAGGGAGGAGTAAGGGTCTTGGAGTAAGGGTGAGGAGTAAGGGTCTTGGAGTAAGGGTTGGAGTAAGGGTCTTGGAGTAAGTGAGGTAAGGCTTGGAGTAAGGGTGATGGAGTAAGGGTCTTGGAGTAAGGGTCTTGGAGTAAGGTAGGGTAGGGTGGAGTAAGGGTCTTGGAGTAAGGTCTTGGAGTAAGGGTTGGAGTAAGGTCTTGGAGTAAGGGTTGGAGTAAGGGTCTTGGAGTAAGGGTGAGGAGTAAGGGTCTTGGAGTAAGGTCTTGGAGTAAGGGTGCTTGGAGTAAGGGTCTTGGAGTAAGGGTCTTGGAGTAAGGGTATTGGAGTAAGGGTCTTGGAGTAAGGGTGAGGAGTAAGGGTCTTGGAGTAAGGGTGAGGAGTAAGGGTCTTGGAGTAAGGGTGAGGAGTAAGGGTCTTGGAGTAAGGGTGAGGAGTAAGGGTCTTGGAGTAAGGGTGAGGAGTAAGGGTCTTGGAGTAGGGTGAGGAGTAAGGGTCTTGGAGTAAGGGTGAGGAGTAAGGGTCTTGGAGTAAGGGTGAGGAGTAAGGGTCTTGGAGTAGGTGAGGAGTAAGGGTCTTGGAGTAAGGGTGGAGTAAGGGTCTTGGAGTAAGGGTCTGGAGTAAGGTCTTGGAGTAAGGGTGAGGAGTAAGGTCTTGGAGTAAGGGTCTTGGAGTAAGGTCTTGGAGTAAGGTCTTGGAGTAAGGGTCTGGAGTAAGGGTGAGGAGTAAGGGTCTTGGAGTAAGGGTCTTGAGGAGTAAGGGTCTTGGAGTAAGGTGGGAGTAAGGGTCTTGGAGTAAGGTGAGGAGTAAGGGTCTTGGAGTAAGGGTGAGGAGTAAGGGTCTTGGAGTAAGGGTGAGGAGTAAGGGTCTGAGAAGGGTCTTGAGTAGTGAGGAGTAAGGTGAGGAGTAAGGGTCTTGGAGTAAGGTCTTGGGTAGGGTGAGGAGTAAGGGTCTTGGAGTAAGGTGAGGAGTAAGGGTCTTGGAGTAAGGTGAGGAGTAAGGGTCTTGGAGTAAGGGTGAGGAGTAAGGGTCTTGGAGTAAGGGTGAGGAGTAAGGGTCTTGGAGTAAGGGTGAGGAGTAAGGGTCTTGGAGTAAGGGTGAGGAGTAAGGGTCTTGGAGTAAGGGTCTTGAGGAGTAAGGGTCTTGGAGTAAGGGTTGAGGTAAGGGTCTTGGAGTAAGGGTGAGGAGTAAGGGTCTTGGAGTAAGGGTGAGGAGTAAGGGTCTTGGAGTAAGGGTGAGGAGTAAGGGTCTTGGAGTAAGGGTGAGGAGTAAGGGTCTTGGAGTAAGGGTGAGGAGTAAGGGTCTTGGAGTAAGGGTCTTGGAGTAAGGGTGAGGAGTAAGGGTGAGTAAGGTCTTGGAGTAAGGGTCTTGGAGTAAGGGTGAGGAGTAAGGGTCTTGGAGTAAGGGTTGGAGTAAGGTCTTGGAGTAAAGGTCTTGGAGTAAGGGTCTTGGAGTAAGGGTCTTGGAGTAAGGTCTTGGAGTAAGGGTCTTGGAGTAAGGGTCTTGGAGTAAGGGTCTAGGAGTAAGGGTGAGGAGTAAGGGTCTTGGAGTAAGGGTGAGGAGTAAGGGTCTTGGAGTAAGGGTGAGGAGTAAGGAGTCTTGGTTTTTAACTACTAAATATAATAATTACATATATACTAATTTGATATATTCAGTTACTTTTCGTAATTTTATGGCTAACAACATACAATCTTTAATAGCAAAGGAAAGATCTGGGCGTGAAGGGGTTAACTGATGTGCTACAGAGCCAGCCAGTCAGTCAGTCAGTCAGTCAGTCAGTCAGTCAGTCAGCCAGCCAGTCAGTCAGTCAGTCAGCCAGTCAGCCAGCCAGTCAGTCAGTCAGTCAGTCACCCAGTCAGTCAGTCAGTCAGTCAGCCAACCCAGCCAGCCAGTCAGTCAGCCAGCCAGCCAGCCAGCCAGCCAGCCAGCCAGCAGTCAGTCAGCCAGCCAGCCAGCCAGCCAGCCAGCCAGCCAGCCAGTCAGTCAGCCAGCCAGCCAGCCAGTCAGTCAGCCAGCCAGCCAGCCAACCAGCCAGCCAGCCAGCCAGCCAGCCACTCAAGCACTCCCTCCAGTCTCCTGTACTCACCCTCGCCCAGTGCTGAGGGCCGTGTGTGCAGCACCAGCCGGAAGAAAGACGGCCCAACATACAGCA
The DNA here is from genome assembly GCA_016584305.1 of Chionoecetes opilio. Taxonomy (NCBI): domain Eukaryota; kingdom Metazoa; phylum Arthropoda; class Malacostraca; order Decapoda; family Majidae; genus Chionoecetes; species Chionoecetes opilio. The sequence goes on from JACEEZ010022698.1 coordinate 394,524, forward strand.
GCACTACTAGCACCACCAGCACCACCAACACCAACTTGCGGTACCTGTACACACACAAACACAGGTTAAAACACACATAAACACAGGCTAAGACACACACAAACACAGGTTAAAACACACATAAACACAGGCTAAGACACACACAAACACAGGTTAAAACACACATAAACACAGGCTAAGAGACACACAAACACAGGTTAAAACACACATAAACACAGGCTAAGACACAACACAGACAACAAACACAGGCTAAAAACAACACCACATAAACACAGGCTAAGACACACACAAACACAGGTTAAAACACACATAAACACAGGCTAAGACACACACAAACACAGGTTAAAACACACATAAACACAGGCTAAGACACACACAAACACAGGTTAAAACACACATAAACACAGGCTAAGACACCAAAACACAGGTTAAAACACACATAAACACAGGCTAAGACACACACAAACACAGGTTAAAACACACATAAACACAGGTAAACACACACACAACACAGTTAAAACACACATAAACACAGGCTAGACCACCAACACAGGTTAAAACACACAACACATAAGCACCAGTTAACACACATAAACCAGAAGACACACAAAACACAGGTTAAACACACATAAACACAGCTAAGAGACACACAAAACAAGGTTAAAAACACAATAACACAGGTAAGGAACACAACACAGGTTAAAACACACATAAACACAGGTTAAAACACACACACACACACACACACACACACACAGGCTAAGGAACTAACACGTGTAGGTCTCACAGCCTCTTGTAGCTTCCTTATGTTCTTATGTTCTTATGACACACACACACATCAGCCTCACAACAGTATATCCATGAGTTGTATTTCACAGAGAAGAGAATATAGATGGGACCAGTGACCATAAAAGAAACGGGTCCACAAAATAAAGAGGATAGGTAAGGATAGAGACAGAGGTTAAGAAGATAGGTAAGGATAGACACAGAGGGTAAGAGGATAGGTAAGGATAGACACAGAGGGTAAGAGGATAGGTAAGGATAGACACAGAGGTTAAGAAGATAGGTAAGGATAGACACAGAGGTTAAGAAGATAGGTAAGGATAGACACAGAGGTTAAGAAGATAGGAAATAACAGACACAGACGGATAGACAGAGGATAGACAGAGGATAGACAGAGGATAGACAGGATAGACAGAGGATAGATGATAGGTAAGGATAGACGTGGAGGGTAAGACTCACGAGATGTAGCCGTCGAGCGCCCTCTTCACCCGCTTGATGACCTCGCTGGCATCCATCGTCTCGCCTTGTACGCACTCCTGGTAGGGCGGAGAACAAAGGTTAAGATTTGTTGTATAGCCAAACAGGTTAAGATTTGTTGTATCGCCCCTGCGGTTGCCCTAATACATCAAATAATAAATAAATCAACACGGATAAAGTAAAATAAAGATAAATAGGACACAATAAGCCTAAAAAACAATGATATAACGAGGAAAAACAAGTTAAGATTTGTTGTATTGCCCCTGCAGCAGCCCAAAGACATACAATAATAAATAAATCAACACGGATAAAGTAAAATAAAGATAAATAGGACACAATAAGCCTAAAAAAACAATGATATAACGAGGAATTAATGAAATATTGGGTATCAAAATATGCCCGAAAAAGCCTCAATATCTCGCTTACTGCCTTGTGAAGGATTAATATTTTGTCATACACGTCTTCTACTAACCTTCAAACCTCTTGGCAAGCTGTTACTTGGGTCAAAATCACGGACAAGAATGATCTAATAAGAATAAATAAAGTGCCGAGAAAAAGTCTGATTTCTATGAGTATTCTGGGCAATGCAGAGAAATATTTAGGACATTTTTGCAGCCCCCTGACCCTAACATGAAGGCTAAGGGACATTTTTGCAGCCCCCTGACCCTAACATGAAGGCTAAGGGACATTTTTGCAGCCCCCTGACCCTAACATGAAGACTTAGGGACATTTTTGCAGCCCCCTGACCCTAACATGAAGGCTGAGGGACATTTTTGCAGCCCCCTGACCCTAACATGAAGGCTGAGGGACATTTTTGCAGCCCCCTGACCCTAACATGAAGGGTCAGGTCATGGCATCAGCTCACCTGGTGGGTATTAGGGGCCATGGTCACCTGTGTACTTGTATAGGTAAGTAAGTACATGACCACCTGTGTACCGTAGATAACACTATAGTCGCCAGTCAGTCGCCACTGCACTATGTCGCCAGGCACAATATATTACGAATTATAGCATCATTACAGACTTTTATGTACCACTGAAGAGGCATGCACAGTAGTTTATATTATGTACATCACACTACATGTCTTCAGTGGCACATAAAAGTCTGTAGTGATGCTAGAATTCGTAATATAATGTACCTGGCGACATTAGTGCAGTGGCGAGTGACTGGCGACTATAGTGTTATCTACGGTAGGGGGGAGGCGGGACATCTGCGACTGGCTGAGGAAACGTTATTGACCAGGAAGGAAAAGGTGAAAATTAATGCAGGAGAATGACAAGGAAAGTGGAGGTGGTAGCCCGTGGATATTAATACACACGGTATCCGGTCATTTCGCCCACATGCCATTTCGCCACACCATGGAGTCATTTCGCCCACACTATGGAGTCATTTCGCCCAAGGTGGTTCATTTACCTCTCACTAACTGCTCAGTGGACGTGACATGGAACGTGTGGGCGAATTGACTTTACAGTGGGCGAATTGACTCTTACATGTGGGCGAATTGACTCTTACATGTGGGCGAATTGACTCTTACATGTGAGCGAAAAGTCTTGTGGGCGAATTGACTCTTACATGTGGGTGAATTGACTCTTACATGTGAGCAAAAAGTCTTGTCGGCGAATTGACTCTTACATGTGGGCGAATTGACTCTTACATGTGAGCGAAAAGTCTTGTGGGCGAATTGAATCTTACATGTGGGTGAATTGACTCTTACATATGAGCGAAAAGTCTTGTGGGCGAATTGACTCTTACATGTGGGTGAATTGACTCTTACATGTGAGCGAAAAGTCTTGTGGGAGAATTGACTCTTACATGTGGGCGAATTGACTCTTACATATGAGCGAAAAGTCTTGTGGGCGAATTGACGTATGGGCGAAATGACCGTAAACCATACATACACATATCAAGGTAGGTACAGCAAAGGATGGATGGCAGAAACCGAGAGTATTAACCCCTTGAGACCCAGAACGTAATTTCCATTGTAATATGACTACCACTAGACGATTTTTAGTATATATAAGTAATATTTTATAGATATGACCCGTTTAGTATCCTTGTCCACTAACTAATGATTACAGGAAGTTTCGACGGAATGCACTTTCGACGGTAGAAAATGGAAGTTTCGACGGCACCGTGGAACTCCGTTGAAACTTGCAATATGTCTATCATAGAGTAAAACCTAAAGGTATTTTGCCATTGAGAGGATTAATATAAAATGCAAAGTTACTACATCATTGCCCACCAAAATTAAAGTGAAAAGCATATACAGCAATGAGTGTCTTCCCGCCGTCGTCGTCGCCCCAAAAAAAAACCAGTAGCGAAATTTGAAACCATCTATACTTGCAGATACAAAGCATAAAACAACACTGGAACAGGGTAGATTATACAGTCATGATATAAACTATTGTGTATCATCTTCAGTGGCACATGAAAATCAGTAGTGATGCTATAATTCGTAATATATGGCGTCTGGCGACATTAGGGCAGGTGGCAACTAAAGTGTTATCTATGGTACGTAGTCTACTACTTCATTCTACCATAGTTTATATGGTACAATATTAATAATACTTCCATACTCTCTTAGTCCCCCTTCCCCCCCTTGTTTTTTGCACTACGCTTCGCCCCCTTATGAAAAACAGGGTGATTTAGACCAAGAAGTTATTAGTGAGGACACAAACACATCAAAATATATTAGAATTTAAATAAAAGGCTTATTTTTATAATAGCAGAAAGTTTTGAACCCAGAAATACCCAGCTTTTACCCATTTAGCGTGCATATATTGCCTTTGCTTGGGTATTATATCATGCAATACAGTCCCACGCCCTTTCTTACCCCTTACATAGCCTTGAATATCGCAAGGGAACCCGTAAATTGCAGTAAAAAGCATAAGAAAATACGAGAAATAAGATAAGTGAAGCCAGAAATACCCAGGTTTTACCTATTTATCGTGCATATATTGTCTTTGTCAATGGGTAATATCATGAAATACAGCCCCACACACTGTCTTACCCCTTGCATAGTCTTGAATATTGCACGGGAAGCCGTAAATTGAGGTATGAATATAAGAATAAGAATAAATTTCCAATATGGCCGCTGTGACGTCATCAAGAGCTGGATCAGAGCTCCTCTTGATCTTGACATCCAACTCGAGAAAAAAACGAAAATCACCATAACAAAAATCTACTTTTGAACAAAGCCCCTATAAATCGTGATAAAATATGAGCTAATAGTATATGTTGTGTGTATCCTATAAACAGTAACAGATCCTCGTTTAGTGTTGAAACCACGGAGCAATACATGTTTTGTTTTTCCGATAATTTGACCCATTACACCACTGAGTCAGATGTATTCCTTGAGAAAACACGTGAAAAACACGTCACATAAACACACACAAGCACACTGCGCCTGTAGGCATAGCTAATCACACACAAATAACCTCACCACTCATTTAGAAGGAGGAACAAGGTTGGCGTTAAAATGTAAACATAACCCCCCTAAATTAAATAAACAAAATACAGCCACCAAGCGCGTGATTAATGCATAAAACGATGCGGAAATAGCGAAATATATTAAAACAGACAAAAATCACCCTATATTTAGTGTAAAAAAAGAATTATTAACAAAATATCGCTAATATGTACGGTGTTACTAAATGATTAAATCATATTTCTTTTACGAAGGCCTTAAAACACGGACACTTATTATGGAAAGTCATACGAGAAGCTGGGCTTTTCAACAAGGGTATTCAATCCAATATCAGTCCACGAATAAAAAAGTGGATATTCGTTTTGAAATTCGTAATTGGCACCTCGTAAAATGGCGGCGAGCCAAGGAGCCAATCAGAGGCCTCGCTACATTGACAGCGAATCAGAGGCCTGGCTACATCTCCCAGCCAATCAGCGTTCAGGAACCAGCTGGGCGCCGGGCGGCCATGTTAGTTGTTTACCCAAGATATAGACTTATTTAATGGGAAATAAGGTGAAATTTACCCTTAAATACCTTATTTATGGCATATTAGTGATACTAAGAGTATTATTAGTGATAACTATAGGGTGAACGATAATACATTGCCGCCATATTAGCCTTTCAGCATAATATTCTCCATGAAATATATGACATAGTTTGATGGCGGTAAATGGAATATTTTGACGTGTTTTCGCTAAGTGTCTCCCGCTGAATACTACAGAGACGTACCCAGGGTATACCTTGATGCGCTGATCCTAGGTTCGAGACCCGCGTGCCCGAGAGTAGCTTCTATGGACCACTGTGGCCAGGGCCGTACCCATGGCCGCGGCGGTACGGGGCTGACGGCGTTATAGTGGACGAGAACTGCGCGTTCACTCTTTAGTTCAGACACACACTGGGGGGCTAATACCTCACTCTTAGCCTCTCTAGCTTTACCACATACATCACACCTGTCACTACACACCTGTATGGCCTCGCAACACACCTGTTGCCTGTGTATTACCGTAAATAAATGACTTGGAAGGTTCGACGATACACTATTTTATAGATACAGTCTATTTTATTTATTATGGTCAAAATGCAGTAAGGAAGCCACGCCCCCTGCCTGCCCTTCTATTCTACGGGGCAGCTGATTGGTGCATTCCTCGTATCATCACTACCAATCACCATATCTTCACTACTTAACAGCGGCGTGACCACTGGACAGAGCAATCTTCACTACAGAGGGTGACAAAATAAAAACACCCTTTGTAGTGAAGATTGCTGTCCAGTGGTCACGCCGCTGTTAAGTAGTGAAGATATTGTGATTGGTAGTGATGATACGAGGAATGCACCAATCAGCTGCCCCGTAGAATAGAAGGGGAGGCAGGGGGCGTGGTTTCCTTACTGCATTTTGACCATAATAAAAAAAAAAGACTATAGGTTGGAAGTTTCGACGGTGTCGTCGAAAACGCATTCCGTTGAAACTTCCTGTTACCTAACTAATTTGGTATATTTAGTTACTTTTCGTGATTTTATGGCTAACAACAGACAATGTATTATAGCAAAGGAAAGATCTGGGTGTGAAGGGGTTAATAACAGAAGCAAATTAGACAAAAACACAGACACACGTAACAAATGGGTAACAGCACCAACACCACAAGTTACTGAAAGACTACCGTACATAACACTATAGTCGCCAGTCACTCGCCACTGCACTAATGTCGCCAGGCACAATATATTACGAATTTTAGCATCACTACAGACTTTTATGTGCCACTGAAGACATGTAGTGTGATGTACATAATATAAACTACTGTGCATGCCTCTTCAGTGGCACATAAAAGTCTGTAGTGATGCTAAAATTCGTAATATATTGTGCCTGGCGACATTAGTGCAGTGGCAAGTGCCTGGCGACATTAGTGCAGTGGCGAGTGACTGGCGACTATAGTGTTATCTACGGTGACTTAACAAGCATGAGATAGACAGTAGTTCAAGGCTATTTAAGGTGGTTAGATGTTAGTGAAGGAGACATAGATAAGAAATAGCTTGGACAGGGGGAGGGAAGAAGCCAGCTCACCTGTCATCCAGCGAACACATTAACGCCTCATTCCCCTCATTCCTCGCTTATCCCTCGTTGTGGCTAGTTGCAGGACCCTCCCTCACACTGTACCTTCACTCTGTCCTCCAAGCCTTCCCTGTCACGCTTCTAAGGGGAACAATAGAGCTAAAATAAGTGTGTAACGCCGATATTTCACTCTGCCATCACCACTACACTAATGTTCGTCTAGCGGCACTGGCTTCCCCTTCTTCATATGTCTCTAACCATCCTATATATTACACCTGGGATATATAACCTATCTATATACTGTATTAATAGTGTGTAATTATATAGGCATAGTTTAGCATTATCAATTGTTTGGATAAAAAGCATTGTTTGTTAGGCCACGTGTCAGTGTGTTCGAACTAACAACATAACTGTACGTGATTAAAGTTTTACAGTTATTATTATTATTATTTTTATCTCCATTCTCCCTACTAAGAGCTATTTCGTGTTGTTGAAAAAAGAGGACACACAAACGTACACACACACACCTGAAAAAAGGACAGAATACCCATGGAAAAAGGACAGAACACCCATGGAAAAAGGACAATTTAGTGAAAAAAAAAGGACAGAATACCCATAGAAAAAGGACAATTTAATGAAAAAAGGACAAAATACTCATGGAAAAAGAACAATTTAGTGAAAAAAGGACAGAATACCCATGGAAAAAGAACAATTTAATGAAAAAAGGACAATTTAGTGAAAAAAGGACAGAACACCCATAGAAAAAGGACAATTTAATGAAAAAAGGACAAAATACTCATGGAAAAAGGACAATTTAATGAAAAAAGGACAGAACACCCATGGAAAAAGGACAGAACACCCATGAAAAAGGACAATTTAATGAAAAAAGGACAGAATTCCCATGGAAAAAGGACAATTTAATGAAAAAAGGACAGAATACCCATGGAAAAAGGACAATTTAATGAAAAAAGGACAGAATACTCATGGAAAAAGGACAATTTAGTGAAAAAAGGACAGAACACCCATAGAAAAAGGACAATTTAATGAAAAAAAGACAAAATACTCATGGAAAAAGGACAATTTAGTGAAAAAAGGACAGAATACCCATGGAAAAAGAACAATTTAGTGAAAAAAGGACAGAATACCCATGGAAAGGACAATTTAATTAAAAAAAGGACAGCATACCCATGGAAAAAGGACAATTTTATGAAAAAAGGACAGAATACCCATGGAAAAAGGACAATCTAATGAAAAAAGGACAGAATACCCATGGAAAAAGGACAATTTAATGAAAAAAGGACAGAATACCCATGGAAAAAGGAGAATTTAATGAAAAAAGGAAAGAATACCTATGGAAAAAGAACAATTTAATGAAAAAAGGACAGAATACCATGGAAAAAGGACAATTTAATGAAAAAAAAGGACAGAATACTCATGGAAAAAGGACAATTTAATGAAAAAAAGGACAGAATACCCATGGAAAAAGGACAATTTAATGAAAAAAGGACAGAATACCCATGGAAAAAGAACAATTTAATGAAAAAAGGAAAGAATACCTATGGAAAAAGGACAATTTAATGAAAAAAAGGACAGAATACCCATGGAAAAAGGACAATTTAATGAAAAAAGGACAGAATACCCATGGAAAAAGGACAATTTAATGAAAAAAGGACAGAATACCCATGGAAAAAGGACAATTTAATGAAAAAAGGACAGAATACCTATGGAAAAAGACAATTTAATGAAAAAGGAAGAATACCTATGGAAAAGACAATTTAATGAAAAAAAGGACAGAATACCATGGAAAAAGACAATTTAATGAAAAAAGGACAGAATACCCATGGAAAAAGGACAATTTAATGAAAAAAGGACAGAATACCCATGGAAAAAGGACAATTAATGAAAAAAGGACAGAATACCCATGGAAAAAGGACAATTTAATGAAAAAAAGGACAGAATACCCATGGAAAAAGGACAATTTAATGAAAAAAGGACAGAATACCCATGGAAAAAGGACAAGTTAATGAAAAAAAGACAGAATACCCATGGAAAAAGGACAATTTAATGAAAAAAGGACAGAATACCCATGGAAAAAGGACAAGTTAATGAAAAAAGCAGAAACAAAGACAAAAAAAGGACAGAATACCCATGGAAAAAGGACAATTTAATGAAAAAAGGACAGAACACCCATGGAAAAAGGACAATTTGATGAAAAAAGGACAGAACACCCATGGAAAAAGGACAATTTGATGAAAAAAGGACAGAATACCCATGGAAAAAGGACAATTTAATAAAAAAAAGGACAGAATACTCATGGAAAAAGGACAATTTAATGAAAAAAGGACAGAATACTCATGGAAAAAGGACAATTTAATGAAAAAAGGACAAAATACCCATGGAAAAAGGACAATTTAATAAAAAAAGGACAGAATACCCATGGAAAAAGGACAATTTAATGAGAAAAGGATAGAATACTCATGGAAAAATGACAAGTTAATGAAAAAAGGACAGAATACCCATGGAAAAAGGACAATTCCATGAAAAAAGGACAGAACACCCATGGAAAAAGGACAATTTCATGAAAAAGGACAGAAACCCATGGAAAAAGGACAATTTAATGAAAAAAAGGACAGAAACCCATGGAAAAAGACAATTTAATGAAAAGGACAGAATACCCATGAAAAAGAAATTATGAAAAAAGGACAGAATACCAAAGGAAAAACAATTTAATAAAAAAAGGACAGAATTCCCATGAAAGTACATTTATGAAAAGGAACGAAACCGATGGAAAAGGACAATTTAATTAAAAAAGGACAGAACAGACCCTTTTTGGAATTTACACATTTTATGAAAAAAGGACAAAACCCCATGAAAAACAATTTGATAAAGGACAGAATACCCATGGAAAAAGACAATTTAATAAAAAGGACAGATACTACTCATGGAAAAGGACAATTTTAATGAAATAGGACAGAATACCTCTGGAAAGGACAATTTTATGAAAAAAGGACAGAATACCCATGGAAAAAGGACATTTTATGAAAACGACACAAATACCCTGGAAAAAGCAATTTAATAAAAAAGGACAGATACCCATGGAAAAAGGACAATTAAGAAAAAGGATAGAAACCATGAAAAATGACAAGTTAATGAAAAATGACAGAATACCCATGGAAAAAGGAAATTCCATGAAAAAAAGGAAGAACACCCATGGAAAAGGACAATTTTCAATGAAAAGGACAAACAACCCATAAATAAATTACATCAGAAATTAATACAAATACATTGATAAATTATCACGAGGTAAATGGAACAATTAAGGTCATTTTTTCTCTCATGTCCCTGCTGGGAGGAGAAGGAGGAGATCGAAGGAGGAAGCAAGGATATGTATTTGTTGAGTAGGGATATTTAAATGATCTACCTTCGTTTTTTGTCCTCCTTTTAGAAAAAGAAAAGACAATAATAATAGGAACTCATTAAGACTCATTCAGCAAGATCAGAAACACGTCAATCTGTTGAAAAGGCCTTACTCCCGACCCACTACTACTCACTACTCTTTCTTTCCTCTCTTCCTCTCTCTCTCAATCCGCTCTCTCTCCTCTCTTCTCTTCTCTCTCATCCTCTCTCCTCTCTCTCTCTCTCTCCAAATTAGCCCTCTGTCATACTCTCTAATAACTCCATAATTACTGAAGCCTAGGAGGAAAAAAAAAAAAGAGAAAAAAATGAAAAAAACAACTTTGAAAATATATAGAAAATGGAGAAAAGAGAAGGGAGGCCAAGAAGAAGTATACAGTAATGACCAAGCTTCAGAACTACTGTTTAAGTGCAGGACAAACAACCTACAACTAAATGACAGTAGGAGGTTCTGGGGAGAAGAAATAACATGTGATTTGTGTGGGACAGAAAAGGAGGACTTAAAACATTTTCTGCTATGGTGCCCAGCCTACAGTAATGAAAGAAAGAAAAGTGTGAGGCTACAACAACCTTATCTAGAGGAGGAAGAGGCTATAATGGGAGAGTATTTGTTCGGAGTGGGGAATGTGGAAGAAACAAAAAGAACAATCAACAGTTTTTGGATGACCAGAGAAAATAAGAAGAAAGAAAACGAAAGAAACTAATAAGATAGAATAAGAGAAGAAAACTAATTAAAGACCCAGACAGCAAGAAGAAACACGTCAGGGAGTGCTGTTGAAAAAGGCCTGACTCCCGACCAACAACTGAACTGAACTGAACTGAGGAGAGACAAGCTATTTTTTGCCCTCTCTCTCTCTCTCTCTCTCTCTCTCTCTCTCTCTCTCTACAAATTAGCTCTCTGTCATACTCTCTAATAACTCCATAATTACTGAAGCCACAGGAGAGACAAGTAGCCTATATTAAAGAGAATACTTTAGTTACTGATAAAAAATAACAGAAAACGCCGCTGATATTGAGGTATAACTATAATAAAACATAAAATAAAAGAAAATGGAATTGTTTGAAGGCCTAACTATAATAAAACATAAAATAAAAGAAAATGGAATTGTTTGAAGGCCTAACTATAATAAAACATAAAATAAAAGAAAATGAAATAGTTTGTAGGCCTAACTATAATAAAGCCTAAAACGTGAAGGTCAGTTCGTGCTGCCCTCTGATGGCTGTTAAGTAACACACAGTCATGGCGGTGGGATGGGGCTGGACCGCTACACATTCTCCTATAAATCTACGCTAAAACCCTATTTCCAGGCGTTGCACCACCATGTCTCCCATCACCTAGGCACCATAAACCCCCCGTAGTGACTGTGGTCTTGAAATAAATGCCGTGGTGCCCGTAAAAGTGCCAGAAATAA
>JACEEZ010022699.1:0-5000 GCA_016584305.1 Chionoecetes opilio
CCAAAAAAAAAGGAATAATAATATAAAAAAAAATCCCGTCCAATATTCAACGCGATCCTTTAAAAGTAACGTATTGACGTAACGCATTTGGCGTTAGGTTGAGTGTGTTACGTTGTTTCACATACGTAGGAAGTCTCGCAACACAAAGAATCCGTAACGTAACACTCTAAGTCGTAACATGGAGACAATTCTTTCTACGCTTCAAATACTTAATCCGTACATATAAAATCTTCGTAACACATTACCGTCTTACGTAACCAACGTACACATTAACCCCTTGAGCCCAGTCGAATTCCATGTAATTTGTGTACATTAGACATTTTGGTGACTATAAGCATGTTTTAGCTATGCGTTTAGTATCCTGTCACTAAAGCGGCTATCACACGGTGCGTTTCGTCGGACTGTTTCGTCGAACTTGCCAATTGGTTGACTGTTGGTCGAACTTCGAGGATCATTTCGCCGAACATGTTCGATGAAATGGTTTTGTGAAATTATACAAATGTTGCACATTTCGTCGAACATACTCTCGGTCAAAATAAGTCTATACTTTTTCTGTAAGTAAAATAGTGTTAGCAATTATAAGCATTGAAATGAACACCATCATTAATACGTTACAGTAAAATTAATACATATCAGTCTATATTATATAGCTATGTGAAGATTTCAGAAATATGAAGTGATTGATTTTGTGTTTACATTTTGCGGTAAAATGATTACTAGTAGAATTATAGAATATGAGATCTGAGAAGATAACGGGGCAGAATGGAAATGATGCGTGTGGTTTTGACTGAAATGGATGTGAAATGAATGAGGTGGTTGAAAGGACAGGAAGAGAATGGATGTTATTGCTGCTGGGACATGTGTGGTGAGACAAGGGGCGGATGATGAGACAGTGAAAAGAGTTTGGAAGAATGTGTTGTATGGCAAATGACAATAAAACTGCAGGCTTGTATGTGTTTTGTTTTCTTCTGTTTCCCTTTGTGTGGTTTTTTTTATCCTACAGGAGCAGCCGGTTCAAAGCCTGGCCTATGAAGAAAAGGCCACCTGTAATATCAAAATCAGGTAAAATGGACAAGGACTGCGCGGTCTTTTCAGAGACTGACACATATGGTATTATTTTACACTAGGACCGAAATTCCCTACACAATTTGGCGTGTGTTTCTGTTTACTTTATTGGTTCTAGGAAACATATCTCTATGAGCTCCATCGCAAATCATTACTTTTGGAGATAATGCCATGTTGTTCCTGGCATTATGACAATTCCTGGCAAATGTCATGGGGAGGCGAGACAAGAGTTTACGTCCGCCACACTCTCTTCCTCTTGTGACCTGCATCGCCCGATCTGTTCTTTCCTTGCCTCAGACACTTTTTTAATGCAGATTTGGCTTTAGTTAGGAGGTTAAGCGTGGGACTAGGTTAGGCTAGGTTAGATTAGCGGTCTAAAGGTGGGGTTAGGTTAGTTTAATTTTCATATCTCATATACACTCCTTCCTATTAAAAATGTCTTATATCTCCGAAAGTAGTGATTTGCGACGGAAGTTCATAAAGAAAATGTTTCTTAGAATCTATTAAGGTGAACAGAAACCACACTCCCAATTGTGTTGGTAATTTCGGTCCTAGTGTAAACATTTACCCTACATTTACCTGGCCAGAAATTGTTGCTTTTTCAGATGGAGATATTTTTATGGTATTATTTTACGATGGCACCAAACTTCCCTACACAATTGGGAGCATGGTTTTTGTTTACCTTATTGTATTCTAAGAGACATTTTGTCCTTGAGCTTTCCGTCGCAAATCAATAGTTTCGGAGATATAGAACATTTTAGGTGGGGGGAGGAATATGTCTCCTTGTTTACAAAATGCCTCCCTCTTCCTCTTCTTGTGACCTGCATCGCTTTTGTTTGGTATTTTATTAAACTTTTATTATCGGACCCAGTTAGGAGGTTAAAGGTTAGGTAAGGTTAGGTTAGGTTAGGTTAGGTTAGGTAAGGTTCAGGTTAGGTTAGGTTAGATAAGGTAGCCACGGGTGCGCCTCCGAAAGAAAAGCAATGCAGGTCACAAGAAGAGGAAGAGGGAGGCATTTTGTAAACAAGGAAACTTATTCTTCCTCCCACCTAAAATGTTCAGATCTCCGAAACTATTGATTTGCGACGGAAAGCTCAAGGAGAAAATGTCTCTTAGAAGCAATAGGTAAACAAAAACCATGCTCCCAATTATGTAGGAAAGTTTGGTGCATCGTAAAAATGTACCATTTTTATTTTCCGGAAACCTGTTAAAAAGTTGTTTTTTTCCACCAAATCCTAGGGTCACTTTTCATGATAACAATGTATCTCCATCAGAAAAAGCTGTAAAACTTGGCCAGGAAATAATAGTCAGTGTCTCAGAAACCAGGGAAGTGACGGAATTGTACGAAAGCAACTGTGCCCCGCCCCGCAGGTTCTAACGGGAGGGGTTCCGACCCCTTCGACCCCCTGACGAGAATATAACATAACCGAAACTTAACCTAACCTCCTAAGGGATGGGGGGGGGAGGGGAGGTCGGGGTGTGTCTATGCATTATTAGACAACTCTTATAATTTCTTCATATATATATATGTTTTAAAGGTTACGCATTGCAGAAATGGATTAATACTGCACATTATACTAAGCAAAAAAATAATCATGTTAAGTGGTAACGCGTGTAGCGATCGACCGCGCAGTTCTCGTCCACTATAACCCATTTAGCCCACATGAAACGCGTCTTCATATGTCGCCGTTCTCTTCTAACAATCACCTCCTCTCTTTTCATCACCAGTAGCTACGTATATATATGCCCTAAAGTTAAAACATTAACAACAAATCTCCGCGCCTCCACTTGTCATCGCTTTCATCTTTGTTTGTATTGTTGGGTGAAGCGGTTGGCTCAACCGTGTGCTAGATGTGTTGTCAGTGTTCAACGAACAGGTCCAACCAAATACAAGTTTGGTTCGACGAAACAGTCCGACGAAACGCCTCGTGTGATACCCGCTTCAGTAAATAAACACTAGATGGCGACTTTATTGTTGGTTGCCACTCTGGTGATATTTTTGTCATTTGTTCATTTATAGCCATACTATGACACAGATGAAGACACAAACCCAGCAAACATGGACTATGCGGGCCTGTGTCGGCTTGTGCCGGGTACGTATCGGCACCGGCGGCAGGGCGACTGGTTTCGGCAAATCGGATGAAGCCGATGTCGGCCCTGCAGCGGGAACTGTATATCGGGCCAATTATTGATAAATTCGTACAGGCCCAACACAGTCTTCCTTGACTCGGCCCAAGGATAATATTTTAAGTGGATGTGACATGAATGGCCGGGCCGAAGGACTTAAGTAGGGTGCAAAGCTTGGATTAAGGATAATTGTTGATTATTAGGTGGCTGAATCGTAGCCAGGCAGTCAGCTGTTGGCCACTCGCGCCCGTTGTCTCGTAGCCAATATTCAAAATATTTACCAGTGGAAGTGAACAGCCGCGGCGCTACATTTACTGCTTTCACAGGCCTCTCAGGCTGAGGATCGACTTCATCTACTCCACAAAGACTTATAAAGGTACGTAGGAAAGGGTGATGACATCTTAGAGATGATAAATGCTCAAATACACAGACAAGAGACAAGAGTTATAAACAACAAGCCTCAGGCTAGAGCAAACGGAACGGAGCTGCTATTTTGTTGTGTTTTCACAGTTTAATTAGTACATGGTAAAATTCTAGATTCATTTCCCGCCCTTATTAGTGCTTTTTTTTCCTTCAGACCTTAACAGATCATTTCAGATACCTGTAACACGTAAATATAAAGTGGGGTGAGATGCCACCTGCAACCCCCCTGCCCCCCCTAAATGACCCCATCCTCTGGATCCCCCAAAATAATATTACTAATCTAACCTCACTATACCCAGCAAACATGGGCTATGCGGGCCTGTGTCGGCTTGTGCCGGGTACGTATCGGCACCGGCGGCAGGGCGACTGGTTTCGGCAAATCGGATGAAGCCGATGTCGGCCCTGCAGCGGGAACTGTATATCGGGCCAATTATTGATAAATTCGTACAGGCCCAACACAGTCTTCCTTGACTCGGCCCAAGGATAATATTTTAAGTGGATGTGACATGAATGGCCGGGCCGAAGGACTTAAGTAGGGTGCAAAGCTTGGATTAAGGATAATTGTTGATTATTAGGTGGCTGAATCGTAGCCAGGCAGTCAGCTGTTGGCCACTCGCGCCCGTTGTCTCGTAGCCAATATTCAAAATATTTACCAGTGGAAGTGAACGGCCGCGGCGCTACATTTACTGCTTTCACAGGCCTCTCAGGCTGAGGATCGACTTCATCTACTCCACAAAGACTTATAAAGGTACGTAGGAAAGGGTGATGACATCTTAGAGATGATAAATGCTCAAATACACAGACAAGAGACAGAGTTATAAACAACAAGCCTCAGGCTAGAAGCAAACGGAACGGAGCTGCTATTTGTTGTGTTTTCACAGTTTAATTAGTACATGGTAAAATTCTAGAGTCCTTTCCCGCTCTTACTAGTGCTTTTTTCCTTCAGACCTTAACAGATCATTTCAGATACCTCTAACACGTAAATATAAAGTGGGGTGAGATGCCACCTGCAACCCCCCTGCCCCCCTAAATGACCCCATCCTCTGGATCCCCCAAAATATATTACTAATCTAACCTCACTATAACTACCAAAACCTTACCAATAACCTCCTAGCGAGACTTAATTGCGGGAAACTAGAATTTTACCAGGTTAGGTTAGGTTATATTGAGGTAAGGTTTAGTAATACATTTTTTTGGGTCCTTCTAGAGGCTATTAGTGAGGTTAGGCTTGGTTATAGTGAGGTTAGGGCTAGGTTATAGTGAGGTTAGAATAGCAATATTTACCATAGTAAATTTTTGAGGGGTTCAGGGAGTCGTTTAGGGGGGGAGGAGGGTGAAGGGGCAGCTCTCCTCCACTTTATAATTACGTGTTAGAGATATCACAA
>JACEEZ010022699.1:10000-57500 GCA_016584305.1 Chionoecetes opilio
TTGGATGCTAAATCGGGCTGCTTGTGGCACGATACAGTTGCTGTGTTAGCCCGCTTATGGCACGATTTAGATGCTAGTCGGCCCGTTTGTGGCTCAGTAGTGGCAATAGTTTTGGTTACGGATTGCCGACACAAATCTGACACAGAAACGTAACGTAACCGACACAGGCCCGGGGTGCAAACATGAACGCACAAGTTGTCGGTCCTCAGCCAGGCCGATAACTTCATTACGGTTTGCCGACTCAATGCCAATATGTCGTTTGTGATTTACCGATACTGATTTGATGCCGGCCCGTAATGACAATGTTTGCTGGGAAATGACACAGACTCTCCAGATAGCCCCTTCTAACTTTCCTGAAATCATGCATGTAGAAATGCAAGTATTAACGCCACCACACGTCTGTAAACAGAAAAAAAAGTTGTCCTGGCGACTGTATACTGTTATCTACGGTTGTGGACGCAAAATCCATAACATTTGTATATGTCCTGTACTCTTTTATTTTGTGCAGAGATGTTAGGAAAATCACAGATATGCTGTAAAAAGCGATGAGGATGTGTTTTAAATAGGAAATACATTAAACAGTGATCAATTTAGGGTTGTAGACGCTAGTGGACGCTAAATTGATCACTGTTTAATGTATTTCCTATTTAAAACACATCCTCATCGCTTTTTCTGATGCGGCAAGCAACGCTCAAATCCATGTCATGTTAAAGGCCCCAAAAGTCAAACTCAAATCTCTCTCTCTCTCTCTCTCTCTCTCCTCTCCTTCTCTCTCTCTCTCTCTCTCCCCCTCTCTCTCTCTCTCTCTCTCTCCTCTCTCTCTCGCGGAAGTTGACAGCGACAGATTTTTTTTTTTTTTTTTTACGATGACAATTTTGTATGACTGTATAATGAAAAATTTTAGTTGTGAATCAATTATCGTATTTTCGTGTACGATTCTCAACCATGCATCGTACATCGTACAGATAGTCAAATTATCGTACAAATACGATAATTATCGTACACTTCACAACCCTGGCGATAACCTACCTTGTTGATAATTTGATTTTTATTTGTCTTTAATCTTGGGAATATCTATTCTGTTACGTGAATTTGTTATACTTAACATTGCTGTTTTTAAAACGTGAAACTGATGTGTTTGGTTATGTGATTTTGTTTCTTTCTTTTATTCATACATGTGCTTGCAAGCTCAAAAATAAGGCCAGTATTATAAGGATAGCTTTTGCGTACAATACCTACAACTATAACAACAATAACATGACATTTTTCTGATGTATTATACTTAAATATAAAAGTCTGCTGAACAGAACGTGTTCTGTTTTTCATATAAATAGGCCAACGTACAGCTTAATCAGCATAACATGTAAGGCATTTTAATTCCAATGATCTGAAACTCGAGAATGCCAGTGGTCGCTGGCAGTTTTAACTCAAAGGTTGGTTCTAACTGTGTTTTGGCTCCGCGACTAATATTTTTCATCAATTAATTTCGCGATAAACATTGATGCACCGCATCTGAATACCAAAAAATATAGTTCTTCTGTTGTTCTACTAATTATATGGATGACATGCATTACGATGGAACGTTCTATAATAGCAATTTAATGCAAATTACTCGCCTCGGTAGCAAAGCTTAATATATTTTTTACATGTATATTGTAGCATGTAAAATTTGGGCGATGTTCACACTGTTTTCTAAGACAGTACTGCTGCGTCTGGCAATGCTTGTCAAAATACAATAAGCAATGCCTTGAAAAACGAAGAATAAGAATGCCGAAATCGGCTTGTTGCTGCGACAATGTAGGTTATAATTGTGGAGGCGACACGCCGCGGCGGGGAGTGGTGGGCGGGAGATTGTGGCGGGGGAGATTGAATCAAAACATTGCCCACTTCACGCGTCGACTCATTGCACTTTCCAGGCTTTCTATCTGATTGATACACAATAATAACAGGAAAATATGACTGTCTAGGTATAGATAACTTCTAACATTCGTTATTGACTATATAATATCATCAGAGTAGCATTTACCTCGCCTCCTCAACTATAACCTCCATGGTTATTTGGTTATATACAATGTTTTACAGAATCAGGCTTCTATACAATATACATATAGAAGAAAATCGTTCTTAATATATACTTTTGTGTTTTAAGTGCAGTGGAATAAGCCCATATTTTGTTTTCCAGTAGACCAACTTATTATCAAAAAAGTGAGTTTAAACCTGCCAGCGACCCCTGTCATTTTGGGTTCCAGCTCTCTCGAATTACATAAACATTCATTTTTTTTGCAGAAAAAAGTTCTATTAATTTTGCTTGGCTTAGCCTATTTCGTTGTACGGTAGGGGTTTACAGGTGGAAAAGTGAGTGGAAAAGGGGAATGGGACAAAAAAGGTTGGAACCATTGTGTTACGATTGTAATGATGTAATCATGTATGCGTGTATGTGTGTGTATGTGTGTATGTCTGGGTGGCGAGCGAGGCAGTGTGTGTATATGTGGATGCCTGGTAGGTACGACTAGAGAGGGCGCCAGTGTAGCGGTCTGGGAGGCTTGGTTATCCATTTGTTGTTTTCTCGGATGCCATGTAGCGCGCCAGAGGTACGATGTTTACTTTTCATTTCATCCCGCCGGGGCGGGAGGCAACAGCTTGCTCCTGGCTCCTGCCTCCCCAGCCGACCCCGCGGCCGGAGATTTCCGTGGCGGAATTAATTCGCTGTAGGATTACTCTGGGTGGATTTAACCACTCATCTTCATCATTTATACATTTTTTTTCATCTTCACTGCCTTTCTTAAGTATATCTTTTGCGTCTTTTTACCCAGTAATGTGAATATATATAAGCACACTCGATAGAGACGAATTTTTCTTGTAAATCAAGGAAGCGTAGCTTCGGGTTGTTACGGTTGCATGTATACAGGGCGTGGCGTTCTGTCAGGGGGGCCTGCCTTGCACTCCTCTGTCACCGGGCAGCGCGGTATCTCAACTGTAACGGCAGCATGTTATTTCTCCGTCAGGAGGCCGCCTGACACACCCCCAGTCACGGTGAAAGTGAGAAACCCGCTGAGGGAGCGGCCTCTCTCAACTGCCTGTTTTTCTTCGTCAGGTGGCAGCCTGTCCCCCCAAAAATCGGTGTAATGCATCTCACCATGTAGCGACATGATTTGTTCTCCGTCAGGAACAGCTTGCCATTCCTCAGTCAAGAGGCAGCTCGGCATATCTCACCATGTAGCGACCTCATTTTGTTTCATTTTTTATACATTTTTCTCCACCTTCACTGTCTTTTACGTATATTTTTTTTGCGTCTCGTTACACAGTAATGTGGAATTTAAAATCAGCGCACTCGATGAGATACTTAATTACTGAACGAATCCTATAGTTGTAAATAAAGGTAGCGTAGGTTTGCTGTTAAAATTTGGCCTTCCTTGTCTACCTAGTACATGTAGCTATAGGTGGCAGGACATGACAGGTTCCCAGCAAACAAAATTCCGTTGTAGCAACGTCCTTCACAACGTTTTGAATAGGTTCCAGTACGTTGTGAGAGACCTTTTCAAAACGTTGCGGGAACCGATTTCTGTCCACTCCCAGGTACGTCGTCACAACGTTGTGTCATACGTTGACACAACGTATCGATGACCTTGCAACTTCTTGCAACATCTTTGCGACTTTTCAGGAGCTTCTTATCTCTAGTTTAGGGTACTATTATCATCTTTATAGGGCAGCGGTCGGCAACCTGCGGCTCTTTCAAGAGACCTGAGACATTTTAGTTTCGTAATTCCATTCATAATTTACACTGCGGCTCCATCAGCACTGCTTTTCTGCCAAGTTTGAAGAAACTGGCTCTTCTCGAATTTTGGGTTGCGACCTCTGTTATAGGGTATTCATAACACAATTTAAGAAATTAAATCTGTATTTAATGGGTATTCACAACAACGGCATTATGTATATAATCAATCAATCAATCAATCATTGGGGGTATACGCCAGGGGGCGCGTGGGCCTCGGCCCACCCTACGACGCCTCTCCCGGG
This sequence comes from Chionoecetes opilio, assembly GCA_016584305.1. Taxonomy (NCBI): domain Eukaryota; kingdom Metazoa; phylum Arthropoda; class Malacostraca; order Decapoda; family Majidae; genus Chionoecetes; species Chionoecetes opilio. The sequence goes on from JACEEZ010022699.1 coordinate 14,018, forward strand.
GGTCACCACGCGCGAGTTTCCCATGCAGGCTCCTTTCCCATACCAAGCAGCTCTCGACAAGAAACATCAACTTGCCCATCCACGAGCCTTGTGGGCGCCCTCTTGCCCTCCTCCACGCCGGATTGTCTCCTACAGATACAACCCGATGGAAGGATCGGTTTCAGGGTAGCGTGCCACATGCCCATATAGCCGAAGTTGGCGCTGACGGACTATGCAGGTAATAGGCCTCGATTCAGTCTCACGGTGCAATCGCTGATTTGCCCACGTAATCATCCCAGCAATACCCCATGATTCTGCGAAGACACTTATTACCAAAGGCATTGATTCGTCTTTTTCAAGTCACTATTTAGTGTCATGTCTCACAACCCTAGAGTAAGACAGGGATCATAAGCGACTTGAAGATCCGGATCTTTGTCCTCCTGCACAGGTACCGACAACGCCAAATACTCCCGCTGAGCGAGTCCATAACACCGTGGGCTATGCCAATCCGCCGTAAGGCTTCTGACGTGACCCGCCGTCATTATGGACTGCGCTGCCAAGGTATGTAAAACTTTCCAAGATCTCAATGTCCTCGCCACACGCATGAACAGACTGTATGCTTCATCTAGTAAGTCTCCAAACACCTGGACCTTGGTCTTGAGCCAGGAGACCTCAAGTCCCAAAGGCTATGCCTCCTCGTGCAGCGCCTCGAGAGCCATCACCAGGACCTCCAGCGACTCAGCCCAAAAATTAGTGCATCATCGGCAAAAACAAGATCAGTGATCTTGGTGTTGCCGACGGATGCTCCACAATCACTTTGATCTACAACCTTGTCCAATACCCAGTCCATACAAGCGTTGAAAAGTGATGGGCAAGGATGCACCCTTGCCTCACTCCTGTATTCACAGGAAAGAAGCTGGATACACCTGCCCCACACTTCACAGCACTCTCAGTCCAGAATACAGACCAGTTATCAAACCAATAGTCCTTGCAGGAATCCCTCGAAGTCGCAGAAGATCCCAGAGTGACTCAGAGTGACTCATTTCATTATTGTATATAATGAAATCTTCTATATAAACAAGTTTTCCGTAAGCCTTAAGCCTACATAAATTAATTGGCTATTATAAATAACAATGAAATCTGTCAATTAAATTCTTAAATAAATATTGAATTAAGATAGAATAGCGGCAAAGTTTTTTTTGTTTAGAGTATGTATAGATATTAAATTTAGTCAAGTTATAATGAAAACCACCCTATGCAGGAATTTTCCGGGGGGGAATTATTCTGGGAATCGTGTTTTAACATTTAATTAAACCCCACCTTTCCCCAGTTCTGGAAGCCCAATTTTATTCCCCGGGAATTTAATTGTCTTTAAAAATCCCCCATTTATTTTTAGGGGTCTAAAACCCTTTTTAAGTAAAAACAGGAAAATAAAGCCCCCAAATTTTCCCCTTTGTCCCCATTCCATACCCCCCCCAAAAACCCCGTTGGCGGCCTTTTCCCCGGGGGCAACAACCCCCCCCCCTTTTTTTCGGATTGACCCCCCATATTAAATTTTCCTTTAAAAGGGAGTAAAAATTTAAATTTAAAGCCTTTTCGACCACGTTTTAAAACTTTATGTTTTTTTGTAATTAAAAACCTTTTCTTTGGGGCCAGGGGGGCCCAAAACCCCAAAATTTCCTTTTGTGCGGGGGCCATAACCCAAGGACCCAGCCCCCACCCAAAATTTTATGACCCCTCGGCCCAAACCAAATGGTTTTGGGGGCCACACCCAACCTTTTACCCTAAAACCTTTTCCCAACCCCCAGCCCTAAAAGGTTTAAAATTAAGGGGGATGACCTTGGTATTCCTGTTTTAAAAGGGGAAAGAACCCGGAAACCCCTTTTTTTTTTCACCAAGGACTTTCCCTTTGGCCCGGGGGTTAAAGCCTTTTTCAAACCCAAAAATTTTCCTTGGGAACCCTTTAATTTTGGAAGATCCCAAGGGACCAAGTACTATTTTTAAAAATTTATTTGAAAAATTTCTTTTTTTTAAAACCCCCGGGTTTTTCTTTTTGGGGCCTTAACCCCCCACATTAATTAAAATTCCCCCTTAAGTATAAAAAACCAAGAAAGTAAATTTAAAATTTAAATTAAAATTGAATTAAGTGGTTACGGCGGGTTTTTTGGAGGATTTTAATAAATTTAAAATTTTTCCCAAAATTTAATAATTTCTTCCTCCGCCAGTGAAGGGGAATTAAAATAAAGGGGGAAAATCATAAGAAAAGTTTAAAACCTGAAAGGGAAAATTTTTAAAAACCCCCAAAATTCTTCAAAAAAGGACATTTAAAAAAACCCAAAAAATTCCCCCCAAATTAGTAAAACAAAAAAAGGGGGTTTAAAAGAAAATTTTAAAAGGAAAAAAGGAATCCCATTTTGGGGGGGTAAAAAATTTTTACTTTAAAAACCCGGATTCTTTATGGAATTTTTTTTTTTGAAAAGGGGCTGAAAAAGAAACCCAACCATTTTGTTTTTCTTTTTCCCTTTTTCCCCAAACCCCTTTTTCCTTCTTTCCCAAAACCCCCCCTCCCCGGAAACTTTAAAAGGAAAAAGGAAGGGTTTCCCTGGGTTTTTTCTGGAAAGTATTTAAGGTTTCCCAAAGTTTTTTTTAAATCCCCCCCAGACCAAAATTTTTCCCCCCAAAACGGCTTTAAAATTAATCCCCTTTTTAATGGGGTTTTATGGTAATATGGAGGAAAAGATCCTTTTAAAATGGGGCTAAAAATTTAAAGGCCCCCTTTCCTACCCTCTTTTTTTGGGGGTGTTCGGGGGAAAAAAATGAAACAAAACCCCCCCTTTGGGTTTCCAATAGAAATAAAAAATTTCTTCATAACAAAAGAAAGTTGAAAAGGAATTTTTAAGGTAAGGAGTTTTTTTTTTTTAAATGTTTTTTCCCGGGTTTAAAGTTTTTTGGGTAACGGCAAAAAAATTTCAAAAAAAAAATTTTCCCTTTTGTGCGGGTGGGAAAAAGAAACCGTTCCAAATTCCCCAAGTTGGTGCCTTAAAGAATTTGGGGGGAAACAAACAAAATTTTCTTTTCCGGTTTTAATATAAACACCCCAAAAGGGGAATTAAAAATTTTAAAGGGGTTAGTTTCCCAAGTGAAGGTAATTTCACTTGGGGGGAAATTTTGGGGGTGGGGGAGAGTTATGTTTTAAAAATTTTTTATTAAAGGGTTTTGGCGGGGAAAGTTTTTTCTTACGTCAGAAATTTTCTCCAAATTTAAAAAAAAATTAAAATTTAAAAATTAAAAAATCTAAAAGCAAGGGGGCCCAAAAACTTTTAAAAATTTTAAAAATTAATTGTTAAATTTCAAAATTAGGGCTTTGTAAAAAAAACCCCCAGGGAACGTGGTTTTAGGAAAAGGGAAAAAATTTCCCCCAAATTTAAAAGAATTTCCCGCCTTAAAGGGAAAAATTTCCACGTAAAACCCCCCTTTAAAAACCCAGGATAATTTCCAATATAAATTTCCAAACGTTCCCAGGGAAATCCCATGATTCCTCGCCGGGGGGTGGCAGCTTTTTTTCCCTTTAACCAAAATTTTTTTAAAATTTTCCCCCTTTAAAATTTAACATCCCCCTTTTTAAAATTAACTTCCGCATTTTGAAGGACGTTCCCATTAAACACCTAGTGGGCCCCAAAAAAGTAATCCCCCGTCAAGGAAAAACCTTTTCCAAATCTTTCCCCAAAGGGTAATTAAAATTCAAGTAATTGAAAGCCTAAAAATCCCCAAAAATTTTTAAAAAAATTTCCGGGGTAAAAAAAAGGGCAAAAATACCCATTTTTTGGGAAAAAGAGGGCACTTGGGTGGGAAAACCGAGGGTTAAAAGGGCTGTTAAAACCCTTGGTTTTGGGAAATTTAAAAACGGGGGGTTGTTGTGTAAAAAGGAAAAAGGCCCCTTAAGGGGGAAAAAAAATTTTTAAGACGAAGGCTTTTGGGCCTTTTGGCGGGAAGCCATGGACAATTTTCCCACCACCAATACCCTAAGGGGGAAAATAGGAAAACGGAAAAAAAAGGGTTTTTGGAAACCCCCCAGGGTGTTGTGGACCCGGGAAAAAGGGCATTTAAAGGTTCCGGGGGAACTTGGAGGGGATCCCCAAACAAAAGGAGGGAGGCTTGAAAGTTTTTTGGAGGCCCGTCCCCCTAAGGGTAAGATGGGGGGGGAAGTGGTTGGGAGGCCCCCACCGTTTGCCCTTAGTAGGGTGGGTGTCAAGGATCATTCCATCCTTTTTGGGGGGAAAGGTTTAATGGGGCCCGGTGAAGAAAGGGACCTTTCCCCCCCCTTTGGGCGGGGGGATTTTCTTGACCGGGGTGGAGCCCAAAGGAAAAAGGAAGGGGGGAAAAGATTGGAAAGGAAAAAAGGCCAAAAGGGCCTTTTCCCTAAGGTAATTATTCCAAAGATGAGGGGGTGGAAACCCAGGGCGAAAATAAAAGCAAAATTTCTTTGGGAAAAAGGCCCTTGGGGATTGTGCCCCCAATTTAAACATTTGGGGGGTTTTTTGAAAAGGGAAAAAAAAAAAAATTGGTTCAAGGAAATTTTAAACAATTTGGTGCCATAAATTTGGGGCCCCCAAAAGGAAACCTAAAGGTTTGGGGATGCCCCGGGAAGGGTGTTAAGAATAATCAACCCGGGGGGGCCCGGGGCCGGGAAAGGAGGAAAAGGAAAAGATTTGGGAAACTATAAAAAAGGGTTGAATATGGTTTTAAATTTAAAAGAAGGGTAAAAAATGGTACAGGTTTGTAAACGTGGCTTTGGTTTTAAGGAAAAAACCCCCGAGGGGGGAGTTGGAAAGAGATAGTTTTACTGTAAATGTGCGAAAAAACATTGCGGAGGTTAGAGACAGGGGGCTTTGCCCGAAAAAGTTGGGGGATGTTTTTGGGTTTCGTTGTGGGGGAGAATGTTGAAAATATTGACGGGAAAATCATATGGAGAATGGTTTTCAGGAAGGGGGTGGCAATAAAATGGGGAATTGAAGAAAAGATAAAAAAAAATTTTGGGGACCAGGGTTGTCGGGGGCCCATTGGGTTTAGGTTAGTTTAAATCGGGTGTTATCGCAAAGCTGGGTTTAGATTCCCGGGGGAAACAATTTGAAAAAAAAAAAAATTTTTGGGAGTTAGTTTTTTGAGCTTTTTTTTTTGGGACAAAAAGGGGGCATGCTTTTTCCCAAAAATCTGAAAGTCATTTTTTTTCTAGCATTTCAATTTTTTTCCCCACGTTTACCCTCCAGATAAGAAAATTCCACTTGTGAGCTTAGAAAAAACTTCCCAAGGTTCCGTTTTTGACTCATCGAGAGCAGGGTGGGCAACTTGTTTTGCAGTTAAAATTTTGAGACAGGGCGGGGAAGGGGGGGTGCGCTCCCATGGGCCCCTACTATCAATATTGAAAAACGAAAGCTAGGATAGTAGGAAATTAGGAGGAAAATTGTTAGGGTTTTTCTCTTAACCTTGTAAAAAACATACCTTTTGTAATTTTATTTCTTTTTATGCGGGTTTTTGTTTTTTTTTTAAAAGCTTTAACTTTCCAGTTTAGTTTTTTATTTACATAGGTATATTTTTCTTTTTTTTCAGTCTTGTCTGTCCTGCTACGCCCCCCCCCCCCGTCGTAAAATGCCTAAAAAACCCCCGACCCCTTCTGCTATATATTTTGGTTTTTTTTCACCATTCCAAGCCCAGAGGGCAAGCATCACGAAATTTGCAAAAGCATATTTTCGCATTTTTTAAAATGAAACTGGGTGATCAAGACAAGCTAGGGGCCCCCTCACAAGGTGCAACCCGTGTTTCGGAGATTAGGGGATGTGGCCCAAAAAGGAAAACACGTAAAAAAGTTGGCATTTTTTTATACCCAGGGTTTGGCGAGAGCAAAAAAAATCTTTCCCCACAGACGGTTATTTTTGTTAGTGAAAAAAATGGGAATTTAAAAAGAAAAATAAAAGTAAAATAAAAATACCCTTTTTTAAAACCCGGGGGGGGGTCATTTTAAAAGCCAAATGCCTCATTCAGCTGAAATTTCCCCAGTCCCCATTTTTTGAAAAAAACCACCTCCTCTAAAAAGATCTAAATATGTTGAAAAAACGCAGTGACGGGCAATGTTTGGCAGATTTTAAACATTCACGGGTTTTCATTTTCGTAGGGGTTTTAAATCAGCACGATTTGAATATTTAGCACGGTTTTGGGGCCCTACCCAAAAAAGCTTCAGAAATACTAGCATCAAAAACAAAACGAGTAAATCATACTTAAACCAAGGAGGGGAAAGGTATCATCCTTTCAAACCAGAGAAAGAAAAAAAAAAAATTTTGCAGTACTTTCGAAGTGCCAGGGGTTTTTTGTGTTTTGCCAAAAACATTCCGGGTTTTACTGAAGGAATTGGGGCCTTTAAAATCTACAACCCAAAAGAATGGCGTTGTTTTTTGAAAAGCTAAAAGGGCGGAGCTTAAAGTGGGGTCCTTCTCAAAATGGAAATTTTTTTGGCGAAACCCCCCTAGGGGGGCTTTGGGGTCTGTTTTTGGGAAAAGAATATGGAGATGTAAAGAGGTCTTTGATTTTATTGAAAATGCAAACACAATTGGTCATCTTTTGTTGATTTTAAAAGGGTGCCTTTTCCTTTTTGGGTTCAAAACGGGGATACACAAAGTATCCCTGTTTTTCTCTGTATGTGGGATCAGAGCTGAGGGGAAGCTTTGGGGTTTCCAAAACGAATTGGCCTCCGAGATCTGATTTTAAAAACCTGGAGATCCAAACCATTGTACATGAGCCACTTGTTGACAGAAAAAAATAATTTCCCACATCTGCACAAAAAACAGGTCTCAGGGGAAAAAATTTTGAAAAAGGGCTTTGTCAACGATGGGGGACTTTTTTTAAAAGTACATCTTTTGGCTTTTCCTGGAGGGTAAAATTAAAAAAATAAAGGGGGGCCTGTTTTTGAGGGTCCACAAATTCGACAGCTCATCAAAGATAAAATTTTTTCACGGTACTATGTCAGACCTTAAAAAAGAATGCGGGGCATCATTCAAAGACTTCAAGAATTTTTTGGGAAAAATCACGTGCAAGAAATTACACAGAAATTTTTCCCAAAAAAACTTTTGGAGAGCAAACCAAAGCGTTTTGGTTTTGCAAATGAGTTTTTAAAGTCCCTTTTTTGCATACCCTTTTGCCAATTTTCCCGGGAAAAAATTTGGTGCGGCTGCGACGAAAAAGGGGTGAACGATTTCCCCAAAGGGATTTAAAGGTTTTTGGAAGAACGTTCCCCGGGAGAGGGATGTGCATAAAATGGCTGACTAGGGGTTGGGAAATAAAACGCGATAGTCCTCAAGTTAAAACATCCAACAAAGCTAAAAACGAAAATTTTTACCCCCCTGCCCCACAATTATCCTTTTCCTTTCTAAAACATGATAATGTTAAATAAACATTCTTTTTCCATGCCTATTTTTTTTCTTTTTTTCATTGTTTTGTTAACATTTGCAATTTTTTATAAATAAGACTGTTACTTTATGTCCCGTTTTTTTCAAAATTTTTTAAAAAAACAAAAAATCCTACAGTTCAAAAATTTGGGACGTGATAGAAAAAAAACTGAGTCGTTTTGGATTCAGCCCCCAAAAATTGTTTTAATAAAAAGGGTCAGCCCTAACTCAAAAAAAATTTTTTCCCCAGTGTTATCAGGGGTAAAGGGGGGCAGACCCCCTGCTAGGAGGTTGGGTTTAATTTGCTTAGGTTAGGTTAGATTACGGGGGGGGCCCTTGTAATTTGGGACCCTTGAAGGTTGGAAAATTTTTCCCCAATCTGGGAAAAATTACCCTAGATATGGGGAAATTTTTTGACTCCTACACAACTCTAAAAATACGTTTTTTTCGACGCTTTATTTAGTCCCCACCCTAAACCCCCCGCTTTCCACAAGCCCCAAGCTTGTTTGGGGAAAGGGGGGGAGAGTAGGGGGTAAACCCCTTAGAAATTTACCAAAAAAACAAAATTTTTCCAAATGTAATGGGGGAAGGGGTTTTCCGGAAAAGGTTTACACAAAAGGGTAAACCATGTAGAAAAGGGAGGGGGAAAAAGAAACAATAGCCAGGGGGAAAAGTGATGAAAGGCAGAGAAAACGGCAGTAACGTACTAAAAGATCGGCAGTAAAATCTATTTGGGTATTTTGTACTGCCGTATCTGGGGGTCATAAATCCCTCCCTGGTTTTTTCCCCCTTTCCCCCTTCTGTACAAACGGGGTTTTTACCTGTTTTTTTTCCTTCCGTCACCCTTTACCATTACTTGTGCAGTTTTAAAACAATTTTTTTATAGGGAGGAGAGAGAAAAGTTTTTTATTTAATCGTTCCCCGCGTAAAACTTTTCTACGGGATTTTATTTACCCCTATATTTTTAATTTAATTTTTTAAAAAATTCTTTATTTTCATTTTCGTAAGGTTCCCCACAAAAATTTTCTGCTCGTATTTTTCTGATTTAAGCGTTATTTCATGGGTCTAAGAGACATTTTGGGGGAAAGTAAAGGGTACGTTTAGCGCGAAGTTGTGCCAGGGCTTTTCATTTTCCCATGCCCCCTATTTGCGAGAGAGAGTAACGAGAGAAAAGATAAAACGGGGGAGAAGAGAGGGGATAACCCAGAAAAGAAAGGTAACGAGGAATAAACCGAGAGATAACAAAGAGAGATAGCGAGAGATAAAAAATTAAAGAAAAGAAAGAAAAATTAAAAAGAGAGAGAGAGAGATAACGGGGATTGATTGGTTTTAGTTTTTAAGGGGGCCGGGAAATGCGGGGTTTTAAAACCCCGCTTACAAAAAAAAATGTAAAGTAAAAATAAAAAAACAAATTTAAGATAGAAAAAAAATATTGAAAAAAAAAAAATACCCTGAAAGAACAAAAAGTACATTAAAAAAAAAAAAAAATCATAAGTTAATATTAAAAAAATAAAAAACTTGTTTAGAAGGCCAGCCTTCTCAATAAAAGTAGGGGCTTTATGCCCGGGGGAAAAAAAACCCCTCTCCAATGCCAGGGGAAAAGCGGTAAGCACCGTCCCCCCCCCGCGCACCGGGGCAAAAATTGCACACGTAGGGCCCCAAAACTGGGGAAAACTCGACCCGCAAAATGCCGCACAGTTAAGGGACCCAAAAAATCATCACCGTAAGGGGGGGTGGCCCCCCCCCCATGAGGAAAAACCCTGAGTATATAGAGTGTGAAACCAATAAAGCAATGTGCCAAGGAACCCATCTCCGGGAAAAGACCGCAGTAGCTCCCGTCCTCGATACTTTGGCGGGTGGGGGCGCCCGTTTTTTTTTGCCCCCTAGTAAACCAAAAAGTTCTTGCCAACTGTTTTTGAAAATGATCTTGGATTTTTCCGAGCGAGGTCCGTAGCCCCGGCCGCAAAATGTGATAGAGGTGGTCTTTTTTGCTGCAGCTTTTGCCAAGGAAACGCCCCCCTTCCCCATTACCGGGAACACCTACATGTGCCGGGACCCAACAAAAGTGCCGTCCGGCCTCGCCTTGAGCAGATAAAGCCCCTTCCAGGGGTGGCATTGACCCGCGGGGGGGGAGGTTAAAAAACAAGTGATTTAAGAGCATACAAGAATCACTAAAAATTGTAAAAGAAACTCCGGAAGGGTTTAAAATAATCATAAAGCAAAATAAAATAAAACATTATTTCAGCCGTAAAAAACCCGATGAAAAACTTTGGGGAAAGGGTGGGCGCCTTTGTTAAAAAGATGGGGGGAAAAGACACCGTTCCAAAATCCTTTTGTCCCGATTTGGGAACCCTCATAAAGACAAAGGGGGCCAACTCTGATGTGTGCAAAAGTGGTTAAAAAAAATGGGCACGCTCAGCCCGAAGGGGGTAAAGACCCTTTTTGAGAGCGGAAGGGTTTTGCAAAAAGGAAAACTTCTGGGAAAAGCAAAGGACCGACGTCGAGGCCTATGCGGGGAGATCCTTTAAAACAGGGGAAGGAAAGCGTCTTTCCCTAATAGCTGTTTAATCGGAAACCCGGGGCCCTTTTGGGAAGCTTCTTCGCCCATGGTAAAGTTGCGATCCTTTTAAACACAAACACAGCACGGCCAAACATTGAGTCAGGGAGGCGTTGGAGGCGATTTTCCAACATCTTTAAAAGGGGGGCTTTTCGTTTAAAAATTAATGGGAGGACCCAGCATCCACCAAAAAGGGCTTGGGGAATGGGAGGAAAACCCCGAACGCCCCGGTTGCCAGGGCGGGCACCAGCAAGGGTTTTACCGAATCCAGCATTCCCCAGTCGAGTGGGGTGGCAGAGGATTTCACTTCCCCATCCATATTCAAGCTTCGAAAGGGTAAGTAGCGGTGAAGATGGAGGAAGTGTAGCGCGATCAAACCCCCCCCGGGGTGGGAGAGGGCTTTCAGTGATCCAGGTCCGGAGACGTTTAGTCTTGAGAGCACGAAGATGAGGCCCCCCAAGTCAGTCTATTGTCAAAAAAAGAGTTCCCCAAAAAAACCGGGGCTCTTCCCTACATGGTATTCCCCTCCCGAAAGATGTTTGGTTGGGTCGGGATGAATCCCACGGGTTCTGCAAAAAAGAAAGCTACAGTCTTCGTTGGAGGGAAAAACCCGAAACCACGATTCGCCCCATTCACAAACTTTTTCAAAAAGCAAGGGTTTAAGTCTTCTCTCTGCCAAACCCAAATCCCGGAAACAAAAAAAGAGGGTTTGATAAAACATCCACTTTTAAATTTCTAACAATCCCCCCTGGCAGTAAACCCCAAAAAAAAACCATTTAGGCCACAGGGGAACAGAGCTACACTCAAGACCCTACCTTGGGGGATGCCCCCGAAGGGGGTGTTCAGAAGACAGTAGTTGCCAACTCGAACTCTAAAAACCCGGTTGGCTAGGAAAAATTTGGAGGAACACAGGCAAACGACCTCTTAGCCCCAACTCAACAGAGAATTGCAAAATACCGTTCCTAAGCCGTGTTTGTAAAACCCCTTTTTAAAGGGGCGAAAAAGATGGTCCATGGTTTTTTCCCAGAGGGGAATGCCCCGAAAAAGGGGGGCCCCTAAGGGGAAAAAGCGCTTTCCGTAGTAGAGTGATTAAGGAATCCAACCCCTTAGAACGGGAAAAAAGTTTTCCCCTTCCAAAAAACAACAAGTCGATATTTTCCCTTTTTTTTGAAACTTACTCAACATTGGGAAATTGGGATAGGGCCGGAAATTCCCTCGGGAGTGAGTGATCCTTCCAAAGGGTTAGGGGTCGGGACACCCCCGCCACACCCCGTACTTGGGAAGGTTCGTCAATCCCGATCCTATTATAGAGGGTCAACAAAAATCTAGAGCCCCATTCTTAGTGACAGAGCATCGCAAGGTTTCATCACTTGGCCCCGGGGGAAATGTCCCGCGCCAAAACCCTTTAGGCTTGCCAGCTCACGAGGGGTAAAAAGAACCCTTTAAGATTCCCCCCCTCTGGATGAAAAATCTTTCCTCTCTGTTCGTCGCCCGTCGGGCCCCACACTTGGAGGGCGCAAGGTCTGGGTTGGGGCCCCCTGACACAAAATGGGAAACAAATTTCCCCTGGGTTTCAGTCAAGGGGTCGCCACCGGGGGGTTCCCTTAAACGATAGAACTGGAGGGGAGGATGGGATAAACTTTTCCCCCTTTATTTTCCTCACTCTTTGGGCCCCCCCTTGGGCACCGGGGGAGAGCACAGATCGTACTTATATAAGCCCCCCAAGGGGGAGGACGGGGACCTTTTTTCATAACCCGCGGTTTTCTACTCTTAACCTGTGAAAAAAATATTTTTTTGGGCTAATGAAGGGGGCCCCGAAATGTATGCGTTTGCAACACGGCGGGGGGTGACTCCTCGCGGGGCCCTACAGTTCTGGCCCACCCGGAAAAGGTCCGGGGAGAGAAAGATCCAGTGGCGGGGGGGTGCTCGCGAAAGGGTGCAAAATGGGTTCGAGACACAAAAATAATCTAGGCCCCCATTATTGTTTTGGGAAAATCATCTATATGATGGTTAAAAAACCCCCCCAAGCCTTTTTAAAAAAACCCCCCCAGTCTGGGACGGAGAGGCCCATTTTGGGGACATCCGGGGAAAGGGGGGAGGACACTGCTTTTAAATAGTATGGGGGTAATGGTCACCCCTTCCCCAAAAGAATCGGCCACCCCCCTGAGAAGTCGGGGGGACCTGTGGACTGCAGGTTTATAGGTCAATGCAGTCAATGTTCCCGGGCTGCAATGGGGAAAAGTTTGGTTTTCCCGGTTTAAAATATTTTAAATTGTTGCCAAACTATAAGAGTTCCCCCAAGGGAAACCCGCGACGATTTTTGGTTTGGGAAACTCCCCACAGAAAATTTCCCCCCATTCATTTTCCCCCAAGGAGAAAAAAGGACGGGGAAGTGGCGGAAAAAGTCCTCAAGATTTGGAGAGGTTTTTGTCGTCAATTTTGGGGGGTAGATATATTGAGGGAGACAGTGTAGGTCTTGTGCAAGGATCGACCTTACAGCCCGCAAAGGGGGATTTCAGCGGGATTTACAATTTTAAGGGGAAAATCCCCAGATGGGAAAAAGGGCCCCAAAACCCCCACTTAAAAACCCCCACCCGCTGGAGGGGGTGTTTTGGACCGGTAAAAAAAACCGTCGGGGCAGAGAAACCTTCCCCCCGGCCCCATCATTTTTTCTTGTAAAAAAGATAATTTCTGGGGCCAAAATCGTTTATGGAAGGGCTAGTTTTCCCCCCAATTTGCACGTTTAAACCACGAATATTCCATTGGAGGGTTTAAGATGTTTTTTCGTGCGTGAAAATGATGCCCGAAGCCCTTTCGGCTTTTAGACGCTGCGCCATTTGAAAGCCCAGCTCTTTTTTCTGTGTTTTAGAAGATGGTAAAATACTTTTTTTGTACTTCCCCGATGTCGGTTGGCGTTTCGTAAATCCGGCGGGTGAAAACGGGGGTTTTCATACGAGGGCCCCCCGGCAGTATAGAGGGGGCCGTTGTTCCCCCCCAAAAATGCAGATTTTAAATGACCGAAAATTTACCACTTTTAGGTTTACTGTACTCCCGACAGGGTCTTGAAAATTGCTTATCCAACATGGCTATCAAATACCCTTGGGGTGGGCCCTTAAATTTTTGAGACACCCCCCTTTGCCATCAGCGTGTTGTTGAGCTGTGTCGCTAAACCGCTTCAGGGGTGGTAAAAAGGGGCCCGTGATATTAGAGTCCCCGTCAGTACTCCCCCAAACCCATCAGTAGGTGTCTTGTACGAAGTCCATCCCCTTCCCGCTCAGCAATTTATATTTAGCCGGAGGGCGCCCCCCGAGTCCCAAGGACTCATTTGGAAAGCGAGTTCGCTTCTTTTAGACTCTTTTTTAGGGTTTTTTTTGGGACCTTTTTAGAGGGGGGAGGGCACTATTGCATTTTTCCCCTTTTGCGGCATACAAATTTCCGAGAGGGGGTTGGAGGGTCATTTTGGGGAAAAAATTTAGCAGACCCCCCAGGGAAAAACCGGCCCGTAGCCCAGAACTCATTTTTTTTTCATTGGGATTTGGGTGGGGGTTTGGTTTTTAAAAAGAATGTTGGTGGTGGGAATGCAGGGGGCTGATTTGGGGTTTTTAAAGAAGCAGCAGCCCCTCGCGGATGCGTAGGTCCTGCTTCCTCCCCCCCCCTGCTTGTCTTGGGAAAGTTCTCTTCTGGCCCCCCCCAAACTGATAATGGGGTTGCCCCAAAAAAAGGGTGTTTTTCTAATTAAAAAGTCCCCCCACTGTCGGGAACTCGGGGGGGGGGATTAAAAACGGCCCGTGGAAGCATTTGGAGTGACGTACAGTCAGTGTGGCATGGGCCCCCCAACGCCGAGCATTTGACCACAGCGAGGAGGGGAAATTTTCAAAAAAATTTTTTTTCCGTCCCAAAAACGTAGCACTCATAGCACTGCATAGGGGGTCGAAAAAGGGTTTTTTCTTTTGAGACTGGGGACCCATCCCGATGGAAACGGGGAGCTTGATCCGTAGAAATTATAATGATCATGTTTTTGCTTCCTCTGACCTTTTTAGACCTGTTGAACTCTTTCCGGGGACATGTTTAGTTTTCTGCCTCCGAAAAATCAAAGAGGCGTAGTTGTAGGCCCACGCCCTTTTCTGGTATTGAAATTTTTGGGTGAGGTTTTTATGGTATCAAAAATGCTGTCTTTGGTGATGGGGATTTGGGAAGGGCATCCGAGCCTGAGTTAGGTCCCGGCTCGGTTTTGAAAACCCCCCTGCCATACCGTTTCAGGTTGGGCCCTTTGGGGTCATTCCAATTTTTTTTCTCCAAATACCGCGCCGGGAAAGGGAAAAAATTGCAACCACTCTCCTTATAAAAACGCCACGAAAAAAGTAGGGGGGGGGGCTAAAGGCGGACAGGTGGGGTATTTTAGTAGTTTTCTCAAAGTGTTGGGGAGTAGTCATCGGGCCCTCTCCAACATTTACAGAGCGAAGAGTTCGGCTCTGAATTCTCGCCCTTTCCATCTTTTGGTTCCTTTTAAGCAGAGGAAGCATCCCTCTGCCGCGAAAAAATTTTTTGGGAGCACCCCATTTTTTCGTCATTGTCCCTCATAAATAAGTCGGGTGCCGGGGGAACAACACCATAAGGGCCCGAAAATCAGTATTCTCTTAAGTCAAGGGCCGGGACAAAGTTGGGGCAGAAGCAAGGTGCCAACGTAGAAGTTTCCCCTGGGGCCCGGCCGTCTCTCAAAGCCTTTTTGCGTCCCTTAAATTTGGGGGGGCGGGGGGCCCGCCCCGGGGGGCTGGGGGGGGTGAAGGGGCCCGGGTGCCCGCTTCGTGCCCCGTCGGGCCTGGGGAAAGGGCCCCCAGATGGGAATTTTTGGGGATCCAATGGGAGAGTCGAGGACAAGGGGGACGTCAGGGAGAGAGCAGGCCCGGGGGAAATTAATTGGGTTTACCTCATAAACAAAATTACTTCCCCTTCCCCCCGCCCCCCCCCACCCCGGACCCAAAAAAGGGGGAAAACTGTGTTGGGAAAAGGGCCCCACCCAAACCCCCCAGGGGTACGGGGAAGTAAACCCCTTTGGTTTCCCAGTGTGTGGGGGCAGCCGCGGGGAAACCCTGCGGGGCCCCCAGGCAAACCCCCGCTTGGGCCCCAGCCAACGCATGCCCGCCCGGGTTGATCCAGCGGGGGGAAGGACCCCCGTTTACCCCAAAACCCCCCCACCAAAGGAGCGTGTTTCCCACCGGAAGGGAAAATACAAAACCCCCCCCGCGGTGGAACCCCCAACTCCCGATAGAGGGGCGCGGGGGAATATACGGGGCGCCACGCACGGCAAACACGTGGGGAGCGGAGCGTGAAGTTTAAAAGGAAGAAGAAGCGTGAGACGGAAGAGAAGGGTCTCACCGGGCCTAGAATCGCCCTAAGAAAGGAGAGAAAGGGGGAGGAAGCATAAAAGCGACATCACCGGAAGGCTCCACCTCCCAGTGACGAAGGGGGAGCGCTTGGTCCACGAGGCCGACGGCCACCGAACCCAACAATGGCAGGCAGGCCGCCAGAGGAGGTGGCGCCGTCGACCACGCTTCAAGCCCCGCCACCACGACAAGGTGACTCCCCACAGCGGGGAGAGATAACGAGAGATATAGCTCATCTAGCTGCTATGTGAAGGGATCATATCAAGTTTAAGATCGCGGGAACGCATGGCTCCACCAGCCATGTATGCCTCTTTTATGCCGTCTGACATCCTCTCCGACTCGTGCATGCGGAAAACCCTTCACGATAAGAGAAATAGGGCCCAAGGCGACCATTGTTTGTTATGAACTGAAACTCTCCCCAAAGCTACCCACCTCTCAATGTGAGTAGAGAAAGTTCACGGGTTTTGCTGAGTCACTACGCGCTTTGCCTCGGACCCAGGTTTTCGTGCGCAAATGGAACGCCTGAACTCTTGGGTTCCGTGAACTGGTTCTTGAAATGTCGCAAATGGAAGAGGCCTATAGTCGTAGCGCATAACTATATTTCACACAGGGGACTTTTAATGGGTATCTGTTGTAAATCTTTTTAATGGGTATCTATTGTAAATCTTAAGTACCCGCTCATGACAGTTCAAGCTACATTGTTTCGCTCATCCTGATGTTATTTATTACCAATGCTTACCTTTCCTAACATATTTTTCCTAGTACATGTGGTCAATAATGGGAGTAAAACCTTCTATTAATCCCACAATAAACTACGCATTGGATATGTAACTGATATTTGGCCATAATTTACCACTTGACAAGATTATGCATGTGTTTTCACCTCCTGATGTTATATTTGTTAATCACTGTTGCCTGTTCTGATCGTGCATCATCCTCTAATTGGTTGATTATTAACAAGGTTATGATTATGTTTTAGCTCCTTTACATGTATTGATTATATTTCTTTACTTTCTCCTGATATATGTTCTCTTTCAAGTATACCTGAATGATGTAATATATCATAAATAATGAAACCAACTAAGATTGGCACATATTTATTCAATGTATTGCAATTTACAGCATGCTAAACACAAGATATTTTCAATTAGCAGTACGTAACTAAGTAGGATTTCCAATGACGAAATTGCATGACAGATGCAGGGACATCACAGCACGTGAGGGGTTAGAGGGACATCACAGCACGTGAGGGGTTAGAGAGGGACATCACAGCACATGAGGGGTTAGAGGGGGACATAACAGCACGTGAGGGGTTAGAGTGGGACATCACAGCACATGAGGGGTTAGAGAGGGACATCACAGCACATGAGGGGTTAGAGAGGGACATCACAGCACATGAGGGGTTAGAGAGGGACATCGCAGCACATGAGGGGTTAGAGTGGGACATCACAGCACATGAGGGTTAGAGTGGGACATCACAGCACATGAGGGGTTAGAGAGGGACATCACAGCACATGAGGGGTTAGAGTGGGACATCACAGCACATGAGGGGTTAGAGAGGGACATCACAGCACGTGAGGGGTGTGGGAGGGCTCATGACGAAACTTCTTGTTCTTGTTTTAGGGCTGCGAGGATCCCTTGGGGAACAATATGAGCCCTTGACGAAACTATTTCTTTAACTTGTACTTTGTTTACATGCAAGTTAGTTAGGAAAAAAGAGAGTTGGTCCTGGTCGGGTCAAGAGGTCGCTCTGTGCCCTCCCATTATTTACACTAATTTCGCGGTATTCCAGCGTTACTTTACAACAAACAATGGTACACAAGTGTTTATAAGTACCCAGTGAAGTGAGAGAAACCAAGGATTACCAGAAACTTGTGTTATAGGACGAAATAACTGCAAAATATCTCCTCATGGGCGACTCAGGTACACAGAGTGGCGGTGGCCCCGCAGACGAGGCACAAAATGGAGGTGTTTATCCATGCAGGATATGCCAAGTCCACTGTACTACAGGCATCAAATGTAACGAGTGTTTGATGTGGACACATTATGAATGTAGTGGTATTGTACTTTACCTCCTTATTACACTAATTAATTCTACCAGAAGGTATACATGCCAGGTATGTACTGAAACAAACATTCAGGATTACTCTGACCGAGTGACAGAAATAGAGGAATTAAAAATAGAGGAGAAACGAGTCATTAAAGAAGCCAAGGATAAGGGAGTTACAGATGACTTATCCAGGCAGAGTGTATCCACAGACATGGCTACAGGTACGGAGCACAACGTGGTGCCATCGCCACCACCACAACTTTCAACAACAACAACTTTGGGTGACACTCCAGAGGATGTGGACTTCTCCCTCCTGAATTCACCACAGCAAGACCTACAAGGAGCAGCAAGCCCAGAGACCAACCCCCAACCAAGGTCTCACGGTAACACTAGTCAGCAGGTACAGAGTGTGTGCCCCCAGCAGGAGGCCCATACCAGGCAACAACAGCACACCCCGCCACCTCACCAGCAGGACGAGGGGGGAAGCAGCCCCAGAAAACCTATATGTAAACAGTATAGAAGAGGTGTCTGTAAGTATGGACTGACTGGTAAAAATTGTAATTATGATCACCCCAAGCCCTGTAGCCGACTGATGGCCCATGGGATTAGAGGCAAGCTAGGGTGCAAACAGGGATGGAAATGTGACATGTTTCATCCTACAATGTGCAGGAACTCTCTAAGATATAGTAAATGCTTCACTGAGTCATGCACCTACATGCTTGTAAGAGGCACAAAACGGAGAGATACAAGAGCCCAGTGCAACACCTCTGTTAACGCCAGGCCCCAGGTCCACCCTACTAATGCACAGGTACCAACATCACCAACAATGGCCTACCAACACCCTAGTGTGGAATCAGGTCAAGCACCTTTTTTAGACGTTGCACTAGAAACCAGACAGGCAGTGCAAAATCTAATGAAAGTAATGGAGGCACAGGGAAAATTACTGGCCAACTTGGCGAGAAGCAACCCAATGCCCTACCCTCCACAGCCACCAAACCATCCTTACCCATGGGTGAATATTCTAAGCCACTAGAGTGTTTAATCTTAGGCAACATACAGGGCCTCTACCCTAAGACAAATCAAACTAAAGTGCCTTTTCTTCAGGACTTGTCAGTAGTAGAGGACCCCATGCTAATTGCCTTAACTGAAACCCACTTAAAGGGAGTAAGAGACGCTGAAGTTAAAATCAACAATTACACCCCATTCCGAACAGATAGAAAATACAGAAGTCATGGTGGAGTTTTAATTTATGTTCGGAATAACCTGACACCTTTCGTGGAAGTGCTTCTCTACCATACTAATGATCAAGTGGAAGTGATAGTCCTTCACATAACCACATTGAACCTTCTCATTATAAACTGTTATCGTCCTCCCCAATGTGACCATGATGCCTTCAGTGAGGTAATAGAGAAGATTCATACAGTGGTAGATGCAATACCATCACCCATGCCAGAAATCATTGTGTGTGGTGATTTTAACTTTCCTTTCATAAGTTGGCCAGAAGGCCAACTAACAGGAGGGACACTTGCTGACCAAGCCCAGGCAAAACTTCTACTAAGCCTGGCTGATAAACTGTTCCTCACACAGCAGATAACAACTCCAACCAGACACAATAACATCTTAGATCTGTTTTTCATAAATAACTATGTAGCAGTCACCAGCTACTCAGTAGAGAAAACAGTGTTCTCAGACCACAGCCTCATCACTGTGCAAACAACCTACAAGAAAGGAAAAATGAATAGCCTCTACAGCCATGTGAAACTATCACCCTTTAAAGATTATGATTTTTTCAGTAGTAAAATGGACTGGGAAAAGATCCAATCACATCTTGGCACAATAAAATGGGATGAAATCATAGCAAATGACGACGCAGAGGCAATGGCACACATCTTCCTTGAGACATTGCAGCAAGTGTGTAGAGATCACGTACCACCAAAATCAAATCGACGCACAAACAAACACATCATCCCAAGAGACAGAAGAGTCCTAATGAAGAAGAGAACGTCCCTTAACAAAAGACTCCGCAATACACTAAATGCCGGGAAACAATACTCAATAAGGACAAAACTGAGAACCATCGAAATCTGTTTACAAGAATCCTACAAATTGCAGAAGAAAAATGAAGAAAACCGAGCTGTGATCAACATCAAACAGAATCCCAGGTATTTCTTCAGCTACTGCAAGAAATTTGCCAAGACATACACGCCAATTGGGCCGCTGAAAATGGCGGATGGGAAGGTCACTTCTGACCCTGCAACAATGTGTGACCTGTTGCTGCAACAGTACAATAACACGTTCAGCACATCCCATGATCCATCACCAGTGCAGGGACCTCATTCACCTCATTCACCACCAGACAAAGCAGCCACCCAGCCCAGCCTCTCGGACATGCATTTCACGCCTGAGGACATCAAGTTGGCAATAAGAGAGCTGCGGCCAAACTCAGCAGCTGGACCTGCTGGCGTGCCAGCAATTGTTCTCACGAAATGTTGTGATGTCTTGGCCCACCCCATATACCTCCTCTGGCGAAAATCACTGGACACAGGTGTGATTCCCAAGATATTCAAACAGGCCATTATCTCTCCTATCTTCAAAGGTGGAGATAAAACACAAAGTAAGAATTACAGACCTATTGCCCTAACCTCACACATTATTAAGATCTTTGAAAAGTGTGTGAGGAACATA
Source organism: Chionoecetes opilio (assembly GCA_016584305.1). Lineage (NCBI taxonomy): Eukaryota > Metazoa > Arthropoda > Malacostraca > Decapoda > Majidae > Chionoecetes > Chionoecetes opilio. Next base: position 34,109 of record JACEEZ010022699.1, read on the forward strand.
ATTCAAGGGTACATGGAAAATCATCAACTATTCAATAGCCATCAACATAGTTTTAGAAAAGGTCGCTCCTGCCTATCTAAGCTCCTGAGCCACTATGAGTGGATCACGGAAACGCTGGCCGAGGGGAAAAATGCCGACGTAATCTTCCTTGATTTTGCCAAGGCATTTGACAAGGTGGACCACAACATCCTCCTTCACAAGATCAAGTCCCTTGGTATAGCAGGAAATCTATGGACGTGGCTTCACAGTTTCCTTATAGGAAGGACTCAGCGAGTGGTCGTGGGAGGACAGCACTCGGCACAAATTGCCGTGATCAGCGGAGTACCACAAGGGTCAGTGCTGGGCCCACTCCTCTTTCTCGAACACTTGGGGGACATTGGCAACACTGTACATAGCTCCTTTCTCTCATCCTTTGCTGATGATACCACCATCAGCAAAGCTGTAAGTGATGCCAGTGAGGTTCAACATCTCCAACAAGACCTCAACACAGTGTTTGCCTGGGCCAAGGAGAACAATATGCTTTTTAATGAGCAAAAATTTGAGATGATGAGATGTGGTCCAAACAGAGTCATCAAAGAGACCACCAACCTGATGACAGAAAATGGCCATGACATCTCTCCCCAGCCTCACGTCAGGTGCCTGGGGGTGCACCTGAGTGAGGACGGAACCTTCAAGCACCACATCAGCGTCACGGTGAAGAAAGCCAGGAAGATGGCTGGGTGGGTGTTGAGAACATTCACCTCCAGGGAACCAGAGGTCATGTTGACACTCTGGAAGTCCCTAATCCAGCCACACCTGGACTATTGCAGCCAGCTATGGTCGCCACACCAGACAGGTGACATACAAAGGCTGGAGGCTGTCCAAAGGCAATTCACCAGACGGATTTGGGGCATGAAGGGCCTCAATTACTGGGAGCGCCTTCAGAGGCTGGGCCTGTACTCCCAGCAGAGAAAGGGATAGGTACCGAGACCATTATATCTGAAGATATTAGAAAAAATGGTACCTGACCCCAACAACCTGTGTGGTGAAGTGTCCCATGCCAGCGACCGCAATGGACGTAGGTGTGTGAGGAGAGCCCTGCCATCACACGCTTCCAGCAGAATCAAGACTCTTTTGGCTGCCAGTTTGAGTCATGTTGGACCAAGAACATTCAATGTTCTACCTAAGGAAGTGAGAGGCATCAGTGGGTGCAGTGTGGACAAATTCAAGGCCGCTCTAGACAGGTTCCTCAGGACCTTACCAGATGAGCCCCCAGTGCCTGGCTACACTGCCCACTGTCGAGCCCTCAACTCAATCGTAGATCAAGTGGACCTTCTACACAGGGACACCAAGACTACAAGCAGCGGTGGACCACCACGACTGTGAGGCATGACCCTCTTCTAAACTTGAAACAAGTAAACAAGTAAGTAATGCAGAAGAGGACACAGAACATTATGGGTAGATGGGGATTGGGAGCCCCAACCAGCACAGCTGTGGAGGCCATTCGAGGAGATATGGGGTGGAGCACCTTCAGGGAAGATTTAAAAGAAACTTATATGCTTGAAGAAAATAGAGGACTTAGTGAAGATAAGATGGGTGAAGCAGATTCTGAGGAGGTTTGGTACAAGCTCACATGGATAAAGGATTAGAGAGGTTGAAAAGGAGAGTAAAACTTAGTAGAACCTGGGACAGGATTAAGACCAAGAAGTTGAGATAGAATAGAAGACAATGACTAGCGAGGTGTCAGAGCAGGTATGGAGGGTAAATCCAATGTTAAAGTGGTACCGCAAGAAAGACAAGCCTGAGTCACTTCACTGCATGTAGGTGATTGGGGAAGCCGTCTGCTGGTGAATGCAGAACAGCACGCCTAAGAGGGTGAAGGCGAGGAGTAGAGATGGACCATACCAGGCCTGTAGCTTTTGTGGAGGGAAGCAGTACGAGAAACTACAGAACACCTATAATAGAGTGTGTAGGTAGGAGCAGGGAGGAGGAGGCTGGTAAATCCATAGTAGGAGGGATAGGGGCAGGAGAATGGGAGAAGAAGGATGCACGCAGTGTGGATGGGGGACTCCTGTACTGTGCTATGACTGATGGCAGTAAGAAGAGAGAAAGCAAAATTGTAGATAGACTAGGTGTTTTTGAAGAACTTGGGAGGAAAGATTGCGTGGGAATGTATAAGATGTCCTAGGAGGGTAGGTCACTGATAGGAGGGCTTATAATCGATGGATATACTGCCCTGTTGTCCTTCTCTCACCCACGGTGCAGTGAAAGACAGGCACGCAGAGAGCAAGACGGAAGATCTTGAATCTTGATCTTGATGTACAGGTGGCCTTTCTTCATGCCAGGCCTTTAAACGCTTGCTCCTGTAGTCGCTTGTTCTGTTCTTTGTTTTAGGGCTTTAGAAGTCTATTGTCTATTTCTCATATACCACATTCTTTCCAAAAACTCTTGTCACTGTCTCAATCATCCGTCCACTTGTCTCACCACACAGTCCCAGCATTAATAACATCCTTCTCCTTCCTGTCCTTTCATCACCTCGTTCATGTCACCTCCCATTTCAGTCAAAACCACCCGCATCATTTCCATTCTCTCCCCGCTATACTTCTCACATTCTAGTATCACATGTTCCACTGTTTCATCCTCACCCATGTCACACATCTGGCACACTTTGCTGCCTGACTCGGACCATCTATAGTCCTTGCATTGACATCTAAGCACTGTGTTCTGGCTTGGAAGAGACAGGTCGCCACCCCGGGTTCCATCATACACACTTTCATACGCTGGTGCCTCTTTCTCCTTATACCATTCTAGTGTTTTCTTTTGCTCCATCTCATTTTTCCACTTACTCAGCCCACATACTTCACTATCTAATCGATCTCAGTTTTCCACTTTCTCACATCCCACTCAAGGCCTTCTTCATCACCATTCAACATCTTCCATTCAATACATTCGGTCTTCCATCTATCAGTTGATACATCCACCAAAATCGCAATCCACTTCTTTCTACCATTTTTGGCATCGCTTCCCCCATTTACTACTACATTCACTCCACAAATAAACTTTTCGTGCCAATCTTGTGTCCTCCATTCGTTCCAGTCTGATCTTATACCTGAGTGTTGCTTTCGAATGTCTCTCCCTAAATGTACTCCATCCCATGTCACCTCTTAAACCTTCAGTCGCTGCATATCTGGGTGCATTCAGTGCCATTCTTGCTACTTTATTTTGTCCCACTTCCATATCTCTATTTCACTCTCATTCCATGCAATCACCTCCATACCATACATAATGCTTGGGACAGCCACACTTTCCACACTTCCCTCAACACATCATACTTGCTTGCCCTCATCCTTGCCACCACTCCCAAGTCGACCAACCCACTGATTGGCCTGGCTGATCTTTTCAGCCTTTGCTTTTCCACATCCATTGAACTAATGCACATCCCTAGATACTTGTATTCACTAGTTTGTTCTAATTCATTTTCTCCCAGTCTCCATGTAGCGTTTCTGCATCCTCTGTTATATTTACTATCATCACCTTACTTTTTCTCACGGCTAAATTTTACTCCAAAGTCTCTCCCATACTCATTCACCACATCTACAGGCTCTGGAGTTCCTCGGCCGACTCACTCATAACTACCATATCATCTGCATACATTACAAGCTTATTTTGTCATTTCCTATCTCACTTCCTGCATCCATTCTTCTCATCCTTACTGCCAGTTCCTCAGTATACAAACTAAACAAGGTTGGGGACAGAGTGCATCCTTGCCTAACACCTCTCTCACTCCTCACCCATTCTGTTTCTATACTACCTAGCCTATATTTTGCTCTAGTGTCTTCATACATGCTTCTCACTATGTTCACTATCTTTTGGCTCAACCCAACCTTTTCCAAAACCTTGCATAACATTTCTCTGTTTACTCTATCATAGGCTTTCTCAATGTCTAGGAACCCAAGGTACAGTGTCTTTCCCTCCCTTTCCTTCTTTTCAATTATTTCATTCACCAAAAACATGTTGTCCTCTGCCCTCCTATCCACTCGAAAACCATTTTGCTCCTCACCTAACACCATAAGCTCTCTCCAACCATTACACAACCTTTCCTTCAACACTGCACTAAAAACTTTACCTACTGTATTCATTAGGGCTATTGGTCTATAGTTCTTCAATTCATTCTTACTCTTGTATCCTCCTTTATGCAATAGGGTTACTCTACATTCATTCCATTTTCTAGGCACCCTTTCTTTCTTCCCACACACGGTTAAATAGGTCAGTCATCCTGTCAATCACCACCTCACCCCATTCTTGTACATCTCATATGGTATTTCATCCGGGCCTGCTGCTTTTTCATTCTTTTGCCTCCTTACACACTTCTCTACTTCATCCCTGCTAATCCATTCATTCAACTCTTCCGCATCTTTTCTTTCCAACGTTATACATTCTGGTCTTACGTCAAAGATTTCACCCACGCCTCCTATGTCTTCCCAAAAGTTTTTTATAACCTCTTTGATTTTTGTCTCATCTGTTACACATTCAGCATTTACTTTCAATGCTTTCACATCTTCATTCCCAGCCATCTTTTCCCCTCTCATGAATCTGTACCACTCACGCCCACCTGCAAGTCCTTTCTCTTTTAGGGATCGGATCTTACTCCTGTCACACATAACTTTCGCATCTCTTATCTTTCGTTTTGTTAGTCGCTGCTGTTTCACATATTCTGTCCATGCATTCTGGTATTCATCCTCCGCTTCTTCACTTTCTTGCCTCCTTTTCTTTAACCCTCTACATTTCCTGTTTAACCTTTTTCGTTCCTTCCTTGCCTCTCTAATATCCTCATTCCACCATGGTTTATTTACTCTCTTTCTTCCATTTGTTCTAATAAACCCTATTTTTTTAAGTGCAGCGCTCCTCACATTTTCCGTTAGTCTCTCATTTAGCTCATTCACCTCCTGTACTCTTTCTCTGTCCCACATCTCACTCAGACACACTTGAAAATCTTCCCATTTTGCATCTCTCAACCTCCATTTGTTCTTCACCGTCCTTACTTTTGGCTCACTTTTATTCCACTTCATACAGTCCACTACAAGCATATTATGATCAGACACAATATCAATTTTTCCCTCTTCATCTATCCACATTCGAGCAACACTCTCTCGCATTTTGCCATTCACCAACACATAATCAATTGCACTCTCTTGGTTTCTTGCATTCCACGTCACTCGACCCTCTGCCACAGTCTCATTCAGGTTTTCTAACTCTAACTCATCTATAAATTCAGCAAGCATTTCTCCATTTTGATTTATTTGCTCTCCTAGCATACCCAGATGTGCATTCATATCACCCATAACCATCACACTCTCTCCGGCATGGTCTCTAAAAATCTTCTTTATAATGTTGTACTTCTTTCTATCTCTCTCCTGCTCTATCACCCTCAACCGTCATGTATACCACAACACTATAAACTTTTTTCCTTGTCGTTCTGACCCAAACATTCTACTCTAGCAGCCAGAACATCCTCACTCATAGCACTATTACCCCGTCTATCTCATCTACTTTAAGGTTTCCTTCCTTTCTATGAAGAAAGGCAACCCCTCCTCCTAGTTTCTCTTGTTTCTTTCGTCCTTTTCCAATCTCTCATACTCACTATCATGCATTCGTACATCGTCTCTTAAATGGTTTCAGTCACACCAACTAGTTCTGAATTTCCATTCACTCAATTCCTTGCATACATCCTCATATTTACCAACACCCCAACCCTCACATTTATACATGCCAACTTCATGTATTCTCTCGCCTGGGTGGTGTCTTTTGTCTGTCCCTCGTCTCCTCAAGTGATTTTGATTTCCGGCTTAGTTCCTGTGTGGGCTGTGCGGCCCCTCCTTCTGCCGCATTCCTCGGTGCTGTTATTGGCTCCGGGTTCACCTCTCTCCTCTTCACTCTTAGTATTCGTCGCTCCCAAGGATTTCCCCTGATTATGTAAAAATTTTCTGTGTTCTTTTCAGCTTCATTTTTGGCTTTTGCTTCCTCCCTCAGTGTCTTGTCATTGTGATGCTCCTCCTTTGACATGTCGTGTGCCACCCTAACGTGTTTGTACACCACTTTCTTTGCTTGCTTTAACCTAAATCCATTTCTCATGATCCTTTCTTTCAATCACTGTTTACTTTCACAAGTAGGGGCCTGGCTCTTATTGCCTCACCTTTGTCATCAACCAGTCATTGTATCTTCCAATTCTATTTATGTGGATTAGATCACTATCATAACAGGTCAACCCAATCTCATTACATATTTCAATAAACACCATTCTGTCATGCTTTCTTTTTCCTTTCTGATTTGCAAGTTCATACCCGTCAGAATCTCCTCCTGTACGTCATACATAATTATATTGTCCTTTCGATCTAGTCTGCTCTGGATCTGTTGAGTTGTTTGCTGAATCACTTCATCCCCACTTGTTTGTTTGCTTGTGTCATTCTTAATGTTCTCATAAACTTTCCTTGCCTCAGCCAATAGAACATCCTTATATGATGAACTAACATGTTCTTTCATTTCATCTTGTACCTTGGTTTTCAGTTCAGCAATATTCCCCGAACTTCCATTACATTATCCTTGATATGTGACTCTATCTTATCCTCGAGGCTTATCATTTTTGCTTCCAAGGTTCCGAGCCTATTCATCAGGCTATGGGTGCCTTCCGAGTTTCTTTCTATTACTTCATTTAAATGGACTGATTTTGCCTCCATGTGACTCAGTCGGTCTTCAAACTTCTTCTCCTTGTCCTGCCTTTTAACCCTATCGGCTCTCATCTCGTCCACTGTATGTTCCAAAACTTGATGTTTACCTATCATTTCTTTCAGTTGTTCACTGATTCTTTGAAGCTGATTATGTATCTTGACCCTTCCCAGTTGACAACGACTGCAGTTGTAACTCAGCTGTTTACCTGCTTCGTTCTCGTTCATGAACTCGTACACAGCTTCAGGTATATTATCACATTCAATGTGAATCCAATCATCACATACCTCACATGCAAGTGCATCATCATCATCCGTCACCTCTACTTGACACTTTCCACACTTATGTGCATCCACCTCGCCCTCCGGCACGTCTCCCTCCTGTGTCTTCATCATCCCTTCGGGTTTACGTTCCTTAGATCTTGCTCCTCTATCCACACCCGAGCCTTGTTTCTCATTTCCCTTGTTATTGCGCAGCCTTCTACATCCTGCCATTCTCTCCTACTTGTATGTTAAGTTCGACCTCGAGCTTGACAGAGGACCTAAAAAGCGATAATAAGCAAAAAAGGTCACAAGAAGAAGAAGAAGAAGAAGAAGAAGAAGAAGACGCTCTTTGATCGTCGCCAACGCCACCTACATTCGTTACCCACCAATATGGATAACTTCTGAGGTTCCAGTTAGGGTTAAATGTATAATATAGCTTTCCTACCATGTATAATTGTATATATAGTCATTGCACACAACACTCATCCCCAGAGGAAGCCAGCAGTCGCCGCGCAAGGAGCTGCTGGAGGGATAACACGCCAACCCCCGTTTCAGCGGGCCATGCATGCCCCCCCACGGTTCCTCTTCCCACCTCCTTCCCCGCCGCGCAGCCCATAAGTGCTGCGCCCCCTCCCATTGTCCCTCGACTTTCACCTATGGGCATTGTCCCTCGACTTACACCTATGGGCCGCCATCAGGCGAAGGGCCCATGTCACCTGTAAACACAGGTGACAATCTACAACAACAACAACACTCATCGTGACTCACAGTCCACCTGTACCTCCTGCCGGAGCTTGCACCTCAGTCTCACCCCTGACCCATACAGCCCCTGGTGCAGTCGTCCCGGAGTCGATTGAGCACTTCCTGCTCCAGTGTCCTCGCTTCCAATCCCACCGACAACTTCTACGTGGTCAACTCATCGCCCTGAACGTCACCACCTTTGACCACCACCACCATCCACCCTGCTGGCCGCCGCTGCCGTCCACCCATCACGACGCCCCAGCGTCATCCGCCTCACCTGTGCCTTCCTGAGGAAGACTAATCAACTCTCGCGACTGTGATTAATTCACAGCTGTACACCAGGGCGAATATTGTCGATTTCAACATCACTGCCCTTCAACAACATCAACAATAACAAAGACCAAAATTCCACCGACAGTTTTCGCTTGGTGACTCCCACCCAACTCAAGATCACAACATATATATTTTCATAAACTTACACCTCAAATTACAGTTTGTAACGATGTTCAAGGGTCAGGAGGGCTGAGTAGGGGTTGTGAATAAATCATGGAATAGAAGCGTGCTGAAAAAAAGTGAAGAAAGGAGCCATGTTATTGGCAGACGGGAAGGGTACGTAAGGACGTCGTGTCTTGTGGTTGTTATAATGGACGTGAACTGCGCGGTCGCTACCGCCGTTACCACTTAAGATTTTTTTGCTCAGTTTACTGAGTAGTATTAATCCACTCCTGGGTAACATTTAAAACTTATGTACATTTTAAAGAAATGGTAAAATTCTAGAGTCCTTTCCGGCCCTTATTAGTGTTTTTTTTTCTTCCAGACCACAGATCCCTTCAGATACATATAAAACGTAATTGTAAAGTGGGGGAGAGATGCCACCTTCTAACACCTCTCTCCCCCCTAAATGACCCCATCCCCTGGACCCCCCAAAATAATATTAACTACTAACCTCACCATAACCTTACCTAACCTTACCAATAACCTAGAGAGACCTAAGAGCGGGAAAGAACTAGAATTTTACCTGTGTAGGTTAGGATATATTGAGGTTTGGTTAGTAATTATTTTTGAAGGACTCGCTAAGAGGTTATTAGTCAGGTTAGGTTAGGTTATAGTGAGGTTAGATTAGTAATATTAACCATGTATTTTTGAGGGGTTCAGGGGGGGAGGGGGGCATCTCTCCCCCACTTTATATTTACGTTTTAGAGGTATCTGAAGGGATCTGTGAGTCTGGAGGAAAAAACCCCACTAATAAGGGCGGAAAAGGACTCTAGAATTTTTCCAAAGAAATTATAATAGTTGTCTAATAGCGCATACACACACACCCTCCCCGTCCGAAGGCCACCCACCCTTTAGGAGGTTAGGTTAAGGTTCGGTTAGGTTAATAATCTCGAGGGAGACAAAACTCCCCTTTTAGGAGGTTAGGTTTGGTTCGGTTAGGGAAATAATCCTCCCGGCAGGTCGGGGCAGAGCGAACCACACGGCGGCTGGCAAAATCGGGGTGGGGCGGGGCACACTTGTTTTCGACTTCTCTGGTTTCTGAGACACTGATTATTATTTCATGGTATAATTTTAGTGCTTTCTCTGATGGAGATACATTAAGATGAGTTCTAAGGTGAAATATTTTGAAAAAATATTATTTTGTATTTTAACATTTTCTTTTCATTCATACCTTAAATTTGATAAATCTGCCATGAAAAAAGTCCTACGCGCATCAAAATCGGTCTCTTTAACAGTTTGAATGGCCAACCGAAATATACAAGAAGAGGTTGGCAAGTATTTCAAGAGCACGGGAAACAAAGAAAAGCAGCCATGGAGTTGAAGGGACTCTCGCCAAGGCTATTTTTCTATTTTTGTACCGTTAAAGACCATATACATCTTATCCTTCATTTGCCATATTTATTAAGATAGAACAATATTTTTTTCACATATTTATGACTAATAGGTACAGAAAAAGTGTACCAATTTTGATGCACCTAGGACTTCTACTTACTGAGTTATGAGATAAAGCAAGTTATTTTTTTCAACGCTCATTTCTGACAAATAATACTGCTAGAAGAAAAAAATCCCAGAACGCTTATTTTTCAGGGGATTTTTTTAAATCTAAAAGTGATCTTTTTCAACCATTTATCTAAGTTTTTGTCAAGTGGAAATTGTATTTTTTTATTTCATATATATATTTTTTTCTTCAAAAAAAACTTTTTCGAAAATATTTTCATCACTAAATCTAAATAAGAAAAAAATGAAAATTTACATTTTTCTCTGGACAAAAATTAAAAAAATACATTGATCTTTAAAATCATATAGTACAAAACATTATGTTTTACTTTAAAGACATGAAACTGGGAGCCTGAAAAGTACTATGTAAAACTCGGGCAGAGAACATAGTAAAGAAAAAAAGAAAAAACTTTTGAACAGGCTTTCGGAAAATATAAGTATCTCCATCTGGAATAAGCACCAATATTAGACCAGGAAGAATTAACCAGTGTCTCAGAAAATGACCGCGCAGTCCTCGTCCATTTTTACAATGGATTGCGTTTCTTCTAAGTCCACAGACGTGTGAACCTGATGATCCTCACAAACAGAATGATGACTGGAGTGTCGAGAACACCCCCCTCCTCTCGCTAAGAGGTAAAGTAAAATTTTGTTAAGTTACTGGTGGGGGGCGAGCCCCTCCTGTTAAGAGGTTAGGTTAGATTCGCGGGCGGTCGAGGAGGGGTGGAACGCCCCCGCTAGGTGCTTAGGTTAAAATTGATTAGGTTAGGAAGTTAGGTTAGATTATCGGGTGGTCGAGGGGGGTGGAGTTCCCCCGCGAGGAGGTTAGGTATATTTCCCGAGATCTAGGGAATTTCGACTCGCCTTCATAAGCTCCAAAATGTGTTTCGCGGCGCATTATTGTAACCGGAGGGGGGGTCTTCTTGCTTTCTTTCTTCTCTCTTATCTTGTTGTTGCGATGGTATTCTGATGGGGATTCCTGAAGGGGCAGTCTTGGTCAAGGGGGGTGTTAACTGTGCCCTGTTGACAAGAGATTTGCGTGTGACCGTTGATGGAGCCATGTAATGCATCCATGGGGAAATACCCAGGCCCGACAGAGGCTTTACATTGCCCTGAGCCACAGTTACTTTCTGAAATCCCGTCAGTATGTCCTTCCAACAGACACATGACTCAGGGTGTGCAAACATAATTCGGAAATAAATAATTTCCTTTTTCCTGTCCCCGGTGAGGATTCGAACCTTTACCAATCACCAGATTTTGTACTTCAAACACTAGCGCGTTAGACCACTGACCCATAAGGGTATACCCACTTGGCTAAGTGGTTCTGGTGATCTTATGCATTACATTATTTGTTCCCCACCCGAAAACCCCGCATGTCCATAGCTCCCAAGCTTGTTTGGGGGAAGGGGGGGAGAGCATGAGCAAACGCTAGAAATTTACAAAATTATTTCCTGGCCAAGTTTAAGTACTTTTTCTGATGGGAGATACATTATTATCAATGGAAACGGCGGCCTTAGGATTTGGTGATGAAAAAAAAAAAAAAAATATTTAACGGACTTCCCGGAAAATATAAATATCTCCATCTGAAAAAGCACCAATTCTAGGCAAGAAAAAATTAGTCATTCGCCAGCCGAACGAGGAGGGTGTGTATGTTTACGGTATTAAACAAGTATATAATTTCTTCATTATGTACCACGTTTTAAAGGGGTAAAATTCTAGAGTCCTTTCCTGCCCTTATTAATGGTTTTATTTTCTCCAGATTCTCACAGATCCCTTCAGATACCTCTAAAACGTAATAATAAAGTGGGGGAGAGATGAAAAAATAAATTACTAACCTAACCTCAATATAACCTAACCTGGTACAATTTTTGGTCCTTTCCCGCCCTCAGGTCTCGTTAGGAGGTTATTGGTAAGGTTAGATTAGGTTACATTGAGGTTAGGTTAGTAATATCATTTTGAATGTTTCAGGGGGGTCATTTAAGGGGGGAGGGGGGTTGAAGGGGGTATCTCGCCCATTCTATAATTACATTTTAGAGGTATCTGAAGGTATCCGCGAAGGTCTGGAGGAAAACCCCCACTAATAAGGGCGGGAAAGGACCCTAGAATTTTACCTTTAAAGGTTACGCGGAAGTGGATTAATACAGCACAGTATACTGAGCAAAAAAAAAAAAAAAAAAAAAAAAAAAAACGAGTGATAACGGCGGTAGCAAACGCGCAGTTCTCGTCTATTATAACCCAGCCCCCCCCCCCTCTCTACCCCAACAAACCTTGGGGAGTGGAGGGAATGCAAGGGTTTTTGGGTGGGGGAGACGAAGATCCCAGATTTACAGCATCTTATTTTAATAATTTAGCAGTTTAATACAATACATGGACATTGGTTACGTAACCGGACCTAACCCCCCCAGACCCCCCATTAGATCACTAACCTAACCTACCCTAAAATTGCTGGTATTTAATCCCGGAATGCAGAAACACTGGCAAAAGGTGATTAGAAATATATATTATCATTGTAATGTAATATCAAGTACTGGGGCTGTGTAACACTTGCCGACGGCGGCGAGAATACACGATACCATAGCATTGTTTACCTTATTGAGCAGATATTGAGACGGTGCACATCACCCAATCGATGATTTTGAGTAGAGGCGTCGTTACAGATGTCACTCAGCCATAAAATCACAGTAAAATATGGAGATAAACAAGCGCCAGTTGTCACAGATTGTATATGTTAACTAAACTGGTGCCTGGTGGGTTTTGAAGAACTATAGACTCGAGAACATACTTTGGTTCATCACTACCTGATAAAAGAACATTGATATTTGATATTGGGCCCTATATCTCTTTAAATGAATGCATTTGGACATTTTTAATATGCACCTGGATCCACTGAATTAGTTCATGATATCCATATATGTCAAGAAGAACAATATAATGGCGGCCTTGCGATACTGCTAATGCCACCGCTTCTCATCTTTCTCATCAAATTTAAGAGGTTAAAGGAAGGGGGTCTAATGGGGCTAAGATCTCCCTGATTGGTATGTTCAGATATATTTGATGCTGTAAATCTGGGATTTTCGTCTCCACCCAAACAACCCGCATTCCCACTACTCTCCCAGGTTGTTGGGGTAGAGGGGAGGGGGCATCTGTCCCCCACTTTATAATTACGTTTTAGAAGTATCCGAAGGGATCTGTGAAGGTTTGTAGAAAAAAAAATCACTAATAAGGGCGGGAAAGGGCTCTAGAATTTTGCCAGACAAATAGAAAAAGCCGAGGTAAAACTGCAGTTTCGTACAATACTCCCTATTGACCAATACTCACCTGACATAACAGGGAAGCTGCACCTCCCCCCTGCTAGTTAACGAACCTAGCCTGGGCATTGATTACATAAGAAAATAAGGAAACTGCAAGAGGCCGTGATACCTACACGTGGTAGTTCTTGTGACCTAACCGCGCTGTGGAGGTTTTGCGACTCCCCCCGATCCCCCTTATGTTATTTTTCATTTCCAGCAATCCACAATATGATGTAGTGTGTGTGTGTTTCCATCTGTTACTTACCTTGTGTTGAAATGTACATTTTAGGCCTACAAACAAAATACAAAGAGCCTCAAACCTAACAATGTCCAGTGATCACATTTATCACATTCTGTTCATCATCGGTAACTGCATGGTTAAAAGTGCCACACACAACCACTGATGGTCCATCCACTGTACATTATTTAACTACCATACTGATATAAACCCCACGGGCCAGACGAAAGACACATCGGCAGGATTCACAGATGGGGACCAGAAAAAATATGCTGGGAGTGAACATGTTTGCTTGTTATGGCATCTGATTTTTTTTAAGCAAAGAGCATGGAGACAAAAAGACTTGTTGGTGTTTTCTGAAGTGGGGAGGTGGAGGAGGGAGAGGAAGCCTTCCCAAGTGTGGTGTGAGTGATGCAGGAAGTAGGGTTTTGGCCCCGTAGGCAGGATAGTTGGCAGCTCATGGCTCTCTGTGTCCTGACTATCACCCCTGTTGCAGGTGCTGAGGTCAGAGTTCAAGCCGGCTGCTGCGCCTGGCACTACTCACTCCGGCATCCCTGAGGGTTCCCGCAGGACTGGCTGTCGTGTGTGCTGGCGAGAGTATTGCTGCGGTGGAGGCTGTAGGGACGGGCAGCAGCATGAATGGCAGGAAGCAGCAGGATCAGTCTGCCTCAGGTGTGGAGAGGTGCAGGTGTGATGGCAAGAATCACCTGGAGGCAGGCAACTCAAGCCACAAAGCAGACATTGAATTGAAGTGTCAACATTGTAGTTATACATTTGAATGCAAGTGTAAGCTTGAGACACATTCCCTGACACACAGTGGTAAAAATTATGAATGTCTTGAGTGTGGGAAAAAACTAACTAGAAAAAGTAACCTCACTAGACACACCCTGACACACAGTGGTGTTAGGAATTATGAATGTCTAGAGTGTGGTAAAAAATTTAATAGAAAAGATGACCTCACCCAACACACCCTGACACACAGTGGTGTTAAGAATTATGAATGTCTTGTGTGTGGGAAAAAATTTACTCGTAAGTCTCACCTCACCACACACACCCTGACACACAGTGATGTTAAAAATTATGAATGTGTAGAGTGTGGAAAATATTTTACAAGAAAGAGTGCCCTCACCAGACACACCCTGATACACAGTGGTGTTAAGAATTATGTATGTCTAGAGTTATGCTACCGTGGTGAAGTGGCTAGCGCGCCTGGCTACGAATCTGCAGGCTCGGATTCGAATACCGGCCAGGGTAGTCAACTTGCAGCCCATCCAGCTGTTCATCCTTCCTCTCAGAGTTGGTCGATAAATGGATACCTGGGGAAACCTGGGGAAGAACTGTGGTAGCCCGGATGTCACACTAACCCAGTGTCCCGGGGTAAAAGGTTGTCACCCACCACAGGCTCAAAGGGTAATGCGACGGAGATCAGCACCAAGGCTACGCGCAGCTTAGCATACGCCACCATCTTTACCTTTACCTTTAGAGTGTGGGAAAAGATTTAGGTACAAAATGGGGGGGGAGCAACCGACGGGTGACTTAAATATTTGTCAATCCAAATGAAACTAACACAGCATGTGCGTTGCATTATACAATATCTGTAGATAATACTATGTCACTGTATCGAGCACTACATAAATTTTCTTATATTATTATACCTCAGCACATTATCCATTACTTTGAAGTGTAAAATGTATATTTCCCCGGGTTACCAAGCACATACTGTATGCTGGGCAGGACTACAAACACTATCAACAGCTACCCCTTCATAAGGAGAACGGGAAAGTTTGCTTAATACTACCGAAAGTAGGAACAGCCCAGCCCCTTCTTGCGGGATCTTCACGGAAGAGGGAAAGGGTTGACTAATTAGACCGGGAGCCCAGATCATTCATGTGAACGACGGCAAAAGGTTTGACATCATGAATATCAAGATTGACCCTCATAAATAAAATTTCAGCATTGCTGCCGGAGCGCAGCCGGGGCGGGGCCTTAACCCTTAAATACCCCAAATAGAAGGGTTAAAAATGACATTTATTCATGCGAAAAGCGCCAAGGCTAGAAATAGTATAAACTAATGTGCAGAAGTCTCCTGACTGATAAATGGAAAAAGACTGCAATTTTGGGTGGGGCTTTGCCCCTGACAGCAAGCCCCCAACCTTGGGTCAAAAATGACATTTATTCATGCGAAAAGCGCCAAGGCTGGCAATGGACTCAAATTGTTCCTAAGAGTCCCCTGTACACTAATTGCACAGTGACAACAATTTTGGGTGGGGCTTTGCCCCCGACAGCAACCCTCCACCCGCACCAAACAGATGGTGCATAAATATATATATATATATATATATATATATATATATATATATATATATATATATATATATATATATATATATATATATACGTATTTGCCGGCGCATAAGGCGCAGTTTTTTTCCAAGAAAGGGAATGCAAAATTCACCATGCGTCTAATGCGGCCATATGTCATCCTAATGATGACAGTGATAATAACAAAAATAATTGATATGATAACATTGAAAATGATAATGATAACAACAATGATGATAATGATTCACCTAATGCTTCATGAGATAACTGTACAAGATGAAAGCTTGTTGACCTCCCTTGATTCTTCCCAAGCGCTCTTTTCTTCGAGGGGCAGAGAAAGCGGCAGAGGGAGGAGGAGTTGGCAGTACTTGACTCAAAAGTGTGTGTGGTGATTTTTGGAGACTAATGACACATTACGGTGATACGCTATGCCATAATTAGGACTCCTTGCTCTCGTATTTGGACATTGTTGTGCATCAGGACTTCTCGACCCTAATATCTTACTTGTCCATGGGCCAAGAAGCTTCATGGAAATGATGAGCTTCAGGAAAAACATTGTTAGCCAAGCTATTTCTGGTTGCTATATAGTACCCGTAAATAGATATTAAAGGTGGCTGCTTGTGGACGGGGGGAAATACTGAATACAACGACATTTTTCAACCAGCAGGACTAAAAACAAGTTACTTATGTATTCCAACTATTTTTAGGGTGAAAAATTTATTGGAATTGATATTTTGGGGCTCCAAGGAGTTTTAATGTGTCAAAAACCTAGAACCGATGTCAAAATGGTTTAATCAATGGACACTGGACAGAGTAGAAAAAAATTGATAGCACCAAAAAAACCTAGTAAAAATTTTTGGTTTGGTCGTATTTGTTTCTCAGATAGTTAATAGTTCTTGCATACATGAGTTAGGAGACGAAACATAACCTTATGTGCCCAATTTGTTCCTTTGCGCCTGTAGCTCTGTCGATGGGAACTGTAATCTCTTTGACGAAAATCTTGATTTTTTGTTTCATACCTTTGCTGGTGACCACTGGGCAGACATGGGCATGATTATGATTATTAATAAAAAAAATCATAATCAAAGGCTGTGATTACATAATCATAATCAAAAGTTAAGCAACAGGTATAGGTAATCATAATCAAATCATAATCAAATATGAAGCTGCAGCTTTAATCATAATCAAATCATAATCATATTTTTCTTCATAATAATCAATGATTAAAATGTGATTATTGTGATTATTTCATTGTATTTTCCATGTAGCAATTCTATTTCTCCTAAATAAATTGGCCAATTTCATATATATATATATGTTCCAGGTCCAAGCATGTTTGCAAAGCATGACACTAAAGGCATTTTCTGCGGGGGAGCAAGACAAATTTCGCTTACAAGCGGTCACTTTTCTCTTGCTGTATCCCCGCAAAAAACGTTCGACCGTCGCTTGCTCCATGAGAAGGCGACGCGGCGGCTGAGATGTCGACAAAACAAAGATCATATGACTATTTTCAAGTATTTTGACCATCTAGATATTTTCACACTGGGACGTATCCTATACCATCATAGTCAGAAAAGTGTGCAGATGCAGGAAACGTGCTTAGAAATTGAATGTGATCATAAATAGCCGAGCAATGAGGTGATGAAGCCAAACATGTGGGAAAAAATGTTTATGCACTGTTTTACTTAACCCTTGTTTTTGTATACTTGTACTTACATTAGTTATAAATGTATAGTAATGCGACAGTGTAGTTATTTATATTACTCAAATATAAAGAAGCATAATGCACCAATTAGATGTGGTTTCCTTTAAGCTAGTGTCAATTGCAATAAAAAACACTGTTGACTAATTAATGTATAACTGAACAAAAAAATGACTAATAATAATCATTACTGTGTACAAATAATTACAATAAAATGTGATTATAATCATAATCTAATCATAATCAAGTAATAATAGAAAAAATCTTATCATAATAAAAAATACGTAAAGCGAAATAATCATAATCAAATCATAATCATAAAAAGGAAAAAACGAGTAATCATAATCGAATCATAATCAAAAATTATTCCGGATGATAATAAAAATCAAATCATAATAATTTTTTATAATCATGCCCATGTTTGCCACTGGGAGTATTTAAATAAAACTATAGATCAAGAAATATTTATACACATGTGTAAAAACCGATAAAATCAACAAAACTTCACAAAATATGTTGTTACCTCATTATAAGGCACGAAACCAACTTTAAATGAATTATAAGAATATGTACATAAGAATTTTATAAACCACTCGTATATGAACAATCTCCGAGGTCCACAGGTCCACAAAAGAAATTAGGAAATTAAAATTCTGGCGGTATGTAGTATCTATCTCCTTAACAAAACGCCCGAATTGACACCAAATCCCGTGGCATCATTTCTGGATACGTCCATTGGAAACCCAGCCCCACTTCCCAGAACCCGGCCATGTAGAATCAGGTCTGATAGGTAGGTAATGGTGAGGCTCCAGCGACCTCCTCCAGATTGCTGATTTTTTTTTCTACATCACAGAGGACTGGCCAAGGGCAAAAAAAAAGAAAATTCCGCTTAGTTGCCAGTCCCTATAAAGAAAACAGTAATATAAAATAGAAAGGGGGTGGGGCAATATAGCTCGGGAGGTGTCTTGTCACTCCTCTCTGAAAAAATTAATGTCATATAAAGAAGGGAAAATAGAAACAAGTGTGTTTACAAGTGAAAGGAAAAAGAAAAGAGACTGCTGTCAGTGTTCAGAGACACCTAGGTTTCGGTGAGGAAAAGATGAGGTCTAGAGGAGGAAATGTGATGTTCCGCTTCATCATCATTGGAAGTTAGATCTAAGACCGCGATCTAAGTAAGCTTGGTAGTTGCAGCGCCTATTGGTGTTTGCCAATAAGTTAATGATCTTGAGGCCCTAAAATAACAATTCTAATCAATCCGTCACCCCAAAAACAGCTGGAATACATAAGCAACTCTTGTTTTCAGTCTTGCTGTTTGAAAAATGGCGTTGAATTCAGTTTTCCCCCCGTCCGGCAGCAGACTTCTTTAATTTACATTTACGGGTACTAGAAACCAGAAATAGCTTGGCTAACAATACTTTTTTTGAAGCTTAATCATCAAAATAACTGAAAAAATGGTGGCAGGTGGCAGGAAGAAGGGAGGGAAGTGGGGGTTTCTTGTAGCCCGTGGTCTATGATTAGAGACCGATGGGGCAGCCTATTAACGGGTATAATTAACCCAAGATTTTTCAGTCACAGCCTATTCGTCATCCCGCAAGGCACTAGGATTGGTCTGAACTCAAGCCAATACCACTGTAGAAGCAATGCAAATTGTTACCACTGCATTATTCAGGCAATGCCGATTAATGCCAGTGATATAAAATATCTGTAATATCTTTCGTAATTTCACAGCAACGAGATTTTGATAATCTTACAACCGAATTTTATCACAAGCAAAGCTCTATCGTTACAACAATTTAATAATCTTGATATCTTCAGTGAAAATTCATCTTCACCACACACACTACAAAGGAAATCAAGGGATCCACTACCACGAGGCTTACAATGATAAGACTTACTACAGAATGGCAGATGTACTATATATGTAGGTTGACGGAGCGCTAAAGAGAATGATGATGTACCTCATATAAGGTGACAGGACAAGGGTATGCGCTACATGAGGGGCACCATACGTAATCAAAGGACAACTTTCCTTCGTCCCCTCCCCCATTCCAATCCTGGCCAGGATTGAACACTACTGATTGATTTCTAATCTGCACTCAAATGGAAGAGAAAGAAAAATCTGTGCTGGAGTGGTGCGGGAAGGGGTGTGCGGCGACCATACGAGTATTGGGTGGTCGGCGCCTCAACCTTGAACTCCCCGAGCACTACAGTCTCCAACACCAGGAGCGGCGGGCAGACGGGGTGCTGGTACTAAGCTTTGAAGTCCCCTGTAACGCCTCCCCTGCCGGTCACGAAGGGGAGGATGTCCCTGAAGCTCACGAATATGGGACCGCCGTGCTCAAAGGGGATGTAGATGAGGAAACAGGATGTTCCCATACTGACTCAAGATGTGTGAAACTCAAGGTCGCAAATAACTTCAAAGTGAAACTCCTGAGGAGCTCTCGAGGGGGCCAAGGATCTGAGTAAAGCCACAGCCAAAACTATTTGAGTGGACAGATGGTTGTCCAATGTCCATGAACCTTTCCCTCCTCACATGGCACATGGTTAGATCACCTGGTATTTATGGATATTTGTAGAAGATGCTGCAACTCAACGCACGCACTTCACCACTCTGACTTCCAATTCACTAGCCTACATTAGTAGACGTTCCCCGTTCCGGTTTACTAATATTATTTCATTCGCTGGTTGTGCTTCGTCTCTTTTAATTTCCACGGTAAATGCTAATGTAATGGTTAATGACTAATAACCTTACCTTAACAACTAATCAATATTCCAAAATACCCAACAAACGTGAGATCGATGTGCTGGGCTACAGGCTCCGATATACCGCGTAGCCAGTTGTCGGTAAAAATGCACGTGGAAGTAAGACCCTATCCGAGATCCAGGACTGAAGTGTTCATCCTACATGAGAACTTTGTGCACCAATATGTTCTTCCCAATAAGCCACTTAATTAAGGCAGTGTTTCCCAATCTTTTTCGGTGTGACCTAAGTATTTGACTATTGGTGTGACCATAAGAGATCTATGTTTCAGTGTTTAAACTAGTTTTTGTTATTTTATTCTTTCTTATCTTACTGAGGTTTCCTTAAAATATCAAATACATGATTTTCCTAATTAGACAAAATAAAGACAGCTGTCGTTACAAGAAATACAAAACATTACAGGGAAGAAGTAAATGGATAGAATCGCGGAATATGTAAATTACCTATTGAACCAACACAGTGGGCTTTTTTCCCGATCAAGCAGGAAACTAACACTACCAATGCAACACACAGCAAGGATTAAGATTATTCTTGTTCCTCGGACTATAAAACTTTATAATTACCTGGCATCCCACGGCGAACAATCAAGCGTGGTACAATAAATTTTGGAGAACTTGGAATTTTTTTCTGGAACATGGACTTTTACATTACAGTATCTCCAACTTTACTTGTTAACGGTATTGCACTCTTGATGTTGTTGCGCCATCATTTATGTTCTTTAAGCATGTAGTCTTTCACGCACTTGGGCATGAATGTCATTGAAAACATGTATGCACTGTTTAGCGTAACTGTTTATATTTGAGGCAGGGTTTCTTGGGCTTCCCAGCATGTGATAGGAAAGTCTTTCATCGACACCGTATACGTAATATGTAATGGGAACTTTTTCCTGTTGATTCACAAACTGATCTATTTAAACTACGCAGCTACTTGAGGTAACCAATCCTCCCAATTATCGTATAGCTCATTGATTAATAATGACCTTAGATCACTACCCTGGAAAATAGTACCTTTCCACCACCAAGGTGGTAACATCTTGTACAAACTTTAGGAAATTAATTATAAATATAGATTACAACCTACTTTGCCTAATTACTTAGATCACAACCTCCGGGATGCTCCAGTCCCCCCAGTCCTTACTGCCCACCGGTAGGTGTGGGCCAAGCTATCATAGAAAGGGTATGTCTCAGAAAATTGAAAAAGAAGAAATATTTGCTGTAAGGCATCGTGGCAGCGCATAGAATCGTAGTCTGGGGTTGTAAAGAAGCAGAACACATGCACAAGGCAAGAATTACATGGAAAACAACATTTGTACATTTACTAACAGGGTGGTGGTGGTTGGGGGGGAGTGGGCAGCACCAACCGGGACGTCGGACTCCACTTCCCGGGCACCATTACTCGTCCAGATCGTCGTTACCGTCTTCCCCAGGCCGCATATTAACTAACTGTATTCAAGTACTGCACCAGTGGCGAAAACGGCCGCGCAAGATGATTTCTGGGAGAACTCAAACAAATTTAGCGACTCAGGCACACCCCTCCATATGGCCTGTATGTGTGTGAATATATATATATATATATATATATATATATATATATATATATATATATTATTGATTGTGTATTTATTCCTTATGCTAAATATATTTCATATTTTTCTCTCTCCCTTTCTTTTTCTTTCTCTCTAATGTTGCAGTAGCTTCTTTTATTCTTGATTTTATATAATCTTATAGTGAACGGAGAGAGAGAGAGAGAGAGAGAGAGAGAGAGAGAGAGAGAGAGAGAGAGAGAGAGAGAGAGAGAGAGAGAGAGAGAGAGAGAGAGAGAGAGAGAGAGAGAGAGAGAGAGAGAGAGAGCATATATAAGTATATTTCTTAGAAATGGACCTTTGTAACAATACCTTCTTTATAAGTTTTGTAGTGCACCTGGGCTCATCCAAAATGACCTCACTCCTCTTACAAAACTCTCTCTCTCTCTCTCTCTCTCTCTCTCTCTCTCTCTCTCTCTCTCTCTCTCTCTCTCTCTCTTTTCTCTCTTTCTTTCCTCTTTATCTTTCGATTTAATTGGAAACTCGTTAATGATGGCATTATCAGCTATCGTTTGGAGGGATATGTATACGTATTTTGCTGAGTGCCCTGTTTTCAAGGTATGCAACTATGGATGGTGTACGTATGCCTGTATGGCACTAATAATCTGAATAAATTTTCTTTTCTCAACATTTTCTAGGTCTGTTTTAATACAAATTAGACACCCCTGAATCCCACCCCACCTTCTTCGATGATCACCCTTCTTCCAACCACACCATCAACTTGCCATAAGCTGCATGATCTCAGATAGTAATTTGACCCCAACCCCATTGCATCACATTCCTTGCCAACTGGGATGCTAATTAATGTTTATATACACACAACAATAACTACCTGTTTTCCAGGAAACTCCCTGGTTCTATTATTAGCATGATATATTCTCTCTCTCCTAGTAGATCTGTACATAGCGTCAGGTTGCTGTTATTTAATAATGAGATGTGTATGCTACTTGGAATATCATGCCATCCCTGTTGCACAAATAATCACCGCTTACATACGCATGGTAAAGAAGTACATCTATCCAATCATTGTATTCGATGGATATCTACAAGATACAATCAAAACCGTAGCACACCAAAGGCGTGGACAATTTTCTGGAAAGGTCAAGCTAGCCATCGATTTGCCACTTAAGATGGAAAAGAAAACGTTCCTGCAAAACAAAGGAAACAAGCAGGCATTCATAAATATGTTATCAGATGAGGTGCGTAAAGAGCATATAGATACCATCCATGCTGAAGACGATGCAGATCTACTGATTGTTCAGACAGCAGTCAGTATGGCCGAGTACAAAACGACATTTGTAATTGCTGAGGACACATACATCCTTGTGCTAATGTGCCACCACCATAAACTTGGTACCAAATTGTTCATGAAGTCAGAGAAGAGTGCAATAAAAGTCCCATTGTGGAATATCCAGGCGACATGTGAAACTTTGGGAAGCCGATTATGCACATACCTACCATTTCTACATGCAGTATGCGGATGCGATACCACGTCAGGACTCCATGGGATTGGCAAAGGTTGCGTGCTAGGCATTAAAAAATCTAATGAGCTAATGCAGATAGGTGAATCTTTCATGTCGAGTTCAGCTAGCCACGATGAAATCAGAGATGAATCACCGGAATCTCGGCTAAAGCATTGGTATGTTTGTATGGTGGACGAGATACAAGTTTGAATATCTTAAGGAAGAAGCTATTTTGGTGACAAAGTTGTCAAGAGCTTCAAGAGTGTCGACATCAAGAAACTTCCACCAACAGCTGATGCAGCCAAATATCATTCTTATAGAGTGTATCTACAGACTCAA
>JACEEZ010022699.1:62500-124061 GCA_016584305.1 Chionoecetes opilio
TGATGTGTATGATGTGTGTTGTTTATAGTGTGATGTGTTGTTTGATGTGTGGTCTCTCTCTCTCTGTAATTTTGCAGAAGTTTCTTTAATCTTTATTTCATATAATCTTACTCGTACATTGAACGGGGAGAGAGAGAGAGAGAGAGAGAGAGAGAGAGAGAGAGAGAGAGAGAGAGAGAGAGAGAGAGAGAGAGAGAGAGAGAGAGAGAGAGAGAGAAGAGAGGAGAGAGAGAGAGAGAGAGAGAGAGAGAGAGAGAGAGAGGGGGGAGGGGGGGCAGATATGAGTGTATTTCTAAGAAACGGACCTTTGTAACACTACCTTCTTGCAAAGCTTTGTAGTGCACCTGGGCTCATCCAAAATGACTTCACTTCTCCCACAAAAATGCTTCTCTCGGTGTCTATCTGTATATCTCTCTCTCTCTCTCTGCAGTATAGAAGAGCTGGTGCAGAGACTGACAGACGGGATAAAGCAAATGGGGCGACGTATTAGCGTTATCAAGGCCACTATCATGTTTTTTGCTCACAAATACGATCCACACACGACGAGTTTGTTGAAAGTTCCAATACCATGCGTAACCTCGAAAATGGAGAATTCCCGGACCTGCCGTTACGGTTAGAGCACGGAGGCTGCAAGTACGACCCTTAGGATCACAATGGGTCCCAGCACACAGTTTTATGATCCCGTTAGAGCCTGTGAATCTCACTCAAATATACATGTTTTGAGGACTTCATAGATGATTTTTTTTACATGCTTCTATATAGTTTTTTTCAAAAGATTATTCAAATTAATTTAACAAATGTAACATTGGTGTCTAGGATGAAAAGAAAATGAAAATATATGCGTACAATAGTAATAATTTTCTCCAGAAAATCAACTCGTACATACCATTCCCGATTCGGCAAACGTCTCATATTCAATATAGCATCATATCACGGTAGAAATTTAGATTAATCCATTAACCCCTTCACTGCGGCTGGCACAAATACGGTCTTTTAGCTATCTAAGGGTTCACTGCGGCTGGAACATATAGGGTTTCTGTATTTAAACTCCACGCTCAATGATATTGTGGGTAAATATTCGCTGTGATAGGCTTGTACGGCAACAGTGTCAAGTGTTGTGATATATTAGAACCTCTTTCTACTTGAGTGATTTAGTATGACTAATAAGGTCAAGCGGTACAGTACGACATGTTGACGCTGCCGCGCCCTCTAATTCAATGGCGAGGCAAAATACGTAGTTAAGATATTCAACATAGTTTTGATGGATATAAAACAGAAGTATGAATGAATGAATGCATTAATGAATGAAGCATTTATGTACCAAAATAAGCTGTATTATGTTGAGTAGTAAGTGGTTTCATTGTGCGTCAAGCAGCACGGTCACGGCCCTGTTGCTGCACTCTGACGCAACTCCTCACTTAGCTGGTAGCCTCCACCAAGACAAAACATAGATTTTCTGGTATGGAATGAGCATCCTATTCATTTAGGTAGTACTTCAAATATGATAATTAATTATTTTAAATTTTAATAAAACCGGCCGCACAGGGGTGTAGGCCTATTAATTTGATATCAGCAGTGAAGGGGTTAATGAACAACTATTACCATATTAATATATTTGCTGCCAGAATAGTGTACGACAAGACGTTTGTAAACAAACCAGCTTGTGGCTGGCGGCTGGCCAGACCCAAGGCCTGGAACACCGAAGGTCTGGCCACTGGAGGTCGTGCCAGGCCTCGGAAGGAAACAGTAGATCCTCCGCCTCACATGTGCCTTTCTGAGGAAGTTTAAACAGCTCTCGCCTATGTGATTGCTTCACCAGACTATATACATCGTACGTGTGGCAGACGGCCTGATATGGGACCGTGTTTATTTCAGAAATGTCGGATGGCGAAATTAGCCATAGCTTAAGATAAGATTTTCATCCTGTCTAGACACTTTGCAAGTACCAACTACAAGGTTATTGACTATACAAAGCGCCGCCACGTCAGCACGAACTAGGCGGACTCGAACCGCTGACCGAATGCACAGGGACGCTGAACATTGCGAGCTCACGTCTCTACCAACCTTGCCACCCTGACGGACATAAATTAGCCATGGCGTTAATCATGGTTTTTATAGAATAAGAAATCATACTACCCTTGTGCGAACATCTATAGTCTTTCAGCATCAATAGAGGAACATATTCACCCAAACATTTTGACGTAATACTTCCTTGGAGGCTCTCGGACCATGCAGGAGTATAGCATACCTTCAAATACTATTTCTTCAAACCAATATTCATGATATGGACACGAGTATATCAAAACCATTGGTTTTATTAGTAAAAACCTGATATTCAACACAAGAACACTTAAGAGTACCTTACAGTGGTTAAAATAACATCAAATATTGGTCGCTAGCACCCAGTTGTCCGCAAATTACCTATCTAATCAAAATTTATGGACATTTGGAACGGGATCTTAATACTAAGTGTAGTTGCCCATTGTGGTACAGGTCACTCGTGTGTGGACATGTAACAGTGTAACACCCTGTGGATCACATTATTCGATGATGTATTCTCTACACTCCAAACATGCCTGTACCATTTTAACCTCTGGGGCTTTTGGGGTCCTTTATTCTGTATTTGACCTATACAATTAACTTCTAATGCAACTATTTGTTCTGCCGAGGTATGTGGCATTTAGCTATGTTTACACATCTTCAGCCAATACATATAGAAAGTAATATTACCTGTCAATACTCACGTCACCAAAGCTTTCTAATCTACAGAAAATTGCCACAATTCCCATCCTCTATTGCTCTCCATATTCATTTACTAAGGTAAGATAAGCAGCTTACTTGACCTTTGTTACTGGATGACATCTAGGTCTCCTGCGAGGGAAATGTGTAGATTAAGTTGCTTGAATTGCCTCCCATAATATTGTTAATGCTTGTCCCCCTTTGGATATTTTCTTTCAGCTATTTAGTCTACAGTACCTAAAATGCAGACCACCTTAGCAGTATAGATTTTATATTCTGATGGCTAATGCAAAGTTGGGAGAAGTAACATCCATGACTGTATGCCCTTTGTCATATACTCATGGGTGAGGGCATCACCATGAAACCACACTGGTTGGATTATACATATCAAACCAAATTTACCTATGTCTCATGGTGTACCCCCTTACTGTAATGACTACAGTTCTCCCTATGAGGAACATCATTGACAATTATATCGTTTAGGGACCATGTGGGATTAGTATCTGTCTCGGTGTTGGATGAAAGATGGAAGTTTCCTTATCTATTTTGGTGCTGAGAAAATCGTTGTTTTTGTTCTGACACAAGAAATGCTTCGTTTTATGAAAGAGGTTCTTCTTCAATCAAGCTTTAAAGTGGCTCCAATTTATGCTTATGTTATTGCGTTTCGAATTCCAATGCTTGTTAATTATACTTGATAACTTGTTTGTTTGTAATTTTCATTGTTGTTTTCGAGACCACACTTATTTATCCATCTGTTGCCAAGGCAGGCAGTCATTCACACATCATATAAACATGAATTATATTTATGATATCAGATACAACCTCCATGATAGACCCTTACCTCTATTTACACGAATGTATTCTTACCGGTTCTTAAGTTCTTAAAAACCTTTACAAATATGCAAGTTGTATTGTCTCGTAATGCTATTTCTATCCATGTATATATATCTCATATCTCATTTCATAATTCTAAAATCTTAAAACCTTTGCATAAACACCCAAATATTCAATGATATGACTATGTGGTAGATTTACTCTGATATCATGAAACCAGCTTAGAAAGTCTGGTATTTAGCATAAAAATGTTGCCGTTGTAATCGTGTCATCTTCGATTTCTTTGATATACATATGGAATAGTGATTTATAGATATTATAGATAATATACCTTTTGATACTTTTTATATCGTGTGAAGATTGCAGATATTAGATGCCAACTAAGTAGGACCCGGGTGCATTAATCCTTGCAGCGCTAGCAACTGTGGCATGAAACATTGACCACAACAATAAACTACAGCAGATTAAGTCAGTTATCTTTAATCACCATTACATTACCATTGAATACAAATTGACAAGAAAGTATCTGGAACCGAACACGCTGAAAATAGACGAGAAAAGTGAGTGGGAAAGTATTTGTAAAACTCAGGAGTATTACATATTCTCCAAAGTATTGTCTGTATGTCTTCTTGTGAGGAAGATAATATGCCTATGCCTTTTGAGGCGAACAAATACTAAAAGATGCATACAGAAAGGTCCATAAAAGGTATCTCTTAGAAAGGATAGCCATATGAAGAGGATTTTTAATATTTTCGTTGGTATCACGCTGAAATGCTATTTTACTGACTTTTTTAAATTGGATTCCGGATTCAGAGTTAGTCCACGTGAATTTTTTTTCTGGCTAATGGCTAAATTAACTCACACACACACAAACACACTCACACACATAATAACACACACACACACGATGGTCAGGTTGATAACGTGCTGGTCTCTCATTCTGTGGGTAGGCGGTTCGAATCCTCGCGCTCCCGGGGATCTTTCACTGACAAATTCGGGCGGTTACTGTCCCCCTTGATCAAAGGGATGGGGGGGTGTGGTGTGTGAGGTCCCAGCATTACCCAATGATCGGTAATAATGAGCTCCAAGCTCGCACTGAGAGGGTGAAAACTGGCGATCGCGAGTCAGCTCGCGTGGACAAGACATGGGTGAATAACACACACACACACACACACACACACACACACACACACACACACACGCGATCACACACAAAACAAAACACGCACGCACTCACGCACAGGCACACGTACACACACAAACACACAAACACACGCAATAATTCAAATAAATGACGTAAAAATTCTATAATGTAAACAAAGGTGACGTGACGAGATACCAATGAGTGTATAATGATATGAAAGAACTTGACTTTGGAGATATTGCTAGGAACAATATATTAAGATTGTGAATCAAAGTTATTTTCTTGATGCTATTCAGGACAGTTTATAAATATAGATAATGTAGAAATAATGAGTTCATTATTGGTAAGGATCGCTAACAAAGTAGTTCGCTCCACCTGGAGTGTAGGTAACAACCGTTAAGTATCATGTGAGTAAACATCTGCAGCTCAAGTGTGCCTGTATACATTGTACTGTGGGAATCCAGCATCCGTAGTTTTGTATAGCTCTATAATCGATAGTTTCTTCCAAATAATACAACATCAAGACAAATCTAAGGACTTAGACACCCCATAAGAAAACTATATAGCATCTGATTTTGAATTTTATTTTGACAAATCAGTGCTGGACGTCTTGATCAATATATGTATGAAAAAAGATAAATAAGAGATCTGTACATCCCCTTATAATGTATTATAAAATGTAATATTATAATAAGGGATATATTATGGTTCAGAGTGCATATATAAGAAATATTGGTGTTAACATTAATGGATACGTAAAATAGGCTTATATATTATTTTTGAGGTAAAAGGCGTGGAATTAAAGTGACTTGGTGAAGAGAGCTAAATACTAAATATACTTTTATTAACAAAGATAGGATGTGACATTGCCTAAACATGAACTGTCTTCTTTTAGACAGTTACAGCAGTGTTCTTAAGTGTTTCCCTCCATTTGTTTTGTTGCATTTAATCTATCTTTTTTTGGTTAATCTATCTTGTGTCCTACTCTTTCTCGCACCTGTTTTTATTTTGTTATCTCTCCCTATCAATTATTTTTTTTCAGCTACACCATTTCTTGAGTTTTCTGTACTCACCATGTGTTCAATATCTATAAAGTATTCTCAATATCTGTATTCAATATCTAGGTATTCTCATACTCACCATGAAGCAGCAAACTCTCAACGCCATGGCTGCTGAGACTGTGACTGACAATCTCCTCCCTTCAGCACCAGCTTTTATAGCACCAAGAATGACGCCATAGATTAGGGAATGAAGACGGTGAATAGAAAACATGTGCTCGGTGAGGATTACTTGAATGGAAATGATGAAATATCATCTGACTCAAATATCACCTCAAAAGGCAAGGTACTTATATTTCGGTAATTAACATATTTTATCTCTACTCTGCTCTTTTCCACGTTCTTAATATAATATGTACATTTATATATTAATTATTGACCTATAGGTAAATGTATTTTTTTTACCTAAGGTCCAAAAGAAACGCCCTTTCGCATAGAAAATCTATGATAGAAACTTATATTCCACCCTATATGAAAAAAAAAGAGTTCCTTTCATAAGACACCTCAAAAGAAAATGTCTCAGGTTACGAAAGAGGCACATAATAAATCACGCCTCAATGAATAGGGTTTTTTTTCTCTCTCAGCCCTGCGTTAGTGGCGTAGGCTGGATTTTGTATAGTGACACCTGTGGTCTTAGATGAAGATTCCGTGTTATGTGATGTCCGGATCTTCAGTCAGGCGCATGCAGCCCCTAGAGTTTCTCAGTCGCACTCGCAATCGGGGACCAGGTAATTGCTGCATGCGGGTTTCTTTTAGCCACTCGACGATGAATTTGACATTTGCTCCTTAGTGGGACTTGAACTCGGGGCCTTCTTCTCCCCTATCAGGCATTTGAAAGAATTGCCCCCAGCAGGATTCGAACTCGGGACATTGAGTTCCCCCATCCAAGACGCTAATCACTGGGCCACCGCCTCCCCAAAATATCTAAATACGTATTTAAATACATTTGTGTAATTAAAACTGTATTTATAAATACATTGGTTTTCACGTATTTAAATACAGTATTTAAATACTTTAATGAGTATTTAAATGCATTGTATTTAAATACCCATAATATTAAAATGTAAATACTTTTTAATCTGTTGATTTGGCCATAAACCCGCCCAACTATCTGGCAACTCTGATGTTACAGTGAACCAGTGTTTCCACTTTCAAGGAAATTTCCTTATTTTAAGGAAATTTAGGCTTGAAAAGGAAATTTCCTTTCAGAGAGATACTCTTTCAGACAAAACATTTGAAAGATTGGTTTTGATCCGCAGCAACCGTGAAATAGTTAAAAAAGAATTTGTAAGATGCCTAAATTATGTGTTTATGTTCGTCTTATATTTACGTTTATGTCTCATCTATTCATTAATTGTCAGTTATGTTACTCATTATGCAATTATATAATGAGTATAATACTTCACTGGATGTAAAT
Source organism: Chionoecetes opilio (assembly GCA_016584305.1). Classification (NCBI taxonomy): domain Eukaryota; kingdom Metazoa; phylum Arthropoda; class Malacostraca; order Decapoda; family Majidae; genus Chionoecetes; species Chionoecetes opilio. The sequence goes on from JACEEZ010022699.1 coordinate 69,693, forward strand.
TGTAAGTTCTAAGTTCTTTTGTTTTTGTTTTGTTCTAAACAGAAAAATATACAATAGGAAAGTATCCTTTATCATTTATCAAGAATTTTATATTGTTAATCATGAATTACTGAATACATGTTCAAATTTGTGTTTGTATTTAAAAAGTATTTACAAATGTATATAAATACAATTGACGTATTTAGTATTTGGTATTTACATACATTTCTCCCTTGTATTTAGTATTTAGTATTTAAATACATTCAATGTATTTAGTGCCCAGCTCTGACGACAGATTACCTCTGCCACGATCCTCTCGAACACTTTTCCCACCACAGTCAGCAGGGAGATGGGCCTGTAGTTTTCGGGGTCAGATCTGGAACTTCTCTTGTGTACAGGAACAACTCAAGACTCCTTCAAGACCTGCAGCGGGCAGCCGCAGGAGGATGGTAGTGTCCAGTAAATGGGCCATAAAAAAATGGGAAAAGGACCTGCGCCGCAAACTATGAGGCCCAGGCGTGGCGAACAAGACTTGGTTTTCCTGGATAAGGAAAAAAAGGGAATCAGCCGCCAAGATTCAATTCCTCCCCTCACTAAGCAGGACGGAACAGCGGCCGTCAGCAGCAAGGAGAAGGCTCAGCTGCTGGTTAATCTCTTCTTTGCAAAGATGAAGGTGGAGGCCCCCCGGCAGCCCCCGCCTCATTTGGAGCAGCAGTGCGAAGAGATAGTTCACAAGGTGTATTGCCCTTTTCTGTCTTGTTATTAAAGGTAACAGGGTTCAACCCATGGAACACAGAGTCAATGACACTGTTGGGGTTGATTGCCAATGATGCGTCTCTTGAGAGGCAGGTGTAACTTGCTTCCCTACCCAGAAGTACACATCTAAGGTGGTAGTGAATAATAGTGGTCGAGCGGTTTTAAGTATGGTTTACGGATTTAAGTAATGTATCAAGTAATGTAAGTGCCAAGGAATCGAGTAAGACAATATGTTATTATTATAATAAAACAACACCATGTAAAGTAGCTACGCCCTTAATTAATACTGTCAGAGTAACTAATTTTTCCACATAGCTTTAAGGTTGAAAAAGTTATTGCTGAAGACGAAAGATCGTAAAACATTATCTATGGAAAAGAGTAACAATACAAAAATACACAACCAGTTAATGTCAGAGCTTCTCCAAGAAATTAAACGAACACGTATTTCTTTAAAAAAAAAATTCTAAGAACAACGTTACAACGCTACAAAGCGCTTAACTTCCGATCTTTCAATAATTTTGTAATGGGGCAAAGCAAGCCTGATTTTGTTCAATGCCTCAAAAACCCAATTTCTCTACTTATCTACTCGATATAATCTTCCAGAAAACGATCCCCTATTATTCAAAGATACTCAATTGTCTCCCTCTTTTACATTACATATTCTTTGATGTTACTAAAAACCTGAACTTGAAAATTCACATATCATCTCTCGCTAAATCAGCTTCTAAGAAGTTTGGTGTACTGTAGCGTTTGCGTCAATTTTTTTTCTCCCTCCCAGTTGTCTGCTCTGTACTGGGTCATATGCATGGAGTAGGCCTCTTACGTTTGGGGGGGTCCACTCATACAACTCTCCGAAATAGGATAGAGTCAAAAGCTTTTCGTCTCATCAACTCCCCTCCTCTGACTGACTGTCTTTAATCTTTGAATCACTGCTACAATGCTGTTTCTCTTGCTATCTTCTACCATTATTTTCATGCTAAATGCTCCTCTGAACTTGCTAACTGCATGTCACACCCCCTCCCGAGGCCTCGCTACACAAGACTTTCTACTCATCTCATTCCTATTCTGTCCATCTTCCTGATGCAAGAGTTAATCAGTATTTTCATATTTCATCCCTTTCACTGGTAATGTCTGGCACTCTCTTCATGTTTCTATTTTTCCACCTTCCTACCACTATTTCTTTTTCAAGAGAGAAGTATCAAGACACCTCCATAACTAAATTGATCCACCCCCCTTTCTTTATTATCTTACGGTTTTCTTTGTAGGGACTGGCTGTTTGTGGGCTTTTTGTTACTTTTTTCACCCTTGACCATTCCTTTTATGATGTAAAAAAAAAAAAAGGTAAGGTGAAATTAGATAAACATATACGGAAATGTTTGACCAGGAAAGGTGCAAGCACCGAAGCACAGTTTTTTGAGAACAATAGAAGGGACTCGTTCGGACTGTAAGCTTTCCGGTGATCAACGCCTGACAGATAGATAGATGTTATAGTTTTAAGGCGCCGCAACTGCGGGGTTCTTGACGCTGTTTACATAAGAGACAGTAAAAGTAATATTAAAAAACAAATTTTAAGATATAATCAAAATATATAAAAGAACAAAATATATAAAAGAACAATAGTGCCTTAAAAACAATAATAAAAGAATATTAAAAATATCATGACTTGTTGAGAAGGCCAACCCTCTCAATAAAGGTCCTCCTAAATAAAAATACCTCATGTCCCGGGGAGAAACACCTCTCTCCCAATGCCAGGGAGAAACGGTAGACACCGTCCTACCCCCGACACCGGGACAAAAATTGCTCATGTAGGTCCCCAAGACTAGGACACTCGACCAGCAAGTGCCGCACAGTTAAGGGGACCAAGCAATCATCACAGTAAGGAGGGTGGCCCCCCTCCATGAGGAATCCATGTGTATATAAAGTGTGACCAATACGTAATCGTGCCAAGTCAGTCTCCCATCTCCGGGAGAGACCGCAGTAGCTCCAGTCCTCGATACGTTGGTGGATGGTGCGTAGTTTATTTTGCCCTTTATTATTCCATCGCTCCTGCCAACTGGTGTGAACTGAGCTATGGATTGCCGAGCGTAGGTCTGTAGCTGGCACTGCAAAATGTGATAGAGATGGTCATCTAGCTGCAGCTTTTGCCAAGCATCAGCTTCCTCATTACCAGCAACACCCACATGTGCCGGAACCCAACAAAAGCTGACCGTCCGGCCTCGCCTCTTGATCAGATAAAGCCATTCCAGGATGGCATTGACCAGCGGATGGGGAGAGTTAAAATTACATAGTGATTGAAGAGCACTACAAAAATCACTAAAATTGTAAAAGAGACATCCGGAAGGGTAAAAATAACCGTGAGAGCATATAAAATAGCACTTATTTCAGTCGTAAAAACAGATGAAACACTTGGAAGGCTGACGCCTCTGTTAAGCGATGGGAATACGACATCGTATCCAACTCCTTCGTCTGATATGGAACCATCAGTAAAGACAGGGACAGAACCCTGATATGTGCAATATTGGTCTAAAAACTGGGCACGCTCAGCCTGACGAGGTAAAGACCCTTTTGAGAGCGGAAGGCTTTTGCAGAAGGACACTTCTGGGAGAAGCCATGGACCGACTCTCGTAGGTCTATGCTGGCAGATCCGTAAAGCAGGGTATGATAGCGTCTCCATAATAACTTTTAATCGGAAACCAAGGGGCTTTGGTAAGCCTCTTCGCTCAAGGTAAATATGCGATCCTGAATCACAAGACACAGCACGGCAAGCTTTTGAGTCAGGGAGGCGTTGGAGGCGATACCAACATCTTAACATGAGGGACTGGCGTTGAAGATCTAATGGGAGGACACCAGCATCCACCAATAGACTTGGGATGGGAGATGACCTGAATGCCCCGGTTGCCAGACTGACACCAGCATGGTGTACCGAATCCAACATCCGCAATCGAGTGGGTGTGGCAGAGGAACACACTTCACATCCATATTCAAGCTTCGAAAGGATAAGTGAGCGATGGAGATATAGGAGTGTAGCGCGATCAGCTCCCCAGCTGGTGTGCGAGAGGACTTTCAGTAGATCCATAGTTCGTAGACAGTCAGTCTTGAGAAAACGAAGGTGAGGTACCCAAAACAGTCTATTGTCAAAAATGCGTCCTAAAAACTGGGCCTCTTCTCTACATGGTATTCTCTTATCGTAAAGATACAGGTCTGGGTCGGGATGAATCCCACGGGTTCTGCAAAAATGAACCGCTACAGTCTTCGCTGGAGAAAACCGGAAGCCACGATTCGTCGTCCATTCACAAACTTTATCAATAGCAAGTTGAAGTCTTCTCTCTGCAACCGACATCCTGGAAGCAGCAAAAGAGATTGATAAATCATCCACGTATATCATGTACTAACAATCCCCTCTGGCAGTACATCAACAATACCATTGATGGCCACAGCAAACAGAGCTACACTCAAGACGCTGCCTTGGGGGATGCCACCTGGGAGCAGGTGTTCAGAAGACATTATATTGCCAACTCGGACTCGAAGAACCCGGTTGGTTAGGAAACTCTGGAGGAATACAGGCAAACGACCTCCTAGACCAATCTCATACAGAGACTACAATATACCGTGTCTACAAGCTGGGTCATAAGCCTTCTCAAGGTCGAAAAATATTGTCACATGGTGTTGTCGAGAGGCAAATACCCCGCATATGGATGAGTCTAAGGAAATAAGCGCTTCCGTAGTGGAGTGGAGTGATGCTTACGGAATCCACACTGAGAACGGGAGAAAAAGTTTTCCCGTTCCAAAAACCATATAAGTCGAATATTTACCATTTTTTCGAACAGCTTACACACACACTAAGTTAGGGATATGGGGCGGAAATTCGTCGATAGTGAGTGGTCCTTCCCAGGCTTAGGGATCGGTATCACCACCGCCACACCCCAGCTACTTGGGAAGGTTCTTTCAATCCATATTCAATTATAGATGCTCAACAAGAAATCTAGAGCCTCATCTCTTAGATGACAGAGCATCGCATATGGTATATCATCTTGGCCCGGGGAAGTGTCTGCGCAAACCTTCATGGCTTGACAAAGCTCACGAAGCGTATAAAGAACATTGTAAGATTCCCCGCCGCTAGACAAAAAATATATGGCTCTCTGTTCCTGTCGCAGTCTCTCCCTAGCACTTGCAGACGCAAGGTCTGTCTGCGCCATTGATACAAAATGGGAAGCAAATTCCTCTGCTACAGTCAAGGGATCTGCCATAGGGTCTCCATTATTCGATAGAACTGGAGGGGAGAGTGGGATAAACTTCCCCTTCATTTTTCTCACCCTTTGCCAAACCTTGGACAGCGGGGTAGATGCACAGATCGAACTTATATAAGTCCTCCAAGAGGAGTGACGAGCCGCCTTCATTACCCGACGGTATCGAGCTCTTGACCTGTGGAAGGTTATTTTTAGTTCTTCTGAAGTTGGCCGTGATATGTATTGCGCCTCAGCACGGCAGGAGTGACTCCTCGCTGCCGTACAGTCCTGATTCCACCACGGAACAGGTCGACGGGGGTAAGAGCCAGAAGTGCGGGGGATGCTCAGCGAGGCTGCAAAATGGTGGGGGGTGGGGGGTAAGAGGCAGAAGTGCGGGGGGTGCTCAGCGAGGCTGCAAAATGGATTCGAGACACAAAGTAAGCAACGGCCTCATCTATTGCTTGAAAGTTATCGATATGTTGTTCAAAAACACAAGCCTTTTGAAAGCCCTCCCAGTCTGCACGAGAGAGGCACCATTTTGGGAGACATCTGGAAGGGGGCGATGACACTGCTCTTAGGAGTATGGGATAATGGTCACTCCCTCGAAGAGAATCGGCCACCTTCCATGAGAAGTCGAGGTATCGATAAATCGATAAAAGTTACGAGAGAATCACCGTGACGATTTCTGGTGGAATCTCCCCACAGAAAATGTCGCCCATTCATGTCTCCGAGGAGAAAAAATGGACGGGGAAGCTGGCGGATAAGATCCTCAAGATCTTGGAGAGGTATATCGTCATTTGGAGGTAGATATATTGAGCAGACAGTGTATGTCTTGTGTCTTGTGCAGATGGATACGACCTGCTACAGCCTGCAAGGGTGATTGCAGCGGGATGAAAGAGAAGGGGACATCCCGACGATGGTAAAGGTCACAACCACCACTAAAGCCACCACCTGCTGGAGGTGGTGTGTGTACATGGATAAAACCTGTCGGGCAGAGACACCTTCCCTGCCCTACCATTGTCTCTTGTAAACAGATAACAACTGGATCCAACTCTTTGATGAGAAGGACCAGTTCTTCCCAGTTTGCACGTAATCCACGAATATTCCATTGGAGGATTGAAAACATTATTTTTTGTGTGATTATGCTACAGTAGAAGCCTTACGGCTTGTAGACGCGACGGTATTTGAAAGTCCAGCATCTTTTTTCTTTATTGTAGAAGATGGTAAACTAGTTTTCTTTACTTTTCCAGATGTTGATTGGCGTTTGTGTATATCTGGTGCTGTAATTAGGATCTTCACACGAGGTCCCGCAGCTGTAGTAGATACTGTATGTCCCACCAAGGAAGCTGAGTTACTGTTAGAAGTTTTACTAGTTTTACTAATAGCTCCCGTCGAGGCTCTTGAAAATTGCTTAATAGCATGGCTATCAACTACTTGGGTGTCCATATGTTGTGAATCATCTTCGCCATCAGCGTGATGTATGGCTGTGTCGCTAGCCGCTTCAGTGGTGGTAACAGCGGCATTGACAGTGGGAGTCAGGACAGTACTCTCACAACTATCAGTAGTTGTAGGTTTACTCAAATCCATCCCCTCCTGCTCACCATTAGAGATTTTAGCCGGAGGGAAGCCCACTGACTCTAAGGACTCAGTGGACCTGCGAGTTCGCTTCTGAGATTCCTTGGTAGGTTGGTTTTTTGGGATCCTCTTAAAGGAGGCGTCACTGTTGTTATATTTTTCACGTGCGACATGCACTATACGAGAGGTGGATGGAGGCTCATTATGAGAGGAGTCAGCAGACTCCACAGAATCGCAGGTCAATAGCGAGAACTTATTATTTACTTGGATGGATTGAGTAGTTTTAGCAAAATGTTGGGGAGGAACTGTGGCAGGCTGATTAGGAGTCTTAGTTGATGATGCAGCTGCCAGTGTGGATGCGTAGGTCCTGCTTCCTCCCCCGCCTGCTTGTCTGTGAGAAAGTTCTCTTCTGGCGCTCCCAAGACTGATAAATTGGGAGTTGGCCAAATGTAGGATGTCTTCTTCTAATTTGTATGTTCCACACTGTCGAGAACTCGGTGGGTGAGGATCACGGCAGTGGAAGCAGTAGGGAGTTGATCTGTCAGGGAGTCAGCTGTGTCATGGGAACCCAACACCGAGCAGCGACCACAGCGAGGAGGGGATTTACAGAACTTCTTGCCGTGGCCAAAGCTGTAGCACGCATAGCACTGCATAGGGCGGTCGTTAAAGGCTTTCATCCTTATAGTCTGGGGACCGATCCTGATGTAATCGGGGAGACTTGATCCGTAGAATGTAAAAACGATCATGTTCTTGCTCCCTCTTACTTTTGAGACCTTCTGAACTCTATGCGGGCACATTGTTAGTATTTCTTCCTCCGAGAAGTCATAATAGGTCGTAGTTGTAGACTACGCCTTTGCTGTAATTAAACTTATGATGAGGTTTGATGGATTCAAAAATGCTGTCAGAGGTGATGGGCATGTGAAGGAGCATCCGAGCTTGAGTAAGGTCCTTGGCTCGGATCAAAACTCCTCTGCCATACATTTTCAGGTGGCCTTCGGGGATCTTTCCAATTTTTTTTTCCAGATATCGCGCCGCATGGAAAAGGTTGCCTCCACTTTCCTTGTAATAAGCCACGTACCAACTAGGGGTAGGGCTTTGGCGGACCGTTTGTATAGATACATTAGTATCCTGGAAGGTGTTAGGTATGTAGTCCTCGGGGCCTTCTGCAACATTAACAGAGCGAAGAAGTTAGGCTCTGTAATGTTTCTCACCAATTTCCATTGTTGTGGCTTCCTCAAAGGCAGATGTAGCGCCGTCTGCTGTAGCAAAAGTGATGTAGCACCTATTTGTTTGGTCATCGCTATCATAGATAATACGGATGCGGCGAACAACACCATATGCCATGAAAATATCATGTATTGCTCTGTAGGACAAGGCCTGGGACACGTTGGACAGAAGCAAGGTGTCCAACGTAGAAGTGCCCCTAGGGCCAGGCACGTCTCTCAATCCCTGTCTGCATCCCTTGGAGCGGGTACAGCCAGACCGGGGAGCTGAGAAGGAAGGGGCGACTGCCCGCTTCGTGCCACTTCGGGCCTGAAAAGGCGCCAGGGTGGCAATGAGAGGATCCAGTGGGAGATGTCGAGGACAAGCGGACGTCAGGGAGAGAGGCAGGACGGAATAAATTAATAGATTGACTCATAAACGAAATTACTTCACTCCCCCACGCCCCCACCCACCACGGAGCCCAACGAGGGGAAGCTGTCTGTTGGGGAAGGACCTCACCCAACAGCTCCAGGGGTAGCGGGGAAGTATACGCTTCGGTTGCCTGGTGTCTGGTGGCAGCCGCGGGACCGATGCGGTGCCCACCTGGCAACCTCCGCTTGGCCCTAGCCAACGCATGACCAGCCGATGGATCCAGCGGGGCCACACTGGACCTCCCGTCTTACCCCAACCCCCCTACCAAAGGAGCATGTTGTCCACCGAAGGGAACTACAAAGCGCCCCGCGGTGGACTCAACTCCTAGATAGAGGGGCGCGCGGGGAATATACGGGACGCCTCGCACGGCAAACGCGTGGGGAGCGGAGTGTGAAGTTTAAAAGGAAGAAGAAGCGTGAGACGGAAGAGAAGGGAAGGGTCTCACCGGGCTTAGAATCGCCCTAAGAAAGGAGAGAAAGGGGGAGGAAGTATAAAGTCGACTTCACCGGCAGGCTCCACCTTCCAGTGACGAAGGGGGAGCGCTTGGTCCACGAGGCCGACGGCCACCGAACCCAACAATGGCAGGCAGGCCGCCAAAGTAGGTGGCGCCGTCGACCACGCTTCAAGCCCCGCCACCACGACAAGGTGACTCCCCACAGCGGGGACGCCTGACAGGGCACATAAAACATCATGCCGAAGAATCTTAATAACAGGCAAAATATAATCAAAGGGTGGAGGAGAAGTAGGTATGAAACCTACTATATCATCCAGAGTATAATTATGCGCAAAGGTTTGAGCAAAGAGTTCAGCTTTCGAAATAGATGAGACGGATACATAACCATCTAAATAGAACATTTGATGAAAAGATAAAGAACATAAACTGTTAGAGAGGCCTTTTTGGGGAGTATATATATAGCCCTATAACGCCTGTAGGCAGTATGCCCTCCAGGGCTCAGAAGATAGGCCCAGGAGGTTCACATGAGGGCTGTGATGAATGGCCGTCGTCCGTGATGGTGCAGGCAGTAGTTTTATAGATAGCCTGTGATAAGAGGTTCATGCTGCCCCCCTGTGTCCCCCAATGCAATCGCAATCGAAGGTAGAGTTAATGGGTAGCAATTAGTTTGTCTTATTCCACTCGGCAGTTGCATTAATATTTTCAGTGGATTTTCTCACTCCGGGGATCGAACTCGGCTCACCAAGCACGTCACTTGCAGGCGATAACCACCGCCTCCCTTTCAGCTAGGTATTCTTTGGCTAGGTGCCAGAAGTCACGAGAATAGTTACAACTAGAAAAATGTTGACATGTGCTATAGAGCTATAGAGGAGGGAGTTTTAGGCAAGTTGAGGATATTTGGCATGCATGATTACGAGCAGAAATATAAATGGCATTGAGCTACAGGAGATCGATGGCTACGATACCGTCTATGGGCCGTCTTTCTATCTTTGACACGACGAAAACAAGCTAAATTAAACCAAGATTTACAGGCTTTATGATTAGAGTGTGTGGAATGTATGCCTCCATACCAGAGACAAGACCCCAGTTATACACTATGTACAAAGAGATGGGTCTCTGACATGGAAGCAATACAATTTCCATGGAAAATAAGAGCAGTACCGCATTAGGTAGTATGCGGTAGTATGCATTAGTACTATGCCGCACCGTCCTTTTTTTTTTTTTTTTCTTTTTACATCACAAAGGACTGGCCAAGGGCACAACAAAAATAGGTAACACAAAGCCCGCTTAGTTGCCAGTCCCTATAAAGAAGACAGTAAGATAATGAAAATAAAGAGGGGTGTGCCAATTTAGTTCGGAAGGTGTCCATATAAAAATAGAAACAGGAAGAGAGTTCCAGAGTTTACCAGTGAAAGGGATGAAAGAGTAAAGATACTGATTAACTCCAGCATTAGGAAGATGGACAGAATAGGGATGAGAATGAGTAGAAAGTCTTGTGCAGCGAGGCCGCGGGAGGGGGGGAGGCATGCAGTTAGCAAGTTCAGAAGAGCAGTGGGCATGAAAATAACGCTAGAAGATAGCAAGAGAAGCAACATTCCGGCGGTGATTTAAAGATTGAAGACAGTCAGTCAGAGGAGGGGAGTTGATGAGACGAAAAGCTTTTGACTCAACCCTGTTTAGGAGAGCTGTATGAGTGGATCCTCCCCAAACATGTGAGACATACTCCATACATGGGCGGATAAGGCCCCTGTACAGAGCAAGCAACTGGGAGGGAGAAAAAAAAGGACGCAGACGCCACAGAACACCTAACTTCTTAGAAGCTGTTTTAGCAAGATATGAGATGTGAGATTTCCAGTTCAGATTTTTAGTAAAGAATAGTCTTAGAATGTTAATTGTAGAAGAAGATAGTTGAGTGTCATTGAAGAAGAGGGGATAGTTATCTGGTAGGTTTTGTCGAGTAGATAGGTGAAGAAATTGGGTTTTTGAGGCATTGAACAAAACAAGGTTTGCTTTGCCCCAATCAGAAATTATAGAAAGATCAGAAGTTAGGCGCTCGGTGGCATCTCTCCGTGAATCACTTAGTTCCTGTTGAGTTGGACGTCTAATAAAAGACGTTGAAAAATGCAGGGTAGAATAATCAGCGTAGGAGTGGATAGGGCTTTGAGTTAGACAAAGAAGATCATTAATGAATATTAGAAAGAGAGTGGGTAATAGGACAGAACCCTGGGGAACACCACTATTGATAGATTTAGGAGAAGAACAATGTCCGTCTACAGTAGCTGCAATATAACGGTTTGAAAGGTAACTTAAGATGAAGGTACAGCGAGAAGGATAGAAACCGAATGAGGGTAGTTTGGAAATTAAAGATTTGTGCCAGACTATCAAAAGCTTTTGATATGTCAAGGGCAACAGCAAAAGTTTCACCGAAACCCCTAAAGAAGGATGCCCAAGATTCAGTGAGGAAAGCTAGAAGATCGCCAGTAGATTGCCCTTTACGGAAACCGAACTGACGATCAGATAGAAGATTGTAAGCAGATAGATGCTTAAGAATCTTCTTATTAAGTATAGATTAAAAAACTTTAGAAAGGCAGGAAGTCAAAGATATAGGACGGTAGTTTGAAGAATTAGAACGGTCACCCTTCTTAGGAACAGGTTGGATGTGAGCAAACTTCCAGCAAGAAGGAAAGGTGGAAGTAGATAGACAAAGACGGAAAAGTTTGACCAGGCAGGGTGCAAGCACATAAGCACAGTTCTTGAGAACAATAGGAGGGACTCCGTCAGGACCGTAAGCCTTCCAAGGATCTAGGCCAGAATGGGCAAAGAAAAGATCATTACGAAGGATCTTAATAACAGGTATAATATAGTCAGAGGGTGGAGGAGAAGGAGGAACAAGCCCTTCATCAACCAGAGTGGAATTTTCAGCAAAGGTTTGAGCGAAGAGTTCAGCTTTAGAAATAGATGAGACAGCTGTGGAGCCATCTGGGTGAAACATAGGAGGGAAAGATGCAGAAGAAAAATTGTTAGAGATGTCATTTGCTAGATGCCAGAAATCACGAGAGGAATTTGATTCCGAAAGATTTTGACATTTTCTATGAATGAAGGAGTTTTTGGTAAGTTGAAGTATAGATTTGGCTTGATTACGGGCAGAAATATAAAGGGCATGAGATTCAAGAGATGTCCTTGAAGACCTTGATGTTCTTGTCCTTGTCCTTGGTGCTCCACACCAAGCAACCCGCACTACCACGCAATCACCACGCCACTCACCCCAGCATACGCGCTGGCAGCCACTCTTCACTCCCCACGACGTACTTAGACGCCGGGCCCCAGCACCGCCCTCATACCTCTTCACAACCGCGCCCTTCGCAGCCACGTGGTCTACCACCGCACCTACTCAACCGCGCTGCTGGACACAGGTCACTCCTCCCGCTGCACACCGCCTTCATCACTCCACCGGACTCTACTCCTGCCACGGGATTATACTTCAGCTACACATAACGCCGGGACTCAGGTGGACTCGTCGCAGGGGCGAATTGGGTACCCTAAACTAGAGTACTACCTTGAATAATATAGTAGTGACAACTCGATTTATGGGCGCCATCTTAATGCCAGGGCCTCTCCGTTCATTCTAGACCCGGGGAAGTTCTCAAGGCATGACCCTGCAGTATATCATGTTATACATGTATAAAGGATATACTGTTATCTTCGGAAATGTTTGTTCTGTAAGATTATCACATAAAACACAGTAAAACACATTAAATAAAGGTCATTGTGAGACTCTGAAGAAATATGCATGAACTTAAAAAATTCACTTAAACTCGTCATGTAAAACTTTGTGGGACAACTTAATACATGGAACATATCAATAGAAGCAGAATTTTATTAGCTTTCCATTGATATATTTCGTTTTCTGATGAATGCAGTAGTACCATGCATACTTCAGCGTTAACTAAATAAATCGCCGCGCCGGCCGCTCTCTCTCTCTCTCTCTCTCTCTCTCTCTCTCTCTCTCTCTCTCTCTCTCTCTCTCTCTCTCTCTCTCTCTCTCTCTCTCTCTTTTCCTTTCCCTCCTCTCTCTCCCTCTTTTCCTTTCCCTCCTTTCTCTCCTAGGGCCTATGAATGGCGGTACCCTGTTTTATCAAGAGACCACTACCCTAAACCAGCCCGGGACAGACACCTACCGGCCCTATTTTGCAAACTTCAGTCATGAAAAAATGTAGTATCCCTGAATAAAAAAAGATTATTACATTGATTCCATCTCACCTAGGTAAAAAGAAAAATGTCAAAAAATATGTCATATATACTACACTTGTATATTTTTTTCCATAGTTTTTGTATGAAAGTGCGTTTTCACAGTCTGAAAATCTATTGAAGAAATAAGTCTAAATTCACGCAATAAACCCAATCATTCACGTACCATTTTACAAAACATCTCAATTCTAACCAGCAAACTGGACTGGGCATCAACAGCTGCTGATCATCCCGCCATACAATACATTTGAATATAAATATGCACATTTCTCATACTTCCCATCAATATAATCACTCATTTTGAAATTAACATAATGATACGACATTGATTTTTTTCATTAATTAGTAATTACTTGGTGATCTCAATGTTCACCACCAGCTTTGGCTATCATCTTCTTTCACTAACCAACTTGGTGAACAAGCCTACAATTTTTCTATCCTCCAAAACTTAGAGCAGCTGGTGCAACACCCTACCCGTATTCCTGACCGCCTTGGAGACATGCCCAACATACTTGACCTTTTCCTAACTACTAACCTATCTGCTTACTGTGTGAAACTATTCACTCCGTTGGGTTCCTCCGATCACTTTCTTATCCCTGTAACCTGTCATATCGCTCAGGTGCTGCCCTGGGACCCACCTAAGAGAATGTGCTTCTGGCATTTCAATTCAGCTAAGTGGGAGGACCTATGACTCTGATTTTCCATGTAATTATTATTGCCTTCATGTCCCATCTTTTTGTGCAGATCACATAACTGAGGTAATTGTCTCAGGCATGGAGGCATACATTCAACACACTTTATCTAATCCTAAAGCCCGTCAACTTTGGTTTAACTCTGTTTGTTCTCATGCTGTACAAGATAGAGAGGCGGCTCAAAGACGGTACAGTAAACATCCATCTCCTGAAACTCATGCCCTCTATATTTCTGCCCGTAATCACAAGAACAGAAGAACAGGTAGTTCCTGTTTTCTATGCTTCTCCAGTTGAATCCGTTACTTCTTGTTCTACCCTGGTTACTAGCCGTAATAACTTTTCCTACCTCTCCTTTATTATATCCCTTTATCCACTTAAAAACTTCTATTAGATCGCCCCTTACTCTGCATTTCTCGAGTAAGTGTAAATGTAATAGCTTTAATCTCTTCTCATAACTAAAGTTACGCATCCCTTGAATAATTTTGGTCATCCTTCTCTGCACTGGTTCTAACAAGGCTATATCCATCCTGTAATATGGAGACCAAAACTGAACCGCATAGTCTAGGTGAGGTCTGACTAGACTCTAGAGCAGTGGTTCCCAACCAGGGGTCCATGGTCCCCAAGGGGTCCATGGAAGAATTTCAAGGGGTCCATAGAGATTCTAAGAATCTAATTATTTTTTAATTTATTATACTGGAATATAATAATATGAGAGAAAATGAATAACCGTTATTTTATCATGGTAATAGTAAGTGCAATAATTACCGTAATTCATATTGCTATGCAGGATTAGCAAAAAATCCGTTCGTATGTCAGGTTGATGATGTGTCAGAAGACGCATAAGAAGAGTTCGTTGAGCTTATCCACGATTCAACAGCTAAGAATGTGTTCCAATCAAACTCCTTGTCTAGCTTCTGGTGTTCAATGACGGAATCATATCCCAAAATAAGTGATCTGGTTGTTTTAGTTATTTTGCCTTTTGTTTCAACCTACCTGTGCGATAACCTACCTTGTTGATAATTTGATTTGTATTTGTCTTTAAATCTTGGGATTGTCTATTCTGTTACGTGAATTTGTTATACATAAGATTGTTGTTTTTACAACGTGTAACTGATGTGTTTGGTTATGTGAATTTTTTTCTTTCTTTTATTCATACATGTGCTTGCAAGCTCAAAAATAAGGCAAGTATTATAAGGATAGCTTTTGTGCACAATACCTACAACTATAACAACAATAACATGACATTTTTCTTATGTATTTTACTTAAATATAAAAGTCTGCTGAACAGAACGTGTTCTGTTTTCATAAAAATAGGCCTACAGCTTAATCAGCATAACAGTGCAAGGCATTTTACATGAACGTATTCATTTTTTTGCAGAAAAATCTTCTATTAATTTTGCTGGCTTAGCCTATTTCGTTGTAGGGGTCCACAGGTGGAAAAGTGACTGGAAAAGGGGGAATGGGACAAAAAAGGTTGGGAACCATTGCTCTAGAGCAAAAATAAAGCTGTCGAATAACCTCAGCACTTCTACTTTTAACACTTCTGGTAATAATCGTAACACTCTATTAGCTCTATTTCTAGCCTCAATACATTGTTTCCTGAGTCGGAGGTCTGAGCTCACCCTCATTCCCAGATCTTTTCCACTTTTGTTCTTTTCAGCGATACATTGCGTATGGTGTATCTATTACCAGGTATTTTTTTTTCTACCAACATTCATAACGCTGCATTATCAATATTAAATTCCATTTGCCATCTGACTACCAACTCATTAAGTTTCCCTGCAATATGATTACATCAGACTGTGATCCAATAATCCAACCTACCTTAGTATCATCAGCAAACTTGCTGATATCACTGCTAATCCCACTATCCCACTAATCATGCCAAATATTTTCTTCAACTAACCAAAAACTCCTTCATTCATAGAAAATATAAAAAATTTCTGAATCAAACTCATCTCGTGACTTCTGGCATCTAGCTAAAAACATATCTTAAAGTAATCGTCCAGACCATTTCATCATTCCTGATTTAATGCAATCAAATTATAGCCATTAGCGAGTATATCAACTATATGTTGTCACTTTTTGCATCCAGTCAGCCGTTTTTAAATAATCCGCAATCAAAATCTGCAAATTCCCCGAGCTTCCAAAACGCCGTTCAAGACTTGCAGACGATGCGCCACGGCTCGGTGACGTCACTTTAGGTGGTCTCCTCTCCCCGCGCTAATCCAGAAGCACGTAAACACGAGATAAATATAGTACTTGATTTTTGGGTGTTTCTGATAGATTTTTTTGCGATATGCCATATACATTATGCATGCATCATTTATGGGTGCAGCAAGACAGCTGTGCCTTTCCAGAGAAGTTTGCACAACTTTCCGACTGATACGACGACGTTAAATCTGTGGAAGAGATTTGTGCGGCGGACACATCACCCTCCACCCACCCACCCATCCCTTAGCCATACCATAGCGTAGCCTTGTATGGCAGTCTGCATCACAAACCAGTCAACAACACTCCCTTGCCTGTCACACTGTCTGCCTTCCCGCCCGCATATTTTCCAACTCTATGCTATAGTTAATGTTAGTATGTGGTTTCCGAGAAATGACGTTTGGCTGTAGCTCCGAAACTAACCATAGGTTTTTCTCGAAAGTACCTTCATTGTGATTCCCACACACACATTATGGTTTCCCTTGCTTACCAATCTATGTTTTGGAGAAGTGCCAGGTCCTCCTGCCGATCCTCAGATTCCGCTAACACCTGTTCGTCCGCCCCGTATTCTGGTTCAAACATATAGGGTTGGGTTCCCATCACAATCTGAGGTTCGTTTTCCTCATATACGCGAGCAGCGTCATTTATTTCGGTCTCAGATTGAGCATCGTACTCTAGATCTGTAACACCGCCAGATTCACTGTCTGACACCGAAGTACAATCGCTCATCATCACATTTGCCGACAGGTGTCACACAGGCAGACGACTGTTGTTTACACACTTTACAGTTACAGGCACACTGTCTACATAACCCCCCACCCACCCACCCATCCCTTAGCCACACCATAGCGTAGCCTTGTATGGCAGTCTGCATCACAAACCAGTCAACAACACTCCCTCGCCTGTCACACTGTCTGCCATCCAGCCCGCATATTTTCCAACTCTATGCTATAGTTAATGTTAGTATGTGGTTTCCGCTAACACCTGTTCGTCCGCCCCGTATTCTGGTTCAAACATCTAGGGTTGGGCTCCCATCACAATCTGAGGTTCGTTTTCCTCATATACGCGAGCAGCGTCATTTATTTCGGTCTCAGATTGAGCATCGTACTCTAGATCTGTAACACCGACAGATTCACTGTCTGACACCGAAGTACAATCGCTCATCATCCCATTTGCCGACAGGTGTCACACAGGCAGAAGACTGTTGTTTACATTTAAGCACCTAAAGTGACGTCATCAATAATATTCGTAGCCCTGTTAGAGGGAAGAAAGTTTTTTTCGCGCGCTTTTTACAAAAGTCGTGTTTTTACGGAAATAAAGCCTGGAAATAAATTATTTTTGGTGGATTAGGTGTTTTGAATGAACATTCAACATAATTAGGCAAACAAAAATGGGTCTGGACGATTACTTTAAGGCCATGTCACACGGACACTTTTTCCGGCATCTTTTGGTATTTTGCTACCATTTGACGCCTGATACCAGCACCTTTTGGTAGCAAACACGGAGTCGCGCATGTTCGTTGTCTTGCCACCAGTACTGGCATCTTTGTTTACATCTCGGAGCAGCCGACGCCACGCAAGACTTGTACGAACTACATTTCTATGTCATGAACTACAAATTTCAGTGAAATAAAGAAAATTACCAATCTTGGCTGGTCAAGAGATGCTGTAGCATCTCTATGTGATATGTTTAGGTAAAATAAGTGCTGTATATAGGGAACTAGCAGAAAGGGTGCCCTCCTGGCACCTTTCTCCTAGCTCCTGCGGAGGGCTGTGGGCCTGCGGCCCAGTTTTGTTAATAATAGTATCCCCATAAAATGTTCATTCTCTCTAGTATGAATTTTAGAGAAAATGTTCCAGCAGAGACTATAGCAGCCACAGCCGTTTTTAGGTTGTTTTTGCTGGTCACGCCCACCAGGGTCGGCCACGCCCATCGAAACATAGCCTATGTTCTCCGTTGGGTCATGAGGATTCCAAATATGTGCGGCATGTGGGGTTTTGGCCATCTGTAGCCGAGCCACAGCCGTTTTTAGGTTGTTTTTGCTGGCCACGCCCACCAGGGTCGGCCACGCCCGTCGAAACATAGCCTATGTTCTCCGCTGGGTCATGAGGATTCCAAATATGTGCGGCATGTGCAGTTTTGGCCAACTGTAGCCGAGTCTATAACGAACAGACACACAGACAGACTAATTTTGAGATTTATATATATAGATATAGCTGTATAATTTTGTATAGTAATAGTAATATGGTGTAGGTGAGAGGAGAAAAATAAAGATGGAGAAAAATAAAGATGAGAGGAGGAAAATAAAGTGACCTAGGTTTTTACTCTCTATATATACAAGACACGTGTATGATATGGTACATGCGTGCTATTATATTTTTTTTGCATATGATTTGTATATATAGTTAAGTTTTGAGTTGTTGATGAGAAGTTATGACGGAAAATGTTGATAAAGACTGAAATTTAATAGGCTGCGTGTGTTTTTACTATAGAAATGGGGATAATATGATACGTGTGTTTTTTTTAACTTGATTTAGGAATTCAAGTAAGGTTTATTTATGGTTATCAAGGGAAATGTGAAGAGGGAAGGACACTTTATCGATACCAGTAGAAGCAGAGTAGCTAAGATTAGATAGAAGAAGAAGAAGATCTTAGCTACTCTGGTAGGAAGATGCTCGTAGCCAAACGCCGTGTGACAATACACGCACTTTATGCCACCACTAAGGGCATTTTTTGGTAGCAAAATACCAAAAGATGCCTGAAAATATCGCTCGTAATGACACGGCCTTTAACAATTTTTTTCCTCTTCATCTTTCGATCCTTCGTAATGAAGTTTTCTTTGCCCTTTCTGGCCTAGATCATCGGAAGGCTTACGGTCCTGACGGAATCCTTCCTCTTGTTCTCAAAAACTGTGCTTCTGTGCTTGCATCCTGCCTGGTCAAACTTTTCCATCTTTGTCTATCTACTTCCACCTTTCCTTCTTGCTGGAAGTTTGCTCACATTCAACCTGTTCCTTAAAAGGGTGACCGTTCTAATCCTTCAAACTACCGTCCTACAGCTTTGACTTCCTGCCTTTCTAAAGTTTTTGAGTCTATACTTAATAAGAAGATTCTTAAGCATCTATCTGCTCACAATATTCAATCTGATCGTCAGTACGGTTTCCGTAAAGGGCGATCTGCTGGCGATCTTCTATAGCTTTCCAAACTGAATTTTGGTCATCCTCCTTTAGGGGTTTTGGTGAAACTTTTGCTTTTGTCCTTGACATATCAAAAGCTTTTGAATGAATCTTGGACAAATCCAAAATATCTAAACTATCCTTATTCGGTTTCTATCCTTCTATCTGCACCTTCATCTTAAGTTTCTTTTCTAACCATTCTATAGCAGCTACTGTAGACTGTCATTGTTCTTCTCCTAAGTCTATTGATAGTGGTGTTCCTCAGTGTTCTGTCCTATCAATCACTCTTTCTATATTTAATTAATAATCTTCTAAGTCTAACTCAATGCCCTATCCACTCCTTCGCTGATGATTCTACCCTGCATCTTTCAACATCATTCATTAGGCGTCCAACTCAACAGGAAATATGTGACTCACGGAGAGATGCCACAGAGCGCCTAACTTCTGAGCTTTTTATCATTTATGATTGGGACAAAGCGCCAACCTAGCTTCTTTTGTTCAATGACTCAAAACCCAATTTCTTCACCTATCTACTCGACAAAACCTACCAGACAACTATCCCTTCTTCTTCAATGACACTCAACTGTCTTCTTCTGCTACAATGAACATTCATAGACTATTCTTTACTTAAAATTTGAACTGGAAATCTCACACCTCTAATCTCAACTGGAAATTTCACACCTTTCATCTCAACTGGAAATTTCACACCTCATCTCATGCTAAAACAGCTTCTAAGAAGTGAAGTGTCCTGTGGCGCCTGCGTCCTTATTGTTCTCCCTCCTAGGTGTTTGCTCTGTAAAGGGGCCTTATCCGCCCATGTATGGAGTATGTGTTAATAGTTTGGGGGGAATCCACTCATACAGCTTTCCTCAACAGAGTAGAATCAAAAGCTTTTTGTCTCATCAACTCCCCTCCTCTGACTGACTGTATTCAATCTTTAAATCACCGTCTCCTTAAGCCTTTAAATCAATGTTGCTTCTCTTGCTATCTTCTATCGTTATTTTCATGCTCACTGCTCTTCTGAACTTGCTAACTCCATGTTTTCCCTTTTCCCGCGGCCTCGCAGCACAAGGCTTTCTAAAACTTATTATCATCCCTATTCTGTCCATCTTCCAATGGACAGGTCCAAATCACAGGTATCGCTGGACAATTGTGGCGAGCCCTTGCGCGGAAAACGCGTTTTTTTCCTTTTGCCCCAATCGTCATAGGGGAGGCGGAGCTCGACTGTTAAGTAATCAGTGTGGTGCTTACCACGGTCGACGGAGGAAGGGTAGCTCGCTTCTCCGTCTGCATCCCCAAAAATTGAACTGCCTGACCCCACACTTGGCACCGCGGTACTGTGAAAGTAACTTTGTTTTTATTCATTAATTTACATTCTTTGCTCTATAAGCCTATGTATTTGAGATTTGTTTTTAACTCCTATATACAAGTTAGCCAGATAAATTATCTAGTTAATCTGACCAGTAGAGAATGATATTGTTGAAATTGATGACTGTTTTGAAGACGAAGAGGAGGTGGTGTCAGCCTGTCAAGAGGCCTCCCCTCAGGTTGCGTCACCCCCACTGGGGTTGGGGGTGACGTGAAACACATGTGTGAAAACCCAATCTGATATACTTTTTTTGGCCATGGGGCTCTTTTTAGATAGTGAGGGAACATTCATGCTGGTTTTCAGCCAGAACATAGTAAATGTAGTTACCCTATGAATTTTTGAAAATAGGGTATAATTTTGGAGGGTAAAAAAAAATGGTGTTTTTGTTTTCTTTACAGTTATGTATGTATTAGGTGTCAGAGACCAGTAATGCAACACAGTGAGGCATAGACATCCATCTTGAAACTGGCTGGGGCCCAAGTGCCTCAAGTTAGAAATGTTGGATGTAGGGGTTGTTAACTTGTTTGTTTGTTAACGAGAGTCAAACTCTCGTTGGTCGTTACCGCCACGCGGTAACGACCCGTTCGTCTAAGGTGGCAACAGAAGCGCCCAGGCAGACAGGGACAGTTGTCAGCTGGCCTCTGCCCGGGCACCTTGTATTTCTGGGTCGGGAAATAAACTACCACAGTTCAGCGCTGCCTCTCGTTCCACCTCTCGCCACAACATGGCGCAGTTTCATACCGACTTCCGGGAGGTGCTAGGAGGCAGTAAGGGAGCGCCAACTCTGCAGCAGGCGCTCCTAGAAGAGGTAGTCATCGACACACCGCCAAGACACGTGGTGTAGTTGGTGGAGTTTTCTCCACCAACGCGTAAGGCGGTGTGACCGGGCGGGTGGGGGTTTTCTGTGGTTGTTCGGTTGTCATCACCGCACCGACTCGTGTCGCGGGAAGCCTTGTGGTACCAACTGTAGGGCCTTGCAGGTTCCAATGACAGGTAGAGTTGCTGTACTCCCTCCGCTATGTACACGCACTCCGAAGTGGTGATTGCCGCTGCTGTCACTTCCCACGTTAAGCTCCCCAAGAGCTTTACGCCCCCGACATGGCTGACGTTCCTGGGCGAGGGCTGGAGTTGGCGCAGTGGGATCCCCAAGTTCCTGAGCAGGGGGAGCCCTGCGATGCACACCTGGGGAGACATTCAGAGAGAGTTAAAGGCCACGGTTGTTCGCTCAACAAAATCCCTCTATTTCTACACCCCGGAGCTCGTGGGTATTCCAGTACGAGACATGGCAGTGGCGGTACATGGTTGCTATGGGCATAGATAGCTGATTGGCTGAGCGACTACAACGACGTCACAGCCTCGCCAGCGAATCACAATTGTGTAAAAACAAACGTGCCAGCCAATCAGATTGTGTCTCAAACGTGTCAGCCAATCACAAGGCAGCAGCCGCGGGCTGCATTTTCAAGGTCGTTGTATTTATTTATATTTTCTAGCTTATTCCATCATTCTTTCATCCCCTGTGTCACCTCCGTCGCTTCAACACTTGCTTCTACCTCCACATACACGCAGGTAACACGCCGGTGGCTGAACTTCCTTGTATTCTAGCTATTAATTATTCGTTCCGAGTAATAAGCCGGTCTTCCTCTTCTTGTGATCTTTTTCGCTTGATAATCTATCTATTCGTAGCTGGTCTTCCTGCCAGTTGGGGGAAGCAACCACCCCGGGAGGCGGGTCACAAACCCCCGGCTAACACCCGGTACCCATCACGGCTGGATGGACAAGGGCTTGGGTTTTTATTAAGGAAAAGAGTCACTATACCTTCAGCCTGATGCGGAGCCGTGCGCGTGGTGGTGTGGCATCGCTAGTCGCTACCCGCGCGGGTGAGATGCCGCAGCTCACCACTCTTATCCCATCACCCCAAAACATTATCACCACAAGCGGCTGGGTTTGTTATATGGCCTAATTTCGTTTGTATACTTGCCCTGTTCAGTTTTTGAGTCAGAAAACATCATATATACTCAATATATGAGTATTTTTATGTATATTGTGGTGGTGGTGTTCCCCAGGGTTCTGTCCTATCACCCACTCTCTTTCTATTATTCATTAATGATCTTCTAAGTCTAACTCAAAGCCCTATCCACTCCTACGCTGATGATTCTACCCTGCATTTTTCAACGTCGTTTATTAGACGTCCAACTCAACAGGAACTAAGTGATTCACGGAGAGATGCCACCGAGCGCCTAACTTCTGATCTTTCTATAATTTCTGATTGGGGCAAAGCAAACCTTGTTTTGTTCAATGCCTCAAAAACCCAATTTCTTCACCTATCTACTCGACAAAACCTACCAGATAACTATCCCCTCTTCTTCAATGACACTCAACTGTCTCCTTCTACAATGAACATTCTAGGACTAACCTTTACTAAAAATCTGAACTGGAAATCTCACATCTCATCTCTTGCTAAAATAGCTTCTAAGAAGTTAGGTGTCCTGTGGCGTCTGCGTCCTTTTTTTTCTCCCTCCCAATTGCTTGCTCTTTACAGGGGCCTTATCCGCCCATGTATGGAGTATGCCTCACATGTTTGGGGAGGATCCACTCATACAGCTCTCCTAAACAGGGTTGAGTCAAAAGCTTTTCGTCTCATCAACTCCTCTCCTCTGACTGACTGTCTTCAATCTTTAAATCACCGCCGCAATGTTGCTTCTCTTGCTCTCTTCTACCGTTATTTTCATGCTCACTGCTCTTCTGAACTTGCTAACTGCATGCCTCCCCCTCTCCCGCGGCCTCACAGCACAAGACTTTCTACTCATTCTCACCTCTATTCTGTCCATCTTCCTAATGCAAGAGTTAATCAGTATCTTTACTCTTTCATCCCTTTCACTGGTAAACTGTGGAACTCTCTTCCTGTTTCTATTTTTCCACTTTCCTATGACTTAAATCTTTTCAAAAGAAGAGTAACAAGACACCTCCCGAACTAAATTGGCCTACCCCTCTGTTTTTATTTTATTCTCTTACTGTCTTCTTTATAGGGACTGGCAACTAAGCGGGCTTTGTGTTACTCATTTTTGTTGTGCCCTTGGCCAGTTCCTTGTGATGTAAAAAAAAAAAAAAAAAAAAAATAATAATAATAATAATATTGCGTCCTCCACACCACCCACCCTCTAGGCAGTCGCTGTGTTTTGACAGCTTAACGTCTTTAAGTATGTCATCAATCTCCACGCAGAATACCAAAACAGCTGATGGCAGTCGCTAGGTCGTGAAGCATGGACGTTAGCGTCTCTGAATGTGGCCCCTGCGCTCCTGTGTCTGCTATGGACGTAGTGTGGCACTTTGCCTGGGGGTAGGAGCAAACGACCTGCACAGACAGGCCTGCCACTGCTTCCACGCTCCCTACGATCACTGTGTTGGAATAGGGCGGGCGCCTCCTGGGGTGAGGGAGCGGCACAGCCGCCAGAAGTGCCCTTTCCGACCACAACTGCGGTATGCGGCGTTGTGGGCGGGACACTGGTTGCCGCCTCCACAGGGGCTGTCCCCGCAGCCCCGGCAGCGCCTCCGGCCGCGCCCCGCTCCAGTGTGGTTGTGGGCGTTCCGTGGCCATGCTGGGCGTGGGGTGCTGGCCGCTGCTACCTCGGTGGGGATAAGGCCTGGGGGAGGTTGCGGTGGTGACGTGGTCCCTGTTGGTACGTTCGCCACGGCTGCCACGTGCCCCGTCGCCCGCCAACTCACTGCCTTTTCTGCGGCTTCTATTGTTTCACACTGGTTTGTTATGTCATTCATAGATGTAAGGCGGGGAAACCATCGTAACACCTCCACCTTCATACTACGATCACTTAGCCCCATGACCACTTTTCTGCTCAGCATATACTCAGTTATCGATTTTTCGCAATCGGGGCAGCGGAAGTTACACTCTCCCGCTATGGCGCGGCACTTTGAAACATATGCACCGACGCTGTCCCCTGACATCTGGGTATATGTGAAAAAATCTGCCCATGCCCCCACTTCGCACCGAGGGCTCGATCACTACACTTCTGACTGTGGCTCTGCCGCTGCCGCTGCCGTCCAGCCGCACCAGGTACTGCCGTGGCGCAGTCAGCTCCCTTACGGCAAAGATTCTCAAACTTTTTGGCCCATCCAAATAATTTTGAAAGGCTTGCGACGCCCCCCCCTACCAAAGCATTTTTGACAATCTGACACATTTACATTCTTTCTCTTTTTTCTCTCTCTCTTACACACACACTCCGTGTGTGTGGGTACTCCGTGGTGTAGGGGAAGCACGCTCGGTACACAGCCGAGAAGTCACGGGTTCGATCCCCGGGCGGAGCGGAAACAGATGGGTTGTTTCCTTAAAACCCGAGCCCCAGTCCACCCAGCAGTGAATGTGTACCGGGTGTTAGCCGGGGTTTGTGACCTGCTCTCCGGGGTGCTGGCTTCGGCCAAAACAAAGCATTAAGGATGAATGATAAAAATGTTGATATGGAGACGGGGCCATACGAGCATTGCTCTGGCCCTGTAAAATACAACTAGATGAATACACACATACACACACACACACACATATCCACATTACCCAGTTTTACCCACACATAGGTATAGTCGTATTGCTCCGTATCATAACATTCTAAGTATAATATATTTCGTAAAACATTATGAATACTTAAATGATACCGTAATCAGTGCAATCTATATCTATATTTTTGCACTAGACACATCGAAAAAATAAGTAACGTAGATAAAGTTCAGACTTATGATGTAGATTTGTAATGCATTAACAAGGGTCGGGCAGCGATGATACAAGTAGCCTACGTATGTATAGCTACTGGACGTGTGAGCGTGGTGGTGAGGGCTTGACGGAAAGGGCAGGGAGGACAAAGGATCAACTCTTTTCTCAGTCAGATTATGTAACTGTAGTTTTATATTAGCAATGTATTAAAGCCTACGAAGGTATAATCATTGTTTTGTTTTATACTGGTAGTATATAGTATAAAATAATAATAATAAATTATGAATATTGTGCATTTTGCACATTATAGAAATCTCGCGACCCCTCAGAAGACTTTCGCGAACCCTCGAGGGGTCGCGACCCCCAGTTTGAGAACCCCTGCCTTTCGGTACCTGAGGGAGATCCCACCAGCCGGTGGCTGGGTTCTGAATAAACTACAGTACACTGGAGGGGGAAGCACTCGCGATCGCCTGATGCCTCAAAAAAGCCCGCCTATTCCTCCTCGGCTGCAGGGACTTGACATTCATCACAGACCACAGGGCCCTCACCAAGATTTTCGGCGCCAAGGAGCTCAAAGATATTAACAACCCTCGTATCCTCAATATGAAGGAAAGAACACTGATGTACAACTTCCGCATCAAATATGTCAAAGGCAAGACCAACTGTGCCGCAGACGCGCTCTCGCGCTTCCCGGTCCTAGCGAGTACATCAGTCTACGGTGACCAGAAGAGTCCGACGAGGCCGACGACGAGGTGGTGTGCGCCGCCATGATCGCCGCGGCAGCAGAAGCCACGGAGGATGACCTGCGACAGGTAGAGGGGGAAGCCGTCAAAGATGAAGACTACCTGCTACTTCACGAATGTGTGGCCAACAACGGCTGGGGCGAGCGGAAGGACTTGGAACCAGCCGCCCTACGCCCCTACTTCAGGATGCGACGTCACCTGTCATGCCAGGGCGACATAGTCTTATACTCCAGTGATGAGAGGTTCCCACGCTTAGTCATCCCGGCTACCCTCAGGCGAACTGTCCTCAACAACCTCCACGCCGGTCATCAAGGAAGGGACTCCATGCTCCGCAGGGCCCGGCAGTCCGTATACTGGCCCGGCATAGATGCAGAAGTGGAGCAAAAACGACGCCAATGCCCTGTATGATATGGTTATATACACAAGCACACCCAGCCACAATGCCTCCTGACAGGAGGCAGCCTTGCATTACTCAGTCAAAAAGAGTAGCGCGACCTCTCAGCAAGATCTGACGGGATGGTGTTTCCATTACGTGGCAGCCTGTCACTCCACAATATCGGTGTAAGACGGCATCTCACCATGTAGCGACCTCATTTTGTTCTACGACAGGAAGCAGCCTGGCATTCCTCGGACAAGGGGCAGCTTGGCATCTCACCATGTAGCTTCCTCATTTTGTTCTCCGTCAGAAGGCAGTGTGACATTCCTCAGTCAAGAGGCAGCTCGGCCTCTCACCATGTAGCGATGGCATGTTTTTCTCCGTCAGAAGGCAGCCTATCATTTCACAATCTCGGGATAGCCCATTTTACTTACAACATATATACAGTACTAACACTGCATTTGAAGCAAAGTCAATAAGATATCCTTTTTCTCATTTATAACATCTCGGGTTCAGTATGTTGGTGATAAAATATCGTTCAAGATTAAGTGGATCTATTTAGCTGAAGAAAATTGTACCAGACAAAAAATAAGCAAAAAGAAAAATTGAAAATAATTGCCACAAGCTTTATCTTTCACAGGGGGAAAAAATTTTCAAGGAATGTTATTAGTGAGATTTATGCACTTAAAGGACTGATTGTCAAATGACATTAAATTTGATAAGTTATTTTGTTTATGTGAGGAGAAACCTGATGGTGTGAGTGTGAGTCCAGTAATCGTCCAGACCCTTTTTTTTTTTGCCTAATTATGTTGAATAATTAGGCAAAAACCCTTAGGCATTCAAAACACTTAATCCACCAAAAATAATTGATTTCCAGGCCTTATTTCCGTAAAAATACGACTTTTGTAAAAAGCGCGCGAAAAAAAAATCTTCCCTCCAACAGGAATAAGACTATTATTGATGACGTCAGAAGAGTAAGGCTCCAATGTAAACATCTGTCTGACACCTGTCGGCAAATGTTATGATGAGCGATTGTACTTCGGTGTCAGACAGTGAATCTGTCACTGTGACAGATCTAGAGTACGATGCTCAATCTGAGACCGAAAGAAATGACGCTGGTCGCGTATATGAGGAAAACGAACCTCAGATTGTCAGGGGATCCCAACCCTATATGTTTGAGCCAGAGTACGAGGTGGATGAACAGGTGTTAGCGGAGCCTGAGGTTCAGCAGGAGGACCTGGCACTTCTCCAAAACATGGATTGGTAAGTAAGGATAATTGGTAAATTTGTGTGTGGGAATCACAATGAAGGTACTTTCGAGAAAATCCTATGGTTAGTTTTGGAGCTATAGTCAAACGTCATTACTCGGAAACCACATACTAGCATTAACTATAGCATAGAGTTGGAAAATATGCGGGCGGGAAGGCAGAAAGTGTGACAGCCAAGGGAGTGATGACTGGTTTGTGATGCAGACTGCCATACAAGACAGACTTAGACAGTCTGCATTGGTGTGTCTAACCAAGTCTGCCACAGTCTAGCCCAGTGGCGTAGCTAGGTATCTGTAAATAGTGAGGGCACTAGGCAAGCGGAGGTAAGGGACATTCTGATGCCACAGAGAAGGGTCTAAGGACATATTCTAAGATCAGATCAGTGGTGGGTATTAGAACATATTATACAGAATACGGCAGCCATGGCCAGTTGGGGGCGGGGGGGCACCTAATTTTCGTAGTTATGCCACTGATTATGCCTGAGCGGAGATGCAATAGGTCTAAATTGTGAATGAATACAAGCCTTAATTAATTTATAAATAATGTTAATTTATTCGATATTTACAATGCAAACTTCTGCACCCACATTTCCATATAACCAGTGAGGGCACACTATACTATACTATAGTGTGCAGTGTATAGTGTACACTATACACACTATAACTAGATAAATTGGTAACATTGGTAACAAAAATGTAGGCAACATGACAAGACATTTAATCAACACTTATGTTAATATATATATATATATATATATATATATATATATATATATATATATATATATATATATATATATATATATATATATATATGAGACTGAGAGAGAACCATGTCCATCAGGAGTCTGGCAACTTGTCACAGGGCCAGGGGCGGGAGTCAAGTTTTTAGCTCTTGTTTTGGTCGAAGCAAGAGTGGAGCAGGTGCCCTCCGGGTAGATTGTCGGGACCTGGAACTTATCCTTCAAATCCAATTTCGCTGATATCCTCATAGACACTTTCATCCAGTTGCTGTAGCAATCTCGCTGGAAGTGATCACTACAAATCCTTGCAAATGTCAACTTCCCGTTCCAATTTGCTCTTGTCCGTCGCACAAACCTCTTCCATACATTTAACGTTGTCGTATCAGTCGGAAAGTTGTGCAAACTTCTCTCGAAAGACACAGCTGTCTTGCTGCACCCATAAAGGATGCATGCATTTGGCATATAGCAAAACAATTTATCAGAAACACCCAAAAATCTTCATGTACTATATATATCTCTTGTGTTTACGTCCTTCTGAATCTGCGCGGGGAGAGCGCTTCCTTTTGCTACGTCACCGAGCCTGGGCGCATCGTCTGCAAACCTTGAGGAGTGTTTTGAGAACTCGGGGAATTTGCAGATCCATTGCGGATTATTTAACAACGGCTGACTGGATGCAAAAAGTGACGACGTATTGTTGATATACTCGTTAATGGCTATGCTTTGATTGCATTAAATCAGGAATGATGAAATGGTCTGGACGATTACTTTAAAGTGCAGTGAAGTAACTGAGTTAGCAGAGCGGTGTAGAATCCGAATTGAGAGCCAGAAGCAATGTAAAATAATGTTGAATGAGCAGAAAATGGAGGAAGCAAATTAGTTTGAGTATCTTAGTTATCTTTTACAGCTATCAGAGTATGGAATGGAAGATAATAGAGAGCCCTAAAAGGAAGAAAAGTAGTAGGATCTTTGGGTCACATCATGAGAAAAGGACAGTGGGTAAGGAAGTACTGTAAATGACACTCAGGGATAGAATAACGGTTCAAACAGTGACAAAGAAATGACACCTGAACGTAGAATAAATAAATAAATGCCAGGGCCCATACTTATAGAGATTTAGGATTCGTCTTAGACTCGCTCGAGTCTTAGAAATGGCGGCCGGCGTCCTAAATCATTTCTAGCGCGTCCTAAATCGCTGACTCGTCCTAATTTCGATGTTTGGCTAGGGCTGGGTGTAAGGTGTCCTAGCGAGCAGGGCGGCGTCTCAGACTCGTCCTAAGACGTAAACATGGAGTGCGCCACCAACTCCTGAGAACTTTTCGTGACAGGAGAGATGTACTGGACGAACTTGTTGATACATCTAATCAAGCGATACTGCTTGGACCGAGAATGGATTATATATGTGACAGACTAGTGCGAGATGTAATATCAAGCAACACTGAAAAAAATACGGCGATCAGTGCATGACTCAAGTCACGAGTGTTATTTATTATTCACTCTTTGAGGTGGTCATGTTCCTCCTGCCTTGATATCATGTTCGTGATACAGATTGAAGTGCATCCTCCACCAAACTGTTGATGAAAAATGGTATCATGTTGAGAATAAAAGCAATTTAGAGTAGGCTCACTAAAAAAAAAAAATTGAAAAATTGAATAAGTCGTGACTTGTTAAGCCATGGAACAATATCCATATAACTCTATTTCTCTTCCCACTGCCGTAGTCTTGATAATTTTCTTATTAGTTCTTGATATCATCTGTTAATATACCAAACCCCACCTCTAACCTAACCAAACAATCTGATTTAACCTAACTTAACAGTTTTTGGTTGAAAGAACTAGATTCTAGGTAGTATATGTATCAGCATTATTATTCAATTGCGCCATGGGAAATTGGGTTTAAAAGACTCAGAAGGAAGAAATCTACACTATGAAACAGGTTAGAATTGTCAGGCTCGAGGATGACCTAAACCAAACGGTAAATATTCCGCAGGAGTTGGCGGCGCCAATCACCCGGACAATCGCGCACCATCAAATTAGTTTTTTTTAACCTAAATAACTCAACATAACCTAATCCAAATCTACCCTAAGCTTAACATAGCCTAAACCAAACCTTAACATAATCTAAATCTAACCTAACCTAAACTAAACGTAACCTAACTCAGCAATTTGGTAATAATGGACGAGGACTTCGCGGTCGTTTCCAGAGACACCGACTATTTTTTCCTGGTCTTCAATAGGTGCATTTTCTAATGGAGATGCAAACCCAAAGTTTAAAAAAAAAAAAAAATATCACCGAATTTTATGGTACCGCTTCCATTAAAACACTGTATCTCCATCAGAAAAAGCACTTAAACTTGGCCGGGAGAAATTAGTCAGGGTCTTACAGGTTTTAATGAAACCTAACCTAACCTTTTAGGTTTTAATGAAACCAAACCTAACCTGGAAAATCTTAAAAACAAGGTCTCCACGCTAAGCTGACACAAATGTTGGCTCTACGTATTATACTTACTGTCTTTAAGACATCTGTTTTTTCGCGATCGAGTCCGCAAAGCGCAAAAGCGCAAAATTCTCGAAAAAAGGCGGACCGCAAGCGCAAAAGCGCAAATTTCTAGCGCAAAAAAACAACTAGACCGCAAATAAAAAAAAATAAAACGCAAACATAAAAGTTAAGGCGCAAACCTCATTTTTTAGTCTGCAAACTGAAACATTCTATGTTAAATTAATATAAAGTGTATAAATGATTAAAAGATTGAATGTTTACAGTATTTGAAGCATTTATTGAACACAAGTTTATATAAAAAAAATAAGATAATACTGACAAAACAACACAAAATAGTTGAAAAATGAAAATACACAATACTAATATTAGTCCTCCTCGTCACTGTCCTCCAGCTCCCACCGACCCTTGAGGAGGTTCATGTTACCCTTGAGGAACACCAGCTTCTCGAAGTTCTTGGCCGTCAGACTCGATCGCCTCGGCCTCATGACGTCTGAGCTCATGCTGAACAGCCGCTCTACCGCCGCTGAGGAGGGCACCGGAGTGTTGTACCTGATGAACAGGTCCACCCAGATCTGCCTGTGCTCCATGGGAAACATGTCAGGTGACAGAGGCACGTTATCCTGGACGTCCAGCTGGGTCCAGGAGTGCAAGTTCTTCTCCAGTTCCTCGTCCACGTCCCCGTCCAGCTCGCACTGCTTGCAGCTCTCTGTGCCACACTCGACCGTGGCATGAGCTTGCTCTTTTCTGCAGCGTTTTTTAAATAAAAAGTAAACTTAAATAAAAATGCTATATTTGACGTATTTTTTTTATTTTTTATTTTACGTCGTTTGAGTTTCTCGGCAAAGTTTTTCTGCTAAGTTTGCGCATTTGCGGACTTAAAAAATATCGAGAGCGCAAACTCCAAAAGCGCAAATTTTCGGCGTTTTGCGCAAAGCGCAAATATTTTATATGGAGCGCAAATTGCGTTTTTGCGCTTTCGTTTGCGCTCCGCCCAGCTCTGGTAATAAGACGCAAAAGGTATACTTAATAAAGACAGTGAAGATAAGAAAAAATGTAGTGAAGATGATAAAAAATGTATAAATGATGAAGATGAATAGTTAAATTGAGCAAGAGTATCCTAGGGCGAATTAATCCGACATGAAAATCCCCAGCGGTCGGGAGAGGCACGAGCTGAGAAGCTGTTGCCTGTCCACGAGGCTGGCAGAAATGAAGAAGAAACATCGTACATCTGGCGCGCTACTATGTCATTGCGAGCAACGTGAGCACACTCCTCAGGCGCAGGCGCAGATGGAGACTCAACATCCAGGGATAGCTCAACCTCTGGGATCGCTACGACCCCTAGAAAATTATGTAACACTAGCTAGGTGTTACCCATACCCATAAATTAGGTTTGCATTCTTGTTTTCATATACAATAATATAAGTACTTGCAAATTATCATCTTTAGGTTTTTCTTTAAAAAATCTGAATGTTATGTAACTAACACATTTCTTATCACATCATCATTATCTACATTTATTTTCCGTCAATTATACGAGGTAATCGTGGAACTAAGCCTACCTACCTTCCTAACTCCCCCACCTAATTAACATTATGGTGTTTTTCTCTCTCTCTCAATTATCCGATATAATAAGGCATTATACATTTTACGCATCTTGTGGAACAGCGTTTTTATTCTTTCCATGAGAAACGTCCACAACTGCGTCGTGTAGGAACATACACACAGTGATGTACAGAGACACAGGGAACAATATACAAACACTGAGGCAGACGGAAAGCAACGTCAGTAAAAGTCAATTAGAACATATAGTCTATCAGCCCGAGGCCAAATTTTGACCAATTGGTACCAGTCAGGGGGGCAAATTGTCATAGTGTTTTTTTGAACGTGCTATATGTCTAGTTTCAGAAAAAAAAGTATGATTGGCCTGGGTCTGGCAGCTTTCTGTGCAAATGAGCTTACTTTTGTGACTACCTCATCACACAAATTTGCTAATATTCGAACTGTTTAAATCCTGCTGTTTTTGTTTTTGTTTTTTTACATTTGTACTACCTATAACGCCTGTAGGCAGTGACCCAGGGCTCGGATGGTAGGCCCTGGACGTTCACGTGAGGGCTGTGATGGTTGGTCCTCGCCCGTAGTAGCGCAGGCAGGATTTTTATAGTGACGCCTGTAGAGGCTCATGCCGCCCCCCTGTGTCCTCCGATGCACTTGCAATCGAAGGTAGAGTTGATGGGCAGGACATGTGGGTGTTCTTAGGCCACTCAACGATGCAGAAAGGTTTTGGTTTTCTTCGGGGATCGAACTCGGGTCACCGAGAATGCCAGTCGGAGACGCTAACCACTCCGCTACCGCCTCCCCCGAATATGTTATGGAACATATACATATATTTGATACTTTTTCTCGCGTATAAATATTTTTTTTGCAGTTACATCAATAAAAAAATGGATAATAAGTATTTGTATATATGTATGTTATTGACATTATAATTTAGTCAATAATTATGTTCAGTATTGGCTTAAATATTGAGTATTATAGTTACTTATTTAATACCTATATTTAATAATTATTGCTTGGACTACTCAGAGCTTCACGGGAGGGTGACTGGCTACTGCACATGTCAGCCATCCTTCATAATTATGATTCCATGGTGTTTTGCATATGATACCAACTATGCACGCTACCTCCCAGTGTACTATGGCATAATGTCCAATCTCGAAACGACACATCCTGATGTATTCACATACTTCATGGAAGGTGGTTTTAGTGTCCAGATGGGATCTCACAATCCTTTTGGAAAAATACCGGTGGACCAAACGATAGAGGAGACAGTCAATAAAGACACCAAGACTCCTGGATGTGAAAAAGTTCAGCTTGAAACTGGGTGCTATGTCAAGAAACTACCTCACAGCTGAATATCGCTCAGGCTTCCTACATCATTTTCGTGAAATGATACATTCAATGAAATCGGATATGCATCACGCAGAACTGCAAAGTACAAGAATGGCAAAAGACGAGGCAGCAGTGACTGCTGTTGTCAACACATTAGATAACTGGATCAACCCTTTTGAAAAGGACTGTGGCATTGTTAATTTGTCGACCGCAACAATTGCCCCTGAGGACATTACAACTGATCTTCTCAAAGCACATAATGTTGGACTCTTAGCTTACAATCAATACAAAGAAGATCGTCTTGACACACAGAAACCAAAAGCAAAATTCCACGGCCCGATCACGAAGAAAAAGCTCAAAACGTTCTCCGATTTGTCCAAAAGTGCCAGGAAGGTCACAGCAAGTGGACGGGAAATCATTTTGAAGGCCGATAGGATGCTATTTAGAAAGATGATATTGATCGCCCAAACGAGGAATGAACTGAACATGAAGGATGTCTTTCTTATGTCATACTCTAGGTCCCTAGGACCTCTGCCGTGGTCTCTTGCAACACCAGATGGAAAACCAAATAAAACAAATATATTTACCTTGGCTAAGAAATTACAGAAAAACATACCTGATGCTGAAATTATCCGACCCTTCTGCAACCGTTCTTGATGGAATGGCGTTAGTGCATCGAATAAAGGGTGACCAGAAGACGTTTGAACAACTTGCCACATCAATATTGATACTGGCGTTGCATGAGGGAAACCACAGCCAAAGAATTGACATAGTCTTTGATGTATACAAAGAACACAGTATAAAGACTATGGAAAGGTCATCAAGATCCTCAGAACCTGGTGTACAGTTCAAGAACATCGTGTCTGGACAAATAATTTGTCAATGAAGGAAATTTCTGTCAAACTCAACGAACAAAACACACCTTGTAGAGTTTTTGCTTACTGAATGGATGTCATTGGACCGTCAGTCACTTGGAAACTAAGTACTTTTCATTACCTGTGGAAGCAAGTGCTACATACTGAAATCAGATCAGGAAAGGCAGGAAGTACCAGAACTTGACATAAGTCAGGAAGAAGCTGATACACGCATGATACTACATGCAGCTCACGCAGCTAATCATGACATGGAAGCTGTGGTCATATGTGCAGATGACACTGATGTATTCCTGCTTACTGTCAGCTTTTGTACAAATACAAGCAAAGTTGTTCGTGAAGTCAGGAAATAAAGCACATGCAACATATGTTGATGTTGGAAAGGTAGCCACAACGTGGGGTCCAGATGTATGCAATGGCCTGCTCGGCCTACATGCCTTTACTGGCTGTGACTCAGTCAGCGCCTTCTCAGGCAAAGGGAAGATTTCAGGACTGAGGGTATTGTGCAAGGATTCAGCAATTCAAGCAGCCTTCAAGAACCTAGGCCAAGATTGGTTTGTGTCACCAGATATTTTCGCCATGTTGCAGAACTTTACTTGTACACTTTATGGTTGTAAGTTAAAGGATCCAACTGTTAATGATTTACGATACATGTTGTTCAGCAGCAAGAAAGATGAACTGGAATCGTTCCAACTACCTCCGCGCTTGGACTGTTTGTTCAAGCACTCTCAGAGGGCAAACTACCAGACAGCAATCTGGAAGAGAAGCATCATCAGAGAAACTAACATTCCAAGTCCTGGTGGGTATGGATGGACACCGGATGCACAGTCCATTTATATTGATTGGATGGACTCCTGTCCAGAGTGGACTCCTGTCGGAGCAGGGCCGCCTGCTCCGGAGTGCGTGCTGGAACTGTTGTCCTGCAAATGCAAGAGGGTTTGCAAAGTTGGGGACTGCCCATGTATGATCAAGGGATTGAGGTGCTCAGAGATGTGTCGGTTACAAGGCTGCTCAAACCAAGCAATGGATGCTGCCTCAGACGATACAGAGACAACACTAGTGACAGTGAAAGCCTGGATGAAGACGAAGATGATTATTGAATTAATTGTGAACACTTAAAATTATACTGCAGTTATATGCCAACTTCATTATTGGTAGTCGTGTACTACTATGTGTGTGTTTTTGTGTGTATAGACTAATATGTGTGTTAAAGGGGGAGGGAATTGTGCATGTGTGCTGTACATGATAGTGTGATATTGTCAGATGATGACGACGATGATGATGATGATATTATGTAAAACATGATTTGCCAATGGAAAAAAACAAGTATAATGTAACAATATTGAATTATGGCTATATATTTTATGTGAAAAAGCGCTGAATTTTTATGATATGGTTACATGTGGCATATGGTCTTATTTCTATAGAAAGCTGCAAGACTGAGAGGTCTATCATACTTTTTCTCAATGTACAAGGACCAGACAAAAAAAAAAAAAAAAAAAAACACAGCCAGAATTTGTCCCCTTAACTGGTACCAATAAGTGTATCGGGCTGATAAGACTAATAGGAACACAAGAAAATAAGAAAGGTACAAGAGGCCGTGAGACCTACCCGTGGTAGTTCATGTTACCTAACACTACCTACATCCACCTTTCATCCCCATCCATGATTTGTCTAGCCTCCTTATAAAGCTCCCTATTGACTCCATACTTACTACCTGACGACTGAGTCCATTCCAATAATTTACCACCCTATTTGTGAACCAGTTTTTTCCTTATTTCTATTCCTTTGATTTAGCTTTGTAAATCATCGTGTAGCGCGTCAGCCAGGCACCATGAGCCTCGCTGAGGTCAGTGTTTCCACCAGACAGCTACACAGCGGACACAACATTGCATTTCGAGTCATAAACAACAACAAAAAGACTTCATTATAATAACAGGAATAGGCTGCGGCTGAATCAGTTCACATTTATTTCGGTTTATTTTGTAGTGCATTTAAAGTTGAATATGACAGAACAAAATTAATATAATACTATATTTGTATGAACTCGACTGGCCTCTGTTCTGCGGCGATCTCCTCCTGAACAACTCCAAATTGGATCAGTCATCAATCCCTTGGTAATAACGACTATACGCTGGGGTTTTTTAAGAGGTGAAAAATCCTGACCCCTTGCTGGTTACTGACTGATATATTTGATGCCAGGAGAAGGGAATACTACGGTCGTGCGGTGCTTGTAAATGTCAGCTGTATTGTATCATAGTTAACCATTATCAGGTAAACATAGGCATAATTTTATGCATGAGACCTTAAGATAGTGGAATTTTCGCCTTGTTAAAAATATTTGACTATAGAAGGTGCTCATCAACATTCGTAATAGTTGTAAAAACAAAACCAAGACCACTATCAAACTGCAACACAAAATCTCTGCCTACAGCTACCACACTAGCGTGTCCCCGCCCACTACTGAGCGTCGCAGGACACGAGTGGAGCTGCCCCGTGAGGGTCTTGCCTGTCCCTAACAGCAGGTTTCCCACCCTTGGTGCTTCCTTTAACTAGCCCTCTGAGGGCCCCCTTCTGTCACTGGTCTACGTCAGTGACCAGCAGGGTTAGACTTCGTACCTCACCAAGGGACGCAAAGAGCGACAGAATGAATCTGCAACAACGTTGAGCAACGCGGTAAACAAACAAGGACCTCCTGGGCAGCCACTACAACCCTGTGGGGAGCGCCTCGGTTCACAGGAATCACGACACTTGTGTTACAGTTCAGCTAAATCAGTTAACTAGCTGTTAACACGGAGAACTGGGACTAAATCACGGTCACTGTGTCTGTCGGGTCCAGAGAAACGTTGAAAATGAAAGTGGCGAAGCCACAGGCATCAATGTAAAGCACCTCAACGACCCGAGGGACAACCTGTTTCAGGTGAAAAATCATTCGAGATTTAACTCTCCGGGCGAGAGCGGGGGAACCTGCCACGACGGCTGCTGGGCTGAGATAAGATGAGATTGGGCAGTGGCAGTGTTGCCACCCTTTCAGTTGGGAATTATCGTACTGGCTCCTCAAAATTATGTATTTTTCAGTAGAATTATCGTACATCCTCCTAAAAAAAATCCTTTTTAATTTTTATCGTACATTATTACTAAATGTATTTCTTTGTGCTTGCTAATTAAAGGCATTTATTGAAAACTTCCTGCTATTTGTTTATCTATTTTGATTTGCAGAATTCAAATTATGGCATACAATGAAAATATATCTTCTTTACAAAAACAAAAACAAAAAATTACTTTCAATGGAAGACATAAATGCCATTCTAGATACCGGTACTCAATATGAACACAAGAAAATAAATAGATAATTCAAATAGATATATGGACTTTTGCGCGGCTTGAAAGTGGGCCCGTGGGGGGTGCCAAGCAGGGGGCCAGCCTAATTTCAGGGGGGGCCATGGCCCACCCATGCCCCCCCCGTAGAACCGCCACTGGGTATCAGGCGTCAAATGATGCCCTGATACGCGTTTGCTACCAAAAGATGCCGGTATCGGGCGTCAAATGATGCCTGATACGCGTTTGCAGGGTTGTGAACTTTTGTAGCCCACATTATCGTACCGAGCCACCAATATTATCGTATTTTCAGATAGATTATCGTACAACCTTAGCTAAAATAATATAGTCAGTAGATATACATAATTGAATTCAGCATTCCACATATAAAAATATTTTCTCTTTTCACCAAAATATATAATATATCCAATCATGACAAAAAATTCCATGTTAATTTATTTTTTGTAAAATAAATTAAATTAAATAAAACAAAAAATATATTTAGTAACGCATATAGTAACTCAAAAGAAGCTGAACTCGAGAACTCTGCATAGCTATCATCCTCAAAAGAAAAGAGGAATTCCTGTTCCTCCTCTATTCTTTTATCCCGTGTCAGTTGGCGCAAATAATGATAGTGTGTCAGTTGTCATCGACATATCATATCATCTGTAGGGATGAAAGTAACATAATCTCCCTTTTCCCTTACACACTGCAATGCTGGAAGAGAACCAAGTATGGTGCCCGTTAGAAGTCAGTTTCTTACCTTTGTCTTGGTAAGGTTAATCTTGCTAAATACTCTCTCACAATCTGCGTTCTAATGCGGCAAGCAACGGTCCAAATCCATGTCATGCAAAGGACCAAAAGTCAAACTCAAAAAACAATTTTTGTATGACTTTATAATGTAATTATATTTGTGAGTCAATTATCGTATTTTCGTGTACGATTCTCAACCATGCATCGTACATCGTACAGATAGTCAAATTATCGTACAAGTACGATAATTATCGTACAGTTCACAACCCTGCGCGTTTGCTACCAAAAGATGCCGGAAAAAGTGTTCGTGTGACATGGCCTTTACTGTATCGGAGTTGATGGGTGACGTCCGTTGGGGATGCCTTGTCTGCAGCCTCCCGTAGACAGCATATTACCGTTTTCTGGACCAGTATGTCGCGTTTACTCTTGAACACGTCAGGATAGGTTACGTTAGGTTACGGTTCGGTTAGGGAAAATATCCTGAGCTTAGGCGTTTAACTTTGTGTGAGAATCACAATGTAATTTCGAGAAAATCCTATGGATAGTTTCGGATCTACAGCCAAACGTCTTCACTCTGAAACCACATACTCACATAGAGTTGGGGAATATGCTAACGGGTAAGGTGGTGGTGGGGTGTTATTGTTCGCCTTCAACAATGACAACGCCGTGCATGTGATAGTAAAAAAAAAAAAAAAATCTCTTCAGATGAAATGTACTCACGCTGGAAAATAAAGCCTGCTACAAACAAACACGGAATGTATTTACGCGCAGCCTATCGGTAGCTTCCAATGGGCACAGGAGCCTCATTTTTTATGTTAATATCTCCCGTTTGTATTAAATTAAAACAGTAAATATATGATGGCCAGAGTACAATAATGTAACATGCAATATAATAGTACAACACACAACGCTAATGTTCCTATAACCACCATGATATGCCAAGTGCGCAAGGTTCTTTTTGTACTTTCATCCTTCACCGATATCATTGACTGGTGGGATAGATATTTATGGAGGTCTTATAGTCACGGTACAAAGTCACTGATAGGCTGTCATGTTTTGTGCTGCAATAGTTTCCTTACATTAAGATAAAGTCCTGCTTGAAGGAATCGAGCATTTCTAGAATCTAACGCAAACTGTAATACCAGGCGTGGCGTATCATAGGAACTACCACGTGTAGGTCTCACGGCCTCGTGTAGCTTCCTTATTTTCTTATGTTTTTATGTATCTTTGGATGACTTAGTGAAGCATCGCATCACTGTCCATGAGAGTAATGTTACAAGCATGAGCGTGGGAGTCCAAAATAAAGGTGGAGTAAAGTCGCGGTCACACGAGCACTTTTTCCGGCAATATTCAGCCAAGGCAATTTCTTGCCGATATTTGGTCACACGGATATTCATAGAGCTAGCAGAGTTTTAACGCCAATTTTAGCTAATCGTTTTAATCGGCGCGGGAGCCAAGCCGTCTCTGAAGAAGCGTCTTTAGAAAAATAGGGATAAATAGGGAGAAAATGGTTCACAAATAGGGTGGTGAATGTTTGGAATGGATTCAAGTGTATGTAGGCGTCAGTGAGCAACAATAAGTTGGTCCAGTTCAGTATCCCCTAAGAAGGTAGACAACCAACAAAGAAAATAGGGAAACCATCCCTAACTCATGA
Organism: Chionoecetes opilio; assembly: GCA_016584305.1. Classification (NCBI taxonomy): domain Eukaryota; kingdom Metazoa; phylum Arthropoda; class Malacostraca; order Decapoda; family Majidae; genus Chionoecetes; species Chionoecetes opilio. The sequence continues at coordinate 109,841 of JACEEZ010022699.1, forward strand.
AATCTTCCAAAGTGTTATTATATCCTTCAAAATGTTTTAAAAAATGTACAAGACTTCACAATTCGTATTGTAATAGGTTCTTGCCACTATGTAGGTGTTTATTTTAGCTTATGTATATTGAATTAGAGCGTGCATTAAAAATGAATGTCAAATAATATCCGTTGGTAGAGGGAATTTCGGGAATTTGCAACCGAGAAACACCAACATGTTGGTCTTGACTCAAAATCGCCAATTTTAGCCAAGTTTGACCCGGCATTGTCTTCCTGGCTGAATATTGCCGGAAAAAGTGCTCGTGTGACCGCGGCTTAATACTAAACCAACGCAAGACATAAATATGAATCTCTGTACACATCTGATTTTTTTTTTCCTTGGACAGTCCTTTGTGATGTAAAAACAAAAATGAATTCTGACTGAGTAATGAAGTAACAAGCTAGCAAAACAACAGAGACCATAGATGTAACATCAGTTTTCCTAACGTACGTATATTCTATATCGGTATTATTGGCGGCCATTTAAAAATTACGTAACGCCTTTTTTTTGGTAATTTTTGACCCCTCTCCCTCTTTGTCACGCCTTGTAACGTATGTTACAGTAGGGTGTCCCATGAAATAAAAGTTTAATTAAGTTTTTATCCACATGGCTCCACAACAATACTCTGTCAAGGAATTTTATTACAAAAATTTGTACTAAATCATTACACGTTTAAAAAAAATCTTGAAGCAATACCACTTGTCAATTACTTGTCCACAAATTCCCTCTTGGCTTTCTTTGGGTATTTTTCCCTATTCTGCAAAACAGTTTTAAGTAAATACTGCTTCTGCTCTTCATTCTTCGTCAGAGAAGAATTAAATTCTTTCATGGGTGCGATGCCTCGCTCAGCTCGATCATTTACTACAGCAATTTTGGAAACAGTTATCGCTTCTTGCTTGAAGCCCTTTTCTTCAGGCCACTTGCCAACTGGCTTCTTCAAGAACTCGGTGTCCAGGTCAAATGCATGGAAGAAAGCCATCGTTTTTTCTGTCACAAAACTGGCCAGGTGTTTTGAGGAAAGATTTCCAATGTTCTTCCCTTCTAGTCGCTTAAGTTCTAAAAAAAGAACTTAAGCGACTAGAAGGGAAGAACATTGCAGTTCTTCTATCCAAAGGATGCAGGCTTATCCAAACTGGCGACCATTTGAGCCTTTTCTTCATCCCCCACATTTGCATCGAAGAATGCCATAGCAATTAGTGTCTCAGAGATGTACCATAGGTGTCGAGATATGGCCTCTCGCGCAGCATTACCATTTGAATATCCTGAACTGGCAAATGCTTCTGTACCACAGAGAAATTCCAGATCAACTGAGGCAGCCTTGCTTGCTGATGCAGCACGACTCCAGCCTCGGATGTAGACGAGGGACACAAAGAGACCTACAGCTGTCAGAGCTTTCAACTCATGAATCGACATCTTGAATTGCTTCTTCAGTAGAACCACTTTCAGGGAGTAGATGGCTTTGGACATCCAACGAGCATGATGGAAAGCACCGGGGGCTCGCAGGGGGAACTCCGCCACTGCTGCTTCTCCCAAGAAGATGATAACTAGTGTAGCGCCCCCCCTTATAGCTTGATGTTAACTTCACAAACCTGGCGATTACGCTGCCACCACCCACAATAAGTGGGCAAAAAAATTAAAGATTTAGAGAATATGTGAGTATAACTGGGACTTAATAAACGACTCGTTAACAGGGTTTCTGTATATTATCACATATTGTTGATACCAGTATTCACATCCCCACTTAACCTAAGGTTTCACCAAAAAAATCACTGCACAATAATAATCCCCGACACGACGCGATTCTTCCTCGGGTTTAACAAAATCACAAGAATTCCTTTACCCCACTGTCACTAGGTAAAGTACCTATCTACACACACATTCGCGATGAATCATAGCCTTAGCTGTATACACTGGTGTGTCCACGGTCATTCACTCAGCTCAGCTCCCCACAACCTCCATCAGCACACACGTGTGTCCCCTCATGGGCTAAACCACTCCCTCAGCTCACTCAGCTCAGCTCCAAACCCTTTGAAAAGGGTTGTAAGACACAACTCCCTGCGCGTGTTGTCCCGGCAAGGGTTGGCGAGAGAGAGAGAGAGTATGGCTACCTTCTCCCTTCCTTGCCTTCTTGCCGTGACGTCACTAGCGACCGCGGGCACAAAATATTCTCGGAACCTATATCTATTGATTAAGGACTGAGGAGTGAAGGAAAATTGCGAGCATTTAATTACTAGATATTTATATATTACTTTACTCTCACCACTCAATGTAAACTCTTCGTCCATCACGAGTCACAGGATTAACCCATTTTCTCGCATTACACTAGTTGTAGCAGTTCCTTGTAATCATCTCGCTGGTGTGTCTCATTCACCATCCCTCTCACCGAAAGAACTGATTTCTCCCTTAGTTCCTTGATAGTGCCGTTTACGTGATCAAAATTGTATGGAACTACCTCCGACCGGTTTATGGATTTCCATTGTGCCTGTAGCCTCTTAAAAATAGGAATATCATGGTCAACTGAAGGTCCATATGCATGATTGAATACGTGGCTGAGGACGACTTCATAGTACTAGTAGGGTTTAGAACCTGAATTCCGTGACCATTCATTTGCTAAGAAGTTTTGACAATTGATTTGACTTCTTTAGACCTTTTATAAAAAATTTAGCCCCCCGGTCCCTCCCAAAAATCCCGGCATTTTTTTCCAGCGGGCCAAATCCAAGATTGCCGGCACCGCCATCATGAAAAATAAACTTTTGAACCGGAGCACCTAGATTCATGTATGAATACACTTTTCTAGGTAAATCGACCATGAGGATTTCAATTCTGACATCAGTTTGCTGTTTTTACATCATGTTTACCCAAAAATCCAAAATGGCCACAATTCGGTGGAGCGAAAATGTAACTTGAAAAGGAAAAACTATTATCATCAGTAAAGTCTGTATTTCAGCTAAATCTATCTGCTAATGTAACTGGTACTGCTGGAGGTGACATATTGATTTAAGGTAAATGTCACGTGATATGGTCAAGGTCATTCAAATGTCATCTTCAACCACTACATCAACTAACCATCTACCATTATTGCCATTAAGCACATGCCCTTTGCCTTCTTAGTGGGAGATCATCCAGTGTACGTCCTCATCACCCAGCTCAAGGCTGAAAACCCAAATGATTTCCATGACATAGTGCCCTTTCTTGTTCTCTTTCATACACAGTGCGTAATGATGAGCGCTATCTACAAGCGTTACAAGGGGAGTGAGCTAAAAGAAGTACTTGTTGCAGGTGGAGTAATTGCCGATGGCTCTGTTGAACATGCACTGCAATGCAAGCATTACAAGAGGGGGCTACGTTGCTTGAGGCTCATGTATGAGGCACTCGTCAGTCAGCTGGTGCAGGGCAGTCTCGCGTTTGACCTGGCTGATGAGACTAAGGAGAACCTCGAAATTCTAAGAGATATGAGTCAATCCCAATAATCCCGTGCTGACGCTCATGCAGCACTGCAGGATGATGTCAAACTTGAGAGCCTCATCACAAATATATTCAACCAGGTGGAGGCTAGTGACATGGCGGACTACTGGAGGGACTTCTTGACCATGACGGATGCTCTCATGCAGAATGTTCATGCAGTCCATATCTGCAACTGGGACGAGTATGTCAGCTCTCTGCGTGCCATGTTGCCATGGATGATAGCATATGACAACAATAGATACGGAAGGTGGCTGCCAGATTTCTTGGCGATGCTGACAACTCTCCCTGCTGATCAGGTTGCCTTTCTCCGAACTGACTTCTCTCAGTCCATTACAGGCAACCCTTACTCCAATATGGCCTGGAACATGTGGATTGAGTGTACCATGAACAAGGGCAGCAAAATGAAGTCTGGCTGGCTCTCTATCCACCAAAATGAGAAGCAGCTGCTGGTGCACTCCAGAAATGTGAACAATGTGGCCCGGAATCGGGTGGCTCACAATGCCCTTGCCAACCGAAAAGAAGCCAAGAGGAAGCACAAGGAATGTGGTCCGAAACGGATGCGAGAAGATGAACAGTGCGTGCAGAACCTGATCGCATGCATGAATGAGTTTGACTCCTACCCATTTGACCCAGCCTCACCCACCCTCCGCACCCTACAGTCAGCCATGCCTGCCACTGATGAGCTTGTTGTGGTCTTCAACTCAGCCCTTGCTGCAGGAGAAGATAAATTGACCAACTTCTTGCGAGAACGAGTGTTTAGTAAGAATTCGTCCTTCTATTCATCCGTCCCACTGAGCAAACGCATGACTTTTGCCAAAGCACCAGACAAGAAGAAGCCTGGACAGGACCTCAAGGCAAGAGCTGCTGAAATAGAACGGACAGCTCTTAAAGCTGTTATAGACTTGGTTGAGGTCAGTCAACTTATGGACCTATCTGAGTTGCTGGAGCATCGTGTTGTCGAGGAAAGTGTGGCCTTATTCAACTCCAACGGCACCTACAGGAAGACTCAGAAGAGCCAGCTCATCCAGAAGCTTTCTCTGCAACCTGTAGATATGCAGGAACCCTACATCGCGCTCATTGACATGGGAATGATCTGGAGGATGGCAATTCCATCAGCAGAAGATAGACAAACGCAAGATGGTACCCCATACAAGTGGTTAGACTATGTCCACAAGCTGTCATCCATTATCCTTGCCAGACATGGCAATGCTGAAAGAATCATCTGTGTGAATGACCCATATGAAGCTGCTTACTCAACTAAAGATGATAAGAGGGATCTGCGGGTACAGGGTAATACGCATGTCCCAAACATCTACATGAAATTAGGTTACCCATTCCCCTCTGCCAGATCATTCAGCACGCTGCTTTGTAGCATCAGCAACAAGAGGCGGCTGCAAAACCTGATATGCAGATACCTGACTGACCTTGCACCAAGTGTTGATGCAGAGATTATATACTCTGTTGGCTCGAACTGTACCAACTTGTCAACCCAGCAATCAATGCAGAACTACAGTTTTGACCAGTCAGGCTGACACTGTCCTCTTCTCTGCTTATGCAGTTTTGCGAGAGTCCGGTTACACTGGCCCTGTTGTCATTGATGCCACTGATACGGATGCCTATGTCGCAGCAGCATTCATCTCACAGCAGTTGCCTGGCATGCTTTGTATCAAGAGAAAGCAGGAGACAATCATCTGCAGTGACCTGGTGACAGATGAGATGGCCAGCTGTATTGTGCAGCTGCACTGTATGACAGGATGCGATGCCAACTCAAGCTTTTGTGGCAAGGGTAAGAAGTCGGTGTATGACCAGGTAATGAAGAGCCCTGTGGCACAACGACAGCTCTCACGGTGCGGAGATAGCCTTGACCTTGATGAGGAGGTGGTAGAGGATCTCTTCGAGTTCACACGACATATCATTTACGGCGACCACAAGAGTAAGACCATGGCTGAGGCCCGCGCCAAAAAGTGGAAGAGCATGAAGAACAAGTCATTCTTACGTCTCCCTCCAGATGCAGATAGCCTACGCCAACACTGCCTTCGTGCAAACTACTTGGCATATCTTGTGCGGCATCCCTCCTTGAAAAACCACCCCTCACCAATCGGACATGGCTGGGGACTGGTGGATGGTCGCTGTCGGCCTGTCCGCCACACTCAACCTGCTCTTCCAAAGCATCTACCTCCACCAAGCCCAGTTGAAGCAAGTGAGGAAGATGAGAGTGACTATGATGATGGGGAAAGACGATGATGTACAAGGGAGGAAGGGGGACTCATCGGAAGATGATTCAGAATGCTCTGATTCGGACTGATCATGTGTCTCAATGTCATAATAATGTGCAGCATAACACGAAAAGACAAATGGTGACTTTTTATAGGGTTTAGTTTTGTTATGGTGTCATTTCATTGGCAAAAATTCAATTTTCAGTGTACAATAATTTCTTTCATTACTTTTATCACATATTTTATAACTGTATAAATGTATGAGTGGCAGACCCAAACCCCATATCTTCCAATCCTTTTCAAAAATTAAGTTTTTTGCTCCACCGAATTGTGGCCATCTTGGATTTTTGTGTCAAAATGATGTTAATATAGCAAACTGATGTCAGAATTGGAATCCTCATGGTCAATTTACCCAGAAAAATGTATTCATACACGAATCTAGGTGCTCCGGTTCAAAAGTTAATTTTTCATGATGGCGGTGCCGGCAATCTTGGATTTGGCCCGCTGGAAAAAAATGCCGAGATTTTTGGGAGGGACCGGGGGGCTAAATATTTTATAAAAGGTCCAAAGAAGTCAAATCAATTGTCAAAACATCTTAGCCAGATAATGGTCACGGAATTGAGGTTCTAGACCCTACTATGATGCCGACAGTCGAAGTACATGAGTTCTCTGCCAACACCTTTCTCAATCAGGCTACATGCACCAGAATGAATCCCTGTGTTTGACGCAGTTATGTCAAAGGACAGTCCCCGCACACGCTCTTCCATCTTGTAATCCTTGACCAATTCTAAGCAGACTCGCGCTATTTCCATTCCAGTTCCGGCCGTCACTTTAGGAATCCCGATTCCCGAGTAACTTCTTACCATCGCCAGAGACGATGACGGCAATCCGGTCAACACTCTCCTTCCCTTGTTTAATGTTCGGTAAGAGTTTACCTCCCAGTGCAAGACAAGAGGTTGGCCAGGGCAAAACTCTTCAGACTAATAACTTTCAGCAATAATTTTCCTGTGAGCTTGGCGTATTCGGTGCATGGTGCTTTTAGAAACAGAAAGTTCATTCAAATCATGACCGAATTCTTTAGCCGTTGCAGAATACATCATAGCTGAATTACGGTAGGAAGCCTTCAGCCGATCATAGATGCCGGCCATGTCTTGTGACGTCAGAAGCTTGGGTCGCTTCTTGGTACCTCCTTTGGAGGAAGGTGGGAAAAATTCCACCTCTGGGTTGCAGGAATATGAGTCGGTCTCTGACGAAGTGTCGCTCTCTAAAGCCACCATTTCTTCTGTAATTTCCTGTTCCTTATTGGCCTTCTCCTGTTGTTGTTTAATGTTGCCCAGTCTAATCCTCTTCCTTGCCTCCTTTTGGTGAAGCTTCTTATCGGCAGGACCCATGCTGCAGGACTTGGGATCTTCACGTTGCATCTCAAGAAAATGAATATCTTCCTGAATCTTCATCATCTCTTTTGCTTGTGAGTGAGCAATGTCTATGATCTCATTCGCTATTGCCTCTTTAAATATTGCTTCCTTCACTCGGAAGTATTCGGCTTTCTGTGATTTGTTCTTCACAAGCAGGTCATATTCCTTGAGGGAAGGATTCCTGTATGATATGGTACATGCGTGTTATTTAGATTTTCTTAACATATTATTTAGATATGTTGTTAAGTTTTGAGTTGTTGATGAGAAGTTATGACGGAAAATGTTGATAAAAACTGAACTGTAATAGGTATTTAATAGGCTGCGCGTGTTTTTACTATAGAAATAGGGATAATATATGTGTGTTATTTTTACTTGATTTAGGAATTCAAGTAAGGTTTATTTATGGTTATCAAGGGAAATGTGAAGAGGGAAGGACATATTATCGATGCCAGTACATAAGAACATAAGAAAACATAAGAAAACATAAGAAAATAAGGAAGCTACAAGAGGCCGCGAGGCCTACACGTGGTAGTTCCTGTCACCTAACACTACCTACATCCACCTTTCATCCCCATCCATGAACCTATCCAGCTCCCCTAAACTCCCTAATGACCGCACTAACTACCTGTCTATGAGACCATTCCACTCATTCACCACCCTATTTGGAACCAGTTTTCCCTATTTCCTTTCTAAATCTACGCTTTTCCAGCTTGAATCCGTTACTTCTTGTTTTTCTACCCGGGTTTAAAAGCCGTAAGAACTTTTCCTACCTCTCCTTTATTAAATCCCTTTATCCACTTAAAAACTTCTATCAGATCGCCCCTTACTCTGCGTCTCTCGAGTGAGTGTAATTTTAATAACTTCAATCTCCTCTCATAACTAAAGTTACGCATCCCTTGTATCATTTTGGTCATCCTTCTCTGCACTTTTTCTAACAACACTATATCCATCCTGTAATATGGAGACCAAAACTGAACTGCATAGTCTAGGTGAGGCCTGACTAGAGCCAGATAAAGCTTTAGAATAACTTCCGCACTTCTACTTTTAACACTTCTGGTAATGAATCCTAATACTCTATTAGCTCTATTTCTGGCCTCAATACATTGTTTCCTGGGTCGGAGGTCTGGGCTCACCCTCACTCCAAGATCTTTTCACCTTCTGATCTTTTCAGCGATACATTGCTTATGGTGTATCTATTACCAGGGTTTTTTCTACCAACATTCAAAACGCTACTTTTATCAATATTAAATTCCATCTCCCATCTGACTGCCCACCCGTTAATTTTATCTAAGTCTCCCTGCAATATGTTTACGTCAGACTGTGATCCAATAATCCTACCTAACTTAGTATCATCAGCAAACTTGCTATATCACTGCTAACCCCCTATCCAAGTCGTTGATGTAAATCAAAAAAGTAATGGGCCCAAAACAGACCCTTGTGGAACTCCACTTGTCACCAGTCCCCTTTCCAGATTTGGAACCATTAATTGTAACCCTTTGTTGCCTATTACTTGCCAAGCTCTGATCCAATGAAGAACCTTCCATCTATACCATGAGCCCTAACCTTTTTAAGAGTCGCTCGTGTGGTACTTTGTCAAATGCCTTACTAAAGTCCAAATATATTATATCATAATCCTTATCATTATCTGCCGTCTCATAAACTTTCCTATAAAAACCCCAATAAATTGGTGAGACATGACCTACCCTTGGTGAATCCATGTTGTGAATCATTGATCAAACTATGTTTATCTAAGTGCTCTCTAATGTTTTTTGCAATAATAGATTCCAATAATTTACCCACCACTGATGTTAGACTTACGGGTCGAAAATTTGACTTTAGTCCTGTCTCCCTTCTTAAATATGGAAACAACATTTCCTTTCCTCCACAATAATGGCACATCGCCTTTTCTCAACCGATTTCCTAAAAATGTGCACTAACGACTCACTAACAACCTCCTTGCATTCCTTTAATCCCCTGGGATACACTTCATTTTGGTCCTGGCGATTTAAATGTTTTCATTTTTCTATACCCTCCTCCACCATTTCCCTAGTTATCACAATATCTTGAGTTTCTCCTCATCGCTTCCTTTGAACATCTGTTCACTATCGGGTATCGTCTGTGTATCCTCCGTAAAAACACTTAAGAAATAATCTTTAGACTCCTACACATATCCTCATCCGTATTTAAGGACCCACCCTGTCCTGACCTTAAGGGGCCCAACTAATTCCCTTGTCTTTGTTTTAAAAACCCTGATAGACCCCTTTTGGGTCCCTGTTCGCCTGTTCTGCTACTTTAAAATCTCATAATTGTTTCTTAGCAACTCGAGTTAATTTCTTCACTGTCCTCGCCATCACGTTATACTGTTCTTTGTTTACCAATCCTGCCTTGAACCTTAATAAATGTTTCTTTTTACTCCAATGTTGTGTTTTAACTTGGTGGTCATCCATTTTGGATCACTCTTTCTGGACCTTATCCCCCTAAAAGGGGAATATTTCTTTTCTGTCCGTCAATTTTATTTTCCCTTTACAAATGAGATATAATATCCTCGGCTCCGACCTCACTTCCCCTTCTAACCTCTCTAATTACCTCCTCAGCCCTGACTCACTTCCCTGTCTAACCGCTCTAATTATCTCCTCAGGCCTCGACCTCACTACCATATCTGACCGCGCCAATTACCTCCAGGTGCCTTCCTAAACCCCTTCATAATTGGCCTTTCCAGCTGACAACCGCCTTGTCCTGGGAAACTTTCTGTTTCCTCCTTTCCCACACCTTTTATTAATAACCTCAGGTGTCTTTTTAAATTTCCCGCATAATTGGCCTTTCTGAAATTAGGTATTCGTCCCTATTGCCACTTAATTTTTCCCAACCTCCATTTTAAGCTAAATCTGATCTCATAATGGTCGCTATTATCTAAATTCCCCCCGACCTCCACATTTGTAACTAAATCGTCTCTATTTGTCAGCAATAGATCTAGAATATTATCTCCTCTAGTAGGCTCCTCTTTATTGCTTGATTAGGAAGTTATCCTGGATTATATTTAACAATTCATCTGCATCGCTGTCACCTATGATTAAATCCCAGTCTATATTCCTAAGATTAAAATCTCCCACCAACGCATAATCGATTATATCTGGCAGGCCTTGTTTTTTTCTTCCCATTAAGGAGCTGAATCCTCTTTACATAAGTTTGGAGGCCTATACACTACAACCAAACCATTTTTCCCCAGTTCCCTCCGTAACCTCTACCCATATAGACTCTATGCTGTCATCTGTTTTTATAACATTGTTAACACAACACTGCAATGCATCTCTTGCATAAAGCGCAACTCCTCCTCCTCGTCTGCCTACTCTGTCCTTGTGAAATAACTTATACCAGCTATCTCGACTTCCGGATCGAATACCTTTCCTGACGGAATTCCGTCAGTAGAAGCAGAGTAGCTAAAATAGAAGAATAAGTAAGATCTTAGCTACTCTGGTAGGAAGATGCTCGTAGCCGAAACGCCGTGTGACAACACGCGCACTTTTTGCCACCAGTACGGGCATCTTTTGGTAGCAAAATACCAAAAGATGCCGGAAAAAATCGCTCGTGTGACACGGCCTTAAAAAAAAGGTAAGAGATATAACAAATTTCAATAGCTTAGTAAAATAACAAAAATTAGTTACACAAATAACTACCAGCATACTTGTCCAATACACAAAACCTACTCTCAATAACGGTTAAAGGAAATTTCACCAACATAGTAAAATGACATTACATTAAGTGGCTTTATAGATTCTAAATAATAGGGAAGGTAAATGATAAATTTCAGTGGTACAGTAAAGCGATATTACCTAGTTTCATAAGTATTTACAATCTAAATAGCTCAAAATTAAATACAAACTACTCAAGCAACGAACAGAACAGACTACACTGCAGGCAGTAAAAAATAAACAGAGAGAAAACAGTCATCAAAACTTGGTACCTCTAAAATACACACACACACATATATATATATATATATTATATATATTTTATATATAATTATATATATTTTATATATATATATATATTTTATATATATATATAATATATTATATATATATATATATATATATATATATATTAAATTTAATTATTTATGGGTTTTAAGTACTTAGACTTCAATTTCCTCCAATAATTAAATCACCTTCGGGTTCTTGTTTGACTCACTATGAAGTACGTCGGACTACATACAGGGTAAACAATAAACCTTGTAAACACCTTATCTATTTATTACAAATCTACCATAAAAAAAATAGCCCCCCAACACAAAATTCATCACTCAATCACGCCTAAATATCTTCCCTAAAATATGCTATATAGCCACCGCTTCTGGTTATCTGCTGGGGAATAATATAAGGGGTTATGGGTTATGATTATAAGAACCTTAGCCTCGAGCCTGTGTCCTCGTCCGCGCACACACGTGTCGACTTCCTGTCTAGCGCTCGCTCCTGCCCCAGCTTGCGTCTGCCTCTAAACCCGCCCTCCTTCTCCTCGCGTATGACTTGGGCCCCGGTCTGTTAGGAACAAGCTCCAGACAAGCGAGGAACTGGAAGGAGGTGGCGAGAGGTCAAAGACGTCCTCGGCTGGGGAGGTGTAGTCGTGGCCGTGACCTGTACAGAGTGCGCGACCCGGCCGACCTGGATCCTCCAGATGCGGTGGTGCGCGTTGCCACTTCGCCATCTAAACTATTTTCTATACCCGTTTCTTATTTTGCATGCCTGATTCCTACAGCCACCACATGCCATTTACTTCGGGGGTCTCTGCTGCGACCCTGCTACTCGTGGGGAGGCAACTAGAGCCAAAACCCCTCCACAGACTGGAATCCTTCCCGACCAGAAAAACTTAACTGGCACCGCCAGCGGGGGCAACAGCCTGGCGCCAAGCGCAAATATGGGGACTGAATGATAAAAATGTCTACCATTACATTCGCCCCACCCAGATAAAATTCTTTCCGCAGAAAGAATTTCCCGACTCCCCGAACATGTTATGCATCATGCAAGTTAATGTAAATTTCTAATTTATTAGATCGCCTTAAATAAATCAGTCACACATCCAGACAATCTTGGTGTGTGTACTTAAACCGTTTACAGGGGTTTTGCTTGTAACCAATGAGTGGAAAAAACCCGCATTTTCGTTAAGTTCAAAGTCTAGGGTAAAAAAATCAAATTTCTGCAAACCGGGATCGGACCCAATCTGGACTCAAACGCGGGCACATTAATTACCACAAATGTTATGTGGCGTAGGGTATGATATACAAGTGTAGGTGGTACAGGTGAATGTAACAGGTACGTAATACAATAGTTTACAAAAATTCATCCGTCTACCTGCCCATGATTTCAAATACATGCACCCGTGCCATGCTAGGGAAATATTAGTGATCATGCAATTGTTAATCCAGTCCTAACATGCGCCGTGAGGATCCCTAAAAGGGCCCATCAAGGCGCAGCCCTGGGTCCTCCTCCAAACCTCTAGGGAGTGGCTCTTAACCTACAAACAACCCATCGTTCCTCATTGTACTCGTGAGGGTTTATACAGCTCTATGTCGCTGTCGTCGTGTTTTGACCACAACTTCGCAGGAAGCACCCTCTGCTCAAATCATGGCCCATGCCTGGCCAATAAAATTTCTCGGCGATACGTTTCCACGTTTTCTTCCTGCTCGAGTGGGCACCTGTGGCATCGCAGTGATCTAACTCGAATACGGCATAGCGATATTTTTCAGGCACGACGAATTGAAATCTCTCGTGGCCCCGGGGAGTTATGAACTCGCGGTATAAATTACCATCTCGCTCTACAAAGCTCGTATAATTACCGCGCACTGTTCTGACCGTTCCTTCGCAGTAATGCCGTCGCACGTTCTCGAGTGAAGGATCTGTCTCTACCTCCCTCCTGACGGCCTCGCTGTTCTCAAAGTCAGCAGGAGAATCCATGTTTACCTCATCCCCGAACTTTGCTTCGTGCATGACGGCCGTTGCCATTACCTGACGAACTACCTTTCTCCGTGGAATATCGTCCCGCGGCCTTTTGTGGCTCGGCGAATTGCGATATACCGGTTTCTGTGCAGTATACTGCTTGTGGAGTGGGCAGTGGGGCTCCTTGTGAACGGCCGCAGCATTTTTGTGCCGTCGGGTATTACTCGCTTCGAGATTTACTCCACGGCCTCCAGTTTCCCTTTGTGCTGGCCTATAGCTTGCCTGAAAGCGACGAGGGTTTACAACTGGGGCACTATATGTGGGCTCAGTCTTACGGGCTGGCGTCGCCGTATCCCGTCGTGGCGAGCTATCGTCTTCCCTTGGCGTATCTGCAGCCTCGACCCAAACTACGTTCGGTGGCTCAGCCTTTTCCGCATAAGCCTCAAAATACGCATCGGCGACTCTACCCATTTCAGGCAACTGATTGACCCGATCAATTTTCAACATCGCGATTAGCGCTTCCAGGCATGACTTTAAGAATTGAGCGCGCAGAATTAAATCTTTGATGCCCTCGACAGTCTCCTCAGCTCCATCACTTTCGCGCCAGTCTCGCAAATTCCCGGCGATTCTCACGGCGAACTGTGAGGCAGTTTCGTTCTCCTGCAGCTGAGCTTCAAAATACTGCTGCTTAAGGCGCTCAGTGCTCAGCCCATATGCCTTTAAGAGGGCATGTTTCATCTGACCATAGTCACGGCTATGTTTATCCAGTCTATAGAGAACCTCGAGTGCCTTACCCTCAAACAAGGTCGTAAACTGAAGTCTACGCGTGATCTCGTCATATTCCAAAAGGTCTGCCACATCATCGAACCTTCCTATGAAGTGTTCCATCCTATCGCCTTCTTTGAACATCGGAAGTTTTACTTTAGGCCGGTTCATAACTGTCGGCGCTCTTCCCCCGTTGTTACTTACTCGTAACACTTCCAACTCATGTTCCCTCTCTTGCTGCCTATGTCCTCTCTTGCTCCCACTCTCTCTCCTGCTCTCTTTCCCTCTCCTGTCTCTCTCTCAACTCCTTTCCCTTTCCTCTCTCTCCACGTGCTCGCGGCTTTCTCCTCTCCTTCTCTCTCTCACTCCTTTTCTTCCTCTTTCTCCCTTCTCACTTCTC
>JACEEZ010022700.1:0-17500 GCA_016584305.1 Chionoecetes opilio
AAATTCGCTTTTACACTGAAATGTAGTTGTTTCATTCTTGCAAAACTTCCTACATCGCCTTACCTTGTTTTACAGTTTTAGTCCCGCGGCTATACACGAAGAGGCGAGCAGATGCCCTCTAGATCGATAGCATGTCTGGCCACGTGCCCCGCGAACCATGGGTGTCCGCAATGAAAATAGAAAGAGGCATGGAAAGGTGTTGCCATTTTACGAGGGCAATAAGCTGTGCCTCTCCCGAAACAAAATTTTAGTGAACATCATTTTCCTTTTCTTTATCAATTTCCCGCGCAAATACTCCAATGAAAGTGGAAAGAGTAGCGGGCATCCTCGACAACAGAATACTGCGCTGAACGTGGGATCAAAAAGAAAAGAAAAATGGAAGAGGAATAAAAGAAAGTCGATTAAAATACACAAATCGACAACGTGCGCGCAAAAAGAGTTAATATTTTTTTCTGTGTAGCTATGAAATTCGTCCAAAGCCTAGCTGATACGTGAGAGCAGTGATGAAAGACGGCATGGAAACATTTTTATGCCTTTTATCGGGCCAACAATGGATTCGAAGGACTTGCAGGTTGCATAAATATTTGAGGGAGACAGATGCCGAGCAATATGAGGGCGAGGACAGGAGGCCCCGAGGACTGAGAGGAGAAGGAGGACCGAGGACAGGAGGCCCCGATGACTGAAAGGAGGAGGAGAGGCTCAGCATGCAAACAGGCGGCGAGAATGAGACGTCTGAAATACCACAGTGACAAGAGAAAAGAGCTTTGCATGAGAAAGTGAGTGACGGGCCGCAATTCACTGTTAGGAGGAAGAAACACCCGCCTTCTACATGTCCAAGGGTGTTATAGCAAGGTCTTCCCGCCTGTATTGCCCGGGCGTCTAAAGGAACACCCGCCTTCTTCATGTCCAAGGGACCAAGGGTGTTATAGCAAGGACTTCCCGCCTGTATTGCCCGGGCGTCTAAAGGAGCACCCACCTTCTACATGTCCAAGGATGTTATAGCAAGGTCTTTCCGCCTGTATTGCCCGGGCGTCTAAAGGTCTAAAGGAACACCCGCCTTCTACATGTCCAAGGGTGTTATAGCAAGGTCTTCCCGCCTGTATTGCCGGGCGTCTAAAGGAACACCCGCCTTCTACATGTCCAAGGGTGTTATAGCAAGGTCTTTCCCGCCTGTATGCCCGGGCGTCTAAAGGAACACCCGACTTCTACATGTCCAAGGGTGTTATAGCAAGGTCTTCCCGCCTGTATTGCCCGGGCGTCTAAAGGAACACCCGCCTTCTACATGTCCAAGGCTGTTATAGCAAGGTCTTCCCGCCTGTATTGCCCGGGCGTCTAAAGGAACACCCGCCTTCTACATGTCCAAGGCTGTTATCAAAGACATTCAACAACAAGATACCTCACTCGCGGTCCCTCCAATGCAACTTCTGTTACCCGCTGACGGTGGCGCCGCCGTGCGGCAAGTGTTAAACTAGTCTGCTGGCCCCATTCACTTGCTGCATATGACCAAACAATATTCACTTCAACTCTTCGCCATATAAAACTTTGCGAGTCAACATTTACCATGAAACATATCAATAGAAGCGCAATTTTATTAGCTTTCCATTGCTATATTTTGTTTTTTGATAAATGAATTAGAACCATGCATAAATTAGCGTTCACTAGATAAATAACATCATCAATCGGGTAATTGTCCCGATTGATGATGTTATTTATTCACTTATATATTTCGTTTTCTGATAAACGAATTAGCACCGTGCATAAATTAGCGTTAACTAATTAATAACATCATCAATCGGAAAAATTACCCGATTGATGATTTTATTTATTTAGTTAACGCTAATTTATGCATTGGTTCTAATTAATTTATCAGAAGAAAAAAACATAGCAATGGAAAGCTAATAAAATTGCGCTTCTATTGATGTTTCATGGTAAATATTGACCCACAAAGTTTTAAATGGCGGAGAGTTGAAGTGAATAATATAAGTTCATGCATATATCTTCAGTCTCGTAATGGCATTTCTTTAGTGTGTTTTACGGTTTTTTATTTGATAATACTATAGAACAAACATTTCCGAAGATAACAGTATATCTTTTATACTGATAAACCATAGTCTATATGATTTTCATTGATAGTCATATGCAGCAAGTGAATGGGCTAGCAGACTGGTTAACTCCTGCCGCACGGCGAAGGTCGATTTCACGCGCACTACAGGGCACCCCGGAGTGAGGTATCTTGGTGTTGAATGTCTTTGCTGTTATAGCAAGGTTCTTCCTGCCTGTATTTCCCGGGCGTCTAAAGGAACACCCTCCTTCTCCATGTCCAAGGCTGTTATAGCAAGGTCTTCCCGCCTGTATTGCCCGGGCGTCTAAAGAAACACCCGCCTTCTACCTGTCCAAGGGTGTTATAGCAAGGTCTTCCAGCCTGTATTGCCCGGGCGTCTAAAGGAACGCCCGCCTTCTTCATGTCCAAGGCTGTTATAGCAAGGTTTCCCACCTGTATTGCCCGGTCGTCTAAAGGAAACACCCGCCTTCTCCATGTCCAAGGCTGTTATAGCAAGGTCTTCCCGCTTGTATTGCCCGGGCGTCTAATGGAACACCAGCCTTCTTCATGTCCAAGGCTGTTATAGCAAGGTCTTCCACGCCTGTATTGCCCGGGCGTCTAAAGAACAACCGCCTGTACATGTCCAAGGGTGTTATAGCAAGGTCTTCCCGCTGTATTGCCCGGGCGTCTAAAGAAACACCCGCCTTCTACATGTCCAAGGCTGTTATAGCAAGGTCTTCCCGCCTGTATTGCCCGGGGGTCTAAAGGAACACCCGCCTTCTACATGTCCAAGGGTGTTATAGCAAGGTCTTCCCGCCTGTATTGCCCGGGCGTCTAAAGGAACACCCGCCTTCTTCATGTCCAAGGCTGTTATAGCAAGGTCTTCCCGCCTGTATTGCCCGGGCGTGTAAAGGAACACCCGCCTTCTTCATGTCCAAGGGTGTTATAGCAAGGTCTTCCCGCCTGTATTGCCCGGGCGTCTAAGGGAACACCCGCCTTCTACATGTCCAAGGGTGTTATAGCAAGGTCTTCCCGCCTGCATTGCCCGGGCGTCTAAAGGAACTGAAGCTGGACTAAGCGTTCGTGCCCTCGTCATGATCGTTACTGACCCCTGGCTGATGCAAGGGTTAAGGCGTGTCTACAGATTGATGTTTATTGCAGGAGGGAGAACATTGGAGGGAAAAAATAGGAGAATAGAGGGAGAAAAAAGGAGTAAAGAGAGAGTAAAAAAGAGAAAAAACAAATAATGCACCATTTTAGTGCGGGCTGACACTTGTCTAGTCGCTTCGCCCGCCGCCCGCCCGCCAACCAACACACACATAACATTTCTATCGCCAGCATATAGCACCCTATAGTGCCGCATTTAGTCTTTCAGGATCGATTCATACACACCTTGCAGCACTATTATTACGTAAACACCAATTGTTACGTTGTAGGAGCTGAAATAAGGCTGTATTTGCTTTCTAAACAGAAGATGAATCTCTGTCAAAGGCCAACAGCAGCTCACTAAGTCAGGGTCAGACCATGCCTTAGTTTTCAGCGCCTTTACCGGTGCCACTAAGGCGACATTCTCGACTGAGCATAGCAGTGGGAGGGCGTTTCGCCTTACCACAGGCGCCCTGGTGTGCTGGGTTATAAAGATAAATCTAGCAGACTTATTTATGAATTGGCCGAAAAAAATTTACCTTGAACATACCAATGCTAATAGATCCGTCAACAGTTTTCCAGGGAGTCAGGAGGCCTTATATCAGCCTCCACGTGGGACGCAACACACGACGAAACTTCAGCAACACACAACGCAACACCAGCAACACACGACGCAACACACGACAAAACACCAGCAACACACGACGCAACACCAGCAACACGCGACGCAACACCAGCAATACACGACAAAACACCAGCAACACGCGACGTAACACCAGCAACACACGACGCAACATCAGCAACACACGACGCAACACCAGCAACACACGACGCAACACCAGCAACACACGACGCAACACCAGCAACACACGACGCAACATCAGCAACACACGACGCAACACCAGCAACACGACGCAACACCAGCAACACGCGACGCAACAGGACGCAACACTAGCAACACGCGATACAAGACGACGCAATACCAGCAACAAGCGACGCAGCACACGACGCAGCACCAGCAATACGCAACGCAGCAAGAGGCAACACCAGCAACACGCAACGCAACACGACGCCACACGACGCAATACCAGCAGCAAGCGACGCAACACGACGCAACACCAACAACACGCAACGCAACACACGACGCAACACAGCAACACGCAACGCAACACACGACAAAACACCAGCAACACGCCAAAGCAACACACGACGAAACACCAGCAACATGCGACTCAACACACGACGCAACACCAGCAACACGTGACGCAACACAAAACGCAACACAAGCAACACGCGACGCAACACACGACAAAACACCAGCAAACACGCGACGCAACACACGACATAACACCAGCAACACACGCACAAAACACCAGCAACACGCGACGCAACAACGACAAAACCCAGCAACACACAACAAAAACACCAGCAAACACGCGACGCAACACACGACAAAACACCAGCAACACACAACAAACCACCAGCAACACGCGACGCAACCACACGACAAAACACCAGCAACACGCGACGCAACACACGACGCAACCCAGCAACACGCAACGCAACCACACCACCAAAACACCAGCAACACGCGACGCAACACACGACAAAACACCAGCAACACGCGACCGCAACACACGACAAAACACCGCAGCACGCGACGCAACACAACGACAAAACACTAGCAACACACAGCAAAACACCAGCATCACGCGACGCAACGCACGACAAAAACACAGCAACACGCGACGCGCAACACACGACAAAACACCAGCAACACGCGACGCAACACACGACAAAACACCCAGCAACACGCGACGGAACACACCACAAAACACCAGCAACACGCGACGCAACACACGACAAAACACCAGCAACACACGACAAAACACCAGGAACACGCGACGCAAACACACGGCAAAACACCGGCAACACACAACAAAACACCAACAACACGCGACGCAACACACGACAAAACACCGCAACACGCGACGCAACACACGACAAAAACACCAGCAACACGCGACGCAACACACGACAAAACACCAGCAGCACGCGACGCAACACACGACAAAATACCAGCAACACGCGACGCAACACACGACAAAACACCAGCAACACGCGACGCAACACACGACAAAACACCAGCAACACACGACAAAACACCAGCAACACACGTCAAAACACCAGCAACACGCGACGCAACACACGACAAAACACCAGCAAACACACGAGAAAACACCAGCAACACACGACAAAACACCAGCAAACACGCGACGCAACACAATGAAAAAACACCAGCAACACACGACAAAAACACTTGCAACACGCGACGCAACACACGACAAACACGGCAACCGCAACAACGACAAAACACCAACAACACACGACAAAACACACGACAAAACACCAGCAACACGCGACGCAACACACGACAAAACACCAGCAACACACACGACAAAACACCAGCAACACGCGACGCAAGCCATACGACAAAAACACCAGCAACACGCGACGCAACACACGACGAAACACCAGCAACACGCGACAAAACACCACCAACACACGACAAAACACCAGCAACACGTGACGCAACACACGACAAAACACCAGCAACAGCGACAAAACACCAGCAACACACAACAAAACACCAGCAACACTCGACAAAACGCACGACAAAACATCAGCAACACGCGACGCAACAAACGACAAAACACCAGCAACACACGACAAAACACCAGCAACACGCGACGCAACATACGAGAAAACACCAGCAACACGCGACTCAACACACGACAAAACACCAGCAACACGCGACAAAACACCAGCAACACGCGACGCAACATACGACAAAACACCAGCAACACGCGACGCAACACACGACAAAACACCAGCAACACGCGACAAAACACCAGCAACACACGACAAAACACCAGCAACACGCGACGCAACATACGACAAAACACCAGCAACACGCGACGCAACACACGACAAAACACCAGCAACACACGACAAAACACCAGCAACACGTGACGCAGCACACGACAAAACACCAGCAACACACGACAAAACACAAATAACACACGACGCAACACACGACAAAACACCAGCAACACACGACAAAGTACCAGCAACACGCGGAGCAACACACGACTAAAACACGGTACCTGGAACTGTCGCCGATAGGAACTGTCGCCGGTATCGGCGACTGTTCCAATTTTTCACGTCGGCGGGAGTTCCAATGTCGGCGACAGTTCTAGTTCTTGATCTTGATATTACAGTACCCAATATATCATTTAATAAGCTTTTAATCATGGTTTCTGCATTCAGGGATAAATACCAGCAATAACTTGAACTATCAAAGGCTTTCAATGGAAGAAATATACTTGTAAAGTTGTCAACACCCTTTCCTCCTGCCCTCCGCCCCCTTGGAGACTTGACCTGGCGCGCATCCAACGACGAAAGGGCGATCGAAAATTTTATGGCCCCTAGTGTCTTGAAAAACACTTAAACCTCCCTCACCTTAATTCCCCTCCTTCTCTCTTTTCCCACCCTTTCCTCCTCTATTTCACCCTTTGTTCGAGACGCCCATATAGGAACCACGAACATATAATATTAGCTTCCAGCAATAGTTTGAACTACAAAGACTTTGAAGGGGAGAAATATACATTTAAAGTTGTCTCAGCCTCCTCCTGAACCCGCCTCATTGGAGATTAGCGCGAAGAATATCCTACCCGCCCTTCCCCCCCCACGGGGAGGGTCCCACTGGGAGTGCCTTCCCACCGTGGGTCTTTTGCCAAAAAGCAAACAGTAGAAAAATTTTAAAACCTTTATATACTTCAGATAAAAAGGCATAAAAAAAACCCCTGAAAAAAGGGTAAATATACAGTTTTAAAACCTCTGGGGATCTTCAGGGGCCCACATACAAAAATATTTGGATGCTAAAAATTCGCAATATAGGGCCCCTTGGCACATTACTCCCAGGGGGCCCCCTTTAGGTTTCTACGGTAGTAGTACTATTTTTTTTTTTTAATTTTATTTATGAAATCATAAAAAATGCTTGGGGGGGGTCGTTTGCCAATTGGTTTTCCCCAAAAGGGGGCCCGGGTGTTTTGAAATTTTGCTATATTATATTTTATATTTATATATAAAAAGTATATATATTATATATATAAAAAATATATTTTATATAAAAATATATATAATTAAAACACACCCCAAAAGAGAGAGAGAGAGAGAAGAGAGAGGAGAGGAGGCAGAGAAGAGGGGAAAAGAAAGAGGGGAGAGAGAGAGAGAAGAGAGAGAAGAGGAGAGAGAGGAGAAGGCTATTTATAATTATAATATTTATTTATTATATATATATTATTTTATTATATAAAATATATAAAATATTATATTAATAAAATTTTAATTATTATATATATTTTTTTAAAAATACCCCAACAACACAACCCCCCACACAAAAACCCCGTTTTAGAGAGAGAGAGAGAAAAGAGGGAGAAGGAGAAGAGAGAGAAGAGAGAGAGAGAAGAGAAGAGAGAAGAGGGATAAAAATCTCTCTCTCTCTCTCTCTCTCCTCTCTCTCCTCTCTCTCTCCCCTCTTCTTCTCCCTCTCCCCCTCTTTCTCTCTCCCCTCTCTCTCTCTCTCTCTCCCCCTTTTCTCCCCCTCTCTTCCTCCTCTCCCCTCTCTCTAAAAAAAATATATATATATATATATTATATAAAATATATATATAATTATAATATTATTATATATATATTATATAAAAAATTTTTTATACACCCACAAAATTAAACCCCAAAATGGAGAGAGAAGAGAAGAAGAAGAGAGAGAAGAGAAAAAGAGAGAGGGAAGAAAGGGGGAGAGAGGAGAGAAATAGAAGGAGGGAGGGAGAGAGAGAGATTTAAATAAATCTCCCCCTCTTTTCTCTCTCCCTTTTTCTCTCCTCCTCTCTCTTTCTCCTCATCTCTCCCCCTCTCCTCTTCTTCTCTCTCTTCCTTTCTCCTCTATATTATTTTATTTATTAATATATATATTTTTTTATATTAAAATTTTTTTATATATATAATTAATAAAAAACACCACCCAAAACCGGGAACCCCTTTCTGGAAATCCAGTTCAAAATATCACCCCCCGCATTTTTATGTTTGGATCCCCAAAAATTTCGTCACCCCAGAATGTCCACCTGAAAACCGTCCCCCCAAAAAAGGTTTTCCCCACCTGAAGATGGGGTTCCCCCCACCCCCACGTGAATATTTTTTTTAAAAAATTAGGATAACAAATATACCCCTTTTGTTTTTATGCATCTTCGAAAATGTTTTTTTTCCCTGAAATTCGAAAACCCAAAATAAAGACCCAATTCTATAGATTTATTGAATATATATTTCGGCCCTCTTTTGTTTGGCATTTCCACAGAAACCATCCTTCGATCTGGAGTATATTGTCAAATTCACCCAAATTTACACAAGAAATAAACATTTAAAAACTTCACCCCTTTTAAAATTTCTGTTTTTTTAAAGCCCCCGGGAATAACCTTAGGGGGGAATCATCACCAACAGTGGTAGGACGCTATGGTTTGGGGGTTTTGGGCGTCCCAAAGGGCCCCACTGCCCTCCTATGCTATTTTTTTTACCCCATTTACTTTTATAATCCTATTTTGACTGGGGGGGTCCTGACCCCCCCTTTTTTAACCCATTTGACCTACCTCCCCTTGGAATTGAAGTCGGGCAGGTCTTGACCCCCAAACCCAAAGAACCGTCAACCCCCGGGTTCCCCCCTGAAAAACCCTCACCCCCCGGATATCCTACCCGAAGTCCTTTACCCTTTCCAAACTCTGGGGTTGGGCGGAAACTTTGGTGATCCATTATGGGTTAATAAATAAAATAAAAAAAAAAAAAAAAATTTTCACTTGGCCAAACCTTTATTGAAAAATAAAATAATACACAAAACCCCCCACACACACACACACACACACACACCACACCCACATACACAAAACACACACACACACACCTGGAAAAGCTCGGTGGGTTCATCGTCAGGCACCAAACTGTCGTCCGGGGTTTTCCCATCCCCGGTCCCCCTCATTACCGGGGGTTTTTTCATTTATAAATTTCTGTCTCCCCCTTGAGCAAGTGGGTGGGTGTGTGTTGGGGTGTGGGCCCCGCATTACCCAAAAAATCGGTAAATTTTTGGCTCCAAGCTCGCACCGGGGGGGGAAACCCGCCATTGCGAGTCCAACTCGCGTGGAAAATACCTGGGTTTAACCCCGCCCAGTGGCGGATTTACATTTAGATTAATTAGGCTGCAGCCTCCAAAGCCCCGGGGATTTAGGGGTCCCCCGATGGGAAAAGATAAATTTTAAAAAAAATAAATAAAAAAAAGATTTAATAAAAAATAGAATAAAAAAAATGTACGTAAAGAACACTGATATACTGAAGGGCCCCTAACCCCGGGCTTCGGGGTTTGGTTTGTTTTTTTGGCGACTTTTACTTAGGTCTTTTATATTATGCAGTTAATTAAAAAAACATTCTATTTCAAAAAATAGTTATTTTGAAAAAGTACGATCAAAAACACGGGGCCTTTGAAAACGGGGTTTTATGTGAGTGAAAAGAGTTTTAATAATGGTGAGGTATGAGTTTTGGGAGTAATGGAAAGGTGGGTTTTGGTGTGGGGTTGAAGGTTGGGTTGGGTTTTGGGGAATAATGATGTGTGGGGGTAATGAGTGGTTTTAAAGGGGAGTGGGGTTTCAATGGGGTTTGGGGGAAAAAGAAAATGGGTGAGGTTGATTGCGGTAATGAGTGGGGGAGTAATGATTGGGGGAGGTATGGATGTGTGGTAATGAATGGGGAGGTTTGGGGTGTGGGGTAATGAGTTGGGGAGGTATGGTGTGGTAATAATTAGTGTGTGGTTTAATTTGGGGGTTAGGTTTTTGGGTTTTTTGGTAAAAAGAGTGGGGGTATGGAAAGTGTTATTAATGGTGGTGGGTATGGATGTTTTGGAAATGGTGGTTTAGGGTTTGGGTGTTTTGGGGTTAAAGAGTGGTGGGGTATGGGGTGTGGAGTAATGGTTTTGGGTATGGATTTTGTGAGTAATGAGTGGTGGGTATGGAGTTTGGGTAAAAAATTTTGGGGGAGGTTTGGGTGTTGGTAATGATGGTGAGGTTGGATTTTGTGGTATAGTGGGGAGTATGGATTTTTGAGTAAGGTTGGTGAGGGATGGATTTTTTGGTAAAGGTGGAAAAGGGTTTGGAAATTTTTGGTAAAAGGGGGTGAGGTATGGGTGTGTGAGTATGATGGGGGAAAATGGATGTGTGGGGGAATGAGTGGTGAGGGGTTTGGTTGTGAGTAATGGTGGGGAGGTATGGGGGTGTGGTTTGTGGAGGATGGGGTTTTGTTAGTAAAGAGGTGGGTTTTGGTGTGTGAAAAATGGGGGTGAGGTATGGATTTTTTGGGGTAAAAGTGGTGGGTTGGGTGTGTGAGTAATGAGTGGGGAGTTTGCTGTCCTTTTTTCTTTTAAATTTTTCCCCAAATTTCCCCTTTGGGAAATTTTGTCTTTTATTTATGTTGATCAGTGGTTCCCAAACCCTTTTTTTGTTTGTTTCCCCCCCTTCCCCCCCGTTCAAACCTCCGGATTTCCCCCCTTCATGTGGTTTAAGAAAAAGTAGCCAAAACCAAAAATTTCTTGCTTAAAAACCTACTTTTTTTAAAACCTTAAAAACAACACTATCCTCTCTATGTTTTCTACACTTTTAAAGAAAAAAGAAATTAAAAGCTGAAATCTGAACTCAGAGATTTTTTTTCTGTCGACAAATCTACCGTAGATAACAGTAAAATCCCCCACCTGCAGTGATTTTCACCCCGGCGCCATAAAAATTTTCGAATTATAAACATCATTACTGATTTGTATTGCCACCCGAAAATGATACCAGTAGTTTTTTATTCCCACTGTATAAACTACCATGTTTTAGCCGGGTTTTTTTTAAAGCTTTGCATCTGCAAGTTAACGGGTTTAAAATTTCGCTACGCTTTTTTTTTTCGGGCGAGACGACACGGTACGAAAACCGTAAAAAAACCTAATTTGGGGACTCTAAAGGGGTTTGGAGCCACTTGTTAAAATTTTTTGTCATTTGTTCATTTAAAAGCCATAATTCCAATTTAAGACCCCAAAAAGACACCCGGGGGCCTTCAGATAGCCCCCTTTTTAACTTTTCCTTAAAACATGGATGTAAAAAATGTAAGGGATAAAAGCCCCCACACGTCTGTAAACAGAAAAAAAAAATTGTCCTGGCGACTTAACTGTTACTACGGGAGTAATTTTTGAGTCCCTCGGATAAATTTTCCCCCCTTTGAAACCTGAATTTCCCCCCCCGGGGGGAAATTTCCCCCCAGGTTTAGAAATACTGTGTCAGATAGTCTGGCAACCCTTAGTTACCACCATTCATTACAAATTCTGGTGGTCACTGGCATCTGTAACATTAATGGCCAGAAAATCGGAAAAATAATATATTGTTGTCTTCGAAAATAGTGCTTGGGATGAAAAGGTGGATGTAGATAATGTATCTACATGTGTTTGAAGGAACTACCACGTGTACGTAAGCCCTACCGGCCTCTTGTAGTTTCCTTATGTTCTTGACTCAAGGGGTCAGGGCACCCGACCCCGGGGCGGTAGGTCACGCCCTTCCCCGTTGATCCGGGCCTCATCACCGCCGCTCCACACTCTTTGAAGTAGTGCCAAGTTATTCCTTTTGATATCAACTTACTAAATAATACCCCACATCTCATCTAACCCAACCCTTATAGCCGACAATCACATATTCAATATACTAGGGAGGAGAGGATGGGGCGGTATAGAAAGATATTTTAAAATTTCCCCCATAATTCCTCAACACTCCACCTTGGCGTGATCTTCTTCTTCTTGTGACCTCTACCGCTTCGAGGCGCATCACTTGGCTGATTTGTACTAGAGAGAGCCAGATAATGATACTATAAGCCTCTCATACAAGAAAAGATCCTTATAATACTAATTACATCCAGCAATAGTAAGAAAAATCCTTGTAAATAATAGAAATAAACCTTTGATAGTAAAAAAGAAACGGTAGGCAGGACAGCTCGACGGCTACTGATGCGCGTCAACTTGTCAAGTTGTAGAAATGCCCCATTTGAAACGCTTTGACCTGCCCCGAGCATGGGCTTCGTCTGGGTTGGGGACAGACTCTTCATAGTCTTCCATAGAAGACAGTTCCATAAAACCCTTTACTCTTCCTTTACATCTATTCCAAATGGAACTGTCGCCGAGAATTTCCGCGTCGGCGAGCGTTCCACTGTCGGCGACAGTTCTCGTTTGATGCTTCGGCGGGCAGTTTCCTATCGGCGACAGTTCCATAAACCCAAACACTAGCAACACGCGACGCAACACACGACAAAACACCAACAACACACAACAAAACACCAGCAACACGCGACGCAACAACACGCGACAAAACACCAGCAACACACGACGGAACCACGACAAAACACCAGCAACACACGAAAACCCCCAGCAACACACGACGCAATACACGACGAAACACCAGCAACACCCCGGCGCAACACACGACAAAACCCCAGCAACACGCGACGCAATAACGACGAAACACCAGCAACACGCGACAAACACCAACAACACGCTAAGCACCAGCAACACACGACGCAGCACCAGCAACACACGACGCAGCACCAGCAACACACGACGCAGCACCAGCAACACACAACACAGCATCAGCAGCACGCGACGCAGCACCAGCAACACGGAACCAACAGCCTGACTGCAAACATCTGAGACAAAAGTTATTTATTCGACCAACAAATCACATCAGGTATTCCTCTCTGTGACGGGTGATAAGGGCGCCATGCCGATGCCGCAGACAGGACGCCGCTACAGCCTCGACCGCCTTAAGAACACCTCACACCTGTGCCTTCCCGCCTCGCACATCCCTCACTGCCGCCCCGGTGCCAATAGG
Source organism: Chionoecetes opilio (assembly GCA_016584305.1). NCBI lineage: Eukaryota > Metazoa > Arthropoda > Malacostraca > Decapoda > Majidae > Chionoecetes > Chionoecetes opilio. Next base: position 13,189 of record JACEEZ010022700.1, read on the forward strand.
GAGACACGTTCCCGTTATCAATCGTGCCTTCTTTATAAGCCACCGGGTCCGCCATGACAGATGATTCACTGAAACAAGATACTAACCAAACGCATACAAATGGCTACTCGAATCTAAAAGCTGTATGATAAAATTTGGTTCAAAAACGAATTATTTTATGGCTAAATATTATGACCAACGATCATACCCATCATGTGCCCATCGCGTTATCGGTCCTGCTTAATGGTTCCAAGGCGTCACCTATCCTACATGAACGTCTCGCAAACAGTGTGACTGTGTGACACACACGCACACACACACACACACACACACACACACACACACACACACACACACACACACACACACACACACACAAATATTTACTTTCTGTTAAAAATGGATCGAAACAGCTGAAAGCATAAGAAAAATAGGCTCTGTGATATGAACTCGTTCCTGACAAATAGTTTTTCTTGTATGAATTAATGCCAAGATCATACGTGGGCGAGTGAGGCCCCCACCGATTATTTTTGCAACATTTGAGAGAGAGAAGAGAGAGAGGAGAGAGAGAGAGAGAGAGAGAGAGAGAGAGAGAGAGAGAGAGAGAGAGAGAGAGAGAGAGAGAGAGAGAGAGAGAGAGAGAGAGAGAGAGAGAGAGGGTGGAGATTTGTTCTCCTATTTCCTCCTCATCCCTCTATCACTCTACCTTTCTCTTCCCACCTTCCTCTCCACCCTTTCCTCGCCCCTGCCGTCCTTAGTATTCTACCACCAAAGAAAGATGACGTTAAGCAATGTCCTGATGTTCTCTCATGTGTGACACCTCCTCCTCCTCCTTCTCCTCCTGACGCACAGTTTATTCTGCTTACCACACCACCACACACACACACACACACACACACACACACACAACACGCACGAACGCACGCACGCACGCACACACACGCAGACAGACACACACACACACACACACACACAACACACACACACACACGCACGAACGCGCGCACGCACACACACGCAGGACACACCACACACACACACTCACGCAGAAACGCACGCGCTCACGACACGCACACACACACACGCGAACGCACGCGCGCACGCACACGCACACAAAACACAGTGTGTGTGTGTGTATGTGTGTGCGTGTGTGTATATACACCGTCCTTGACTGTACCGAGAACGCATAAGTGTGCTGGTGGTGGTGGAGTGTGGTGGTGGTGGTGGGGTGTGTGGTGGGTGAAGGTGGGGTGGTGGGGTGGGGGGTGGTGGGGAGGGGGCGAGTTTGCTGGGAGATGAGAGGAAATTATGTGGAAGGTTGTGGTGTGGGGATGGGTGGGTTTTTAATGTGGTAGGGGGGTAGAGGATGGGGGTTATAGTGTGGTGGGGGAGATATTGGGTGTGGTTATAGTGTGGTGGGGGGGAGATATTGGGGTGTGATTATAATGTGGTGGGGGAGATATTGGGGTGTGGTTATAGTGTGGTGGGGGGAAAGGAGGGGGATAGAATATTGAAGAAAGATAAGAGGTAGGTTTGGTTATGGTTGTGATAGTGGTGGGAAATATTGGGGCGTGGTTATAGTGTGGTAGGGGGTAGAGGAAGGGGATGGAATATTGTGGAAGGATAGATAGAGGTGTGGTTATGGTTGTGGTTGTGGTAGTGGTGGGGGGATAGAAGGCTGGTGTTAGGAGTGGTGTGGAAGTGGGAGTTGTAATGGGTGGTGGTGGAGTGTGGTTGTGCATGTGGTAGGGAGTGATAGTTAAGGTGGCAGGTGTTGTGAGTGGGTTGTGAGGGGTTTAAAGTGGGTCCTGAGTTGTTATGAGGTTATTGTTAGAGTTATAATTTATTATTGATAATTATGAGGTGTTGTTAGTGGGTTGTGAGTGGGTTATGAGTTGTTGTGAGGAGTTATGAGTGGGTTATACATTTTATGAGTGGTTATTTGTTGTGAGTGGGTTATGAGTAGTTATGATTTGTTGTGAGTGGGTTATGATGTGTTGTGAGTGGGTTATGAGTAGTTATGATTTGTTGTGAGTGAGTTATGAGGTGTTGTTAGAGAGTTATAAGATATTATTATTAATTATAAGGTGTTGTTAGTGGGTTGTGAGTGGGTTATGAGTTGTTGTGAGGGGTTATGAGTGGGTTATAAATGTTATGAGTGGTTATTTGTTGTGAGTGGGTTATGAGTAGTTATGATTTGTTGTGAGTGGGTTATGATGTGTTGTGAGTGGGTTATGAGTAGCTATGATTTGTTGTGAGTGGGTTATGAGTAGTTATGATTTGTTGTGAGTGGGTTATGAGGTGTTGTGAGTGGGTTAAGAGGTGTTATGATTTATTAATGAGTAGGTTATTAGATATTGTGACTTGTGAGTGGGTTAAGAGGTGAGTGAAATCCGAGACGCATCATAAACTTCACCTCATATGGTTTTAATCACCTCACACACACACACACACACACACACACACACACACATACCCACACACACACACACACCACCACACACACACCACACACACACACACACACCCAACCACACACACACACACACACACACACACGCACACACACACACACACACGTAACATTCACCACCACTGTTACATAACCTAAAATTACGTGCCCAGTTTCGCACGAAATTCAACCTCGGCCACTACACACCCCATAAACCCCCCTCCTCCCACAACCCCTCCTCCACCTCACCGTAACCTCATTTCACACCCTTTCAACCCCCTACACTCATCTCCACTAACCTCAACATCTCCATAATAGCCTCTTCTATACTTCGTATATACTCCTATCATCTCCACTTCACTCATCTCCTATAGTTTCTTCTTTCACTCCTATGTAAACTACGTCACTATCAGCGACTTTCTATTAGGAACTGAAAACCTACGAAAACTCGCTTCGATATCCTTCCTGGTTACCGAGTGAACAGTGAAGCTGAAAACAGGCGCTCCGAATTAAGGGCCCCTGTGCAACAGGCCGATATTCCGTGCGCAATCCATCCAGATTTACAGTGGTCAGTATCAGTATCAGTAGCTGGCCTAATCACTCCTTGTGCCTTACATATAATTAAACGGGCAAGAAAGGTCTGAACTCTTAATACGTGATCCCTAAGCAAGACTTCGCACTGAGGTTGATTTTGTGTTTAAAGTTTAAAGGTTTGGTACAAATTTTAGTTTTTTTTTTTGTCATTGGCCAGTCCTTTGTGATGTAAAAGAAACACATTTGAGACATTAATGACGTGTCACAAAATAATAAAAATCAGAATACGGACGAATCAGATTTTTTTTTGAGAGGAAGGCAATGCGATCTGTGCCTCTGAAAGGTTATGGAATAGCACTTCATCAAGTCAAAAACAAACATGAAGTATAATCAATGCCAGATAGAATAAAGATCCCTTATTTAAGTGATCAGCGACCACATCAAAAAGAGATTCAACTCATCTAAACTTTCCGCCGCCTCTGAACTCTAGTATCCTGCGCGGGAACCGAAGGTAAAACTGTGGAAAACCGAAGGTAAAACTGTGGAAAGACTCTCTCTCTCTCGCTCTCGCTCTCGCTCTCTCTCTCTCTCTCTCTCTCTCTCTCTCTCTCGTCTCTCTCTCTCTCTCTCTCTCTCCTCTCTCTCTCTCTCTCTCTCTCTCTCTAAGCCCTGCCGAGGAGGAGCTACTTAGAATCTTGTAGCGAAAAAGAAAAGAAAAAACTCCTCATATAAAAGTCTACCTGGCTTAATGCATATCAAAGGTATCTTACATAAAGGATGGATTTTCCTTCACCAAATATCCACCATTAACCTCTTGGAGTATTTATATCTTGCTGGCTACATGTCCATCTTATCCCTGTATACATATCTATTTATCCGTCTATCTAACCAGTAGCCTCTGTTCCCTTCCACACACCCTCTATGTTTCTTATTACCAGGTTCGCCTCTTTTATTGTCTCCCTTTCATCTTCCTTTAAGACCACTCCTTCTCACCCGCATCGATTCCGCTTTCTTTCAACGCCATAAAAGCCATTCTGACCCCCTGTACCGATACGACATTTTACAGCGATATGTGAAGCATCTTTATCATTCGGTAATCTATTATAGGGCAGTCCATAGACCACTGTATACCTGGACTGCGCACGGAATATCGGCCTGTCGCACAAGGAGCTGAAGTCGGAGGGCCGCTCGGATTCATATATATATATATATATATATATATATATATATATATATATATATATAATATATTATAAATTAATATATATATATATATTATATAATATATATATATATATATATATATATATATATATATATATATATATATACGGATCATATAGACTG
>JACEEZ010022700.1:22500-60000 GCA_016584305.1 Chionoecetes opilio
AGTGGAGTAAGCTTACCTGGCATGACAAGGCTGAACAGGGAGGCCTACGCAATATAACGCCGCTATAATCAACACCACTGCACCACTTCACCCACACAGCGCAAACTACCGCCGGTAACTGCCTGCCTGAGTCAGGCAGCCTGACTGTCTGACAACGCAGCTGCCCCTAACCCCCCTCTCTCTCTCCGAATGATATTATCAGTATCTTTGTCTTATTTGATCAATGCAAAACTACTTATCATGTTCGTTTACTCAAATCCACAAAAATATAATGAACAAAAACCCAAAAAACTATCTTCACCTCACCATCCTTGCACGCCAGGCACCTCAACCTCAGTCCTCAACCCAGCAGGGATTGAGTTGACGCGCAGCTTTAACCCAGGCTGTCGTACCGTGGCCTGGGTATTCCACTATGTATTACTATATTATAGTATCACTGGCTCACACAACAGATGACTAAACTCTGTTCTTTTTAACGCGGCGAAAAATCCTGACCCATATATATATATATATATATATATATATATATATATAATATATATATATTAATATATATATATATATATATATATATATATATATATATGCATAATTTTAAGCATGAGCCCGTAAGATAGAATGGAATTTTCGGCTCGTTAAAAGAAATAGACTATAGAATGTGCGTTAGGAAAGAAAGAAGGCTGAGTAGGAAAACGATGGAAAGAATAGGAAGGCGTGAGGTGGCTGCTGTTTCATCTCCACATGTAAATACTCGTAACTTCTACAGTATAATTCCAATACTTCTCACCACCATTGTACTAATACTTTTTTTCTCTCCACCCAGGCCTCCGTTCTTCCCCTATATTCCATTTATCTAATAATCGCTTGCTGTGCATTTAAAGATTATTATTAAACTATACAGGAACATACAGGAACTGCGTATATACATATACATAACATATAAACAGAACATATATACAGGAACTACCACATGTAGGTCCCATGCCCTCTTGTAGCTTCCATATTTTCTTATGTTCTTATTATGTTTTGTTCTTATTATCAACTTGGATGCTCCGCGGTACGATATGTTGGACAAACCTTCGCCTCCTCCGGCAGCGCGATCTACAGGGGCCTACCCCCACCCAGAGGCCAGTCGCCAGCCTGCGCCTCGCTTTCCCATGACGCTGAGTCCCGCGCAGAGTGACGTCACCATCTAAATACATAAGAACCTAAGAAAATAAGGAAGCTACAAGAGGCTGGGAGACCGACACGTGGTAGTTCCTGTTACTTAATACTACCTACATCCACCTTTCATCCCCAACCATAAAATTATCTAGCCTCCTTTTAAAGCTCTCTATTGACTCCGCGGAGTCCGCACTAACTAATTAGCTCCTAGTTAGCGTATCGGAGCATTTCTTTCCTTACAGCGTCACCCTCCCGCCCCTGCCACGAGTACCACACGATGGGACATGTAAGAACATAAGTAACTAAGGAAGCTACAAGAGGCCGCGAGACCTACACGAGGTAGTTTCTGTTACTGAACACTACCTACCTGTAGGGAGATGTCACGTTCGAATAATGCACTAACAAAGCACGACTTGACGCACATATTTCAGATGGATAGTCTTTGTAGTGTAGGTAGTAAGGGTGCGAACATCGGGACAGCTTTCCTGAAGGGTCAAGGGAATGATGGTCATGTTTCAGGGTGAATTTGTCATCGGTGAACTTGGTTAAACATGCACAAAGACAGAGTGTACAATGTCTGAGGGCATCCGTCACAATATTGTTCACACTGTTTCGTCATAGCCAGCTTGGTGAATGCGGGTTTGAGGGGAGCCAATACCAGACGACCTCTGAAGTCAGCTACAGGAGTGGCCTCAAGTCACGCGTCATTCACACCACGGTTTGTCACGCGAACTGACTCGCGATCGCCATCTATTACGTTCCGGAAAGAGCTATAGTGACCGATCATGGGTAATGTGGGACCTGGCAAACACACACCCCATCCCCTCGCTCAAGGGGCACAGTAACAACAACTTTCTCTGCTGTCAGTGGATTCCACCCTGCCGGGGTTATAAGACCGCAACCACACCACGATCACCAACGAACAGCAGGTGGAGGCACTCCGATCAGACCACACAGGCTGTGTGTATGTTGGTGGTGTGGCGTGTGATAGCGTGTGTGTGAGAGAGAGAGAGAGAGAGAGAGAGGGGAGAAGAGAGAGAGAGAGAGAGAGAGAGAGAGAGAGAGAGAGAGAGAGAGGAGAGAGAGAGAAGAGAGGAGAGAGAGGGAGAGAGAGAGAGGAGAAGAGAGAGAGAGGAGGAGAGAGAGAGGAGAGAGAGAGAAGAGAGAGAGAGAGAGATAAGATAAGATTTTCATCCTAGTCGACACTTTGCAGACCAACTACGGTTATGACTATCAAGGGCGCCACGTCAGCACGAACTAGGCGGACCGAACCGCTGACCGAATGCGCAGGGACGCTGCACATTGCGAGTTCACGTCTATACCAAACCTTGCCACCCTGACGGCTGAGAGACGAGAGAGAGAGAGAGAGAGGAGAGAGAGAGGAGAGAGAGAGAGAGAGAGGAGAGAGAGAGAGAGAGCTATAGCGACTGTGACAATGCCTGTGTTTATACGTGCAGACCACTGCATAGTCTAGTGGCGTGTGCTGGGTAACTAAAGAGAGACTATTTGGCTTATACACAAGACATTGTTCACCACTCTGCAAGGTAAGACTGTGGAGCAAGTCAGGGCATGAGTTTGAGCGCTGCGTGAGCGAGCGAGTGGTTGAGTTGTTAGTGTTACTGTCAGGCCCAGCCAGACCCCGGCATGAGGGAAGAGGGACCTGCTGGACAGCAGGTCCCTGGGCTGCATGGGTCAGGAGGATGCAGGAACGGGGAAGAGAAGGAGGGCGGTGTTGTTGGACGCAGTGTTGTTTTTTTTTTTTTTTTTTTTATACGTTGGAACCTATTTTTTTTTTTTTTTACATCACAAAGGACTGGCCAAGGGCACAACAAAAATGGGTAACACAAAGCCCGCTTACTTGCCAGTCCCTATAAAGAAGACAGTAACAGAATAAAATAAAAAAGAGGGGTGAGCCAATTTAGTTCGTGAGGTGTCTTGTTTCTCTTCGTATGAAAAGATTTAAGTCATAGGAAAGTGGAAAAATAGAAACAGAAAGAGAGTTCCAGACTTTACCAGTGAAAGGTATGCAAGAGTAAAGATACTGATTAACTCTTGCATTAGGAAGATGGACAGAATAGGGATGAGAATGAGTAGAAAGTCTTGTGCAGCGAGGAGGTGGGAGGGGGGGGGAGGCATGCAGTTAGCAAGTTTAGAAGAACAGTGAGCATGAAAATAACGGTAGAAAAGAGCAAGAGAAGCAACATTGCGGCGGTGATTTAAAGATTGAAGACAGTCAGTCAGAGGAGAGGAGTTGAGACAAAAAGCTTTTGACTCGACCCTGTTTAGGAGAGCTGTATGAGTGGATCCTCCCCAAACATGTGAGACATACTCCATACATGGGCGGATAAGGCCCCTGTAGAGAGCAAGCAATTGGGAGGGAGAAAAAAAAGGATGCTAACGCCACAGGACACCTAACTTCTTAGAAGCTGTTTTAGCAAGAGATGAGATGTGAGATTTCCAGTTCAGATTTTTAGTAGAGGATAGTCCTAGAATGTTCATTGTAGAAGAAGGAGACAGTTGAGTGTCATTGAAGAAAAGGGGATAGTTATCTGGTAGGTTTTGTCGAGTAGATAGGTGAAGAAATTGGGTTTTTGTGCTATTGCACCTGTAGGCTATTATCTTACTTCCTTAGGCTTTATCTTCTTTCCTTGAGGGCTCAGGTGGTTGGTCCTACACAGTCTAGAGGGCTGTGATGGTTGTTGCAGGTCTGTTATGTTGCAGGGTTAAGGCAGGGAGGTGTGTGGAATATTCCCATGGGTTGTATCCCTTGGTGAATGGCGGTGGCCGGTGTGGTTGTTATTAGCACATAACTTGGCGTGGCGGGGATGGTCGGTGTGGTTGTTATTAGCACATAACAGTGGCGTGGCGGGTATGGTCGGTGTGGTTGTTATTAGCACATAGCAGTGGCGTGGCGGGGGTGGTCGGTGTGGTTGTTATTAGCACATGGCAGTGGCGTGGCGGGGGTGGTCGGTGTGGTTGTTATTAGCACATAGCAGTGGCGTGGTGGAGGTGGGAGGTGTGGTTGTTATTAGCACCTAACAGTGGCGTGGCGGGGGTGGTCGGTGTGGTTGTTATTAGCACATAGCAGTGGCGTGGCGGGGGTGGTCGGTGTGGTTGTTATTAGCACCTAACAGTGGCGTGGCGGGGGTGGTCGGTGTGGTTGTTATTAGCACATAGCAGTGGCGTGGCGGGGGTGGTAGGTGTGCTTGTTAAGACACATTGATTTCACAGTTTTCGGCAGCACAGTCACAATGGTAACGCTGCATAGTGTTGGTGATGGTTTACTTGCAGGCAGAGATGACTGTCGGTGTCACGGTGGTGTAAGTACAAAGTTGCAATATAAAGTCATTGTGCAGAACAAAAAGACATAATTATGCAAATCAATGGTTCTTATCCTGAGCGCTACTACATGCAGATACGCTGGAATTATTGTTATCATAATCATTCATAGGCGTTATTTCACTTGTTTATAATCAGACGTTGATACAAGGTGTAAGAAACAAAAACATATACTTGCATGCTTCTAATTTCAAGGTCAAAATTGTTTTCACTCATAATATTTGTATTTCGATCCATAAAAGTTACACGCTATTGAATGCAAAAATCACCTCATATGAGTAACAAGGCATTACTTAAAGTGTGTTACTACCTTTAAAAAAAATCATAATAAGGCAAAATTAATAACTCTTGTGTATATTTCCTAGACAGAGGTAGCATGGAAGAGACTAGGACGGAACGAAGATTATGGCAGTACCATTCCACTCACTCACTTAGTCTGTCTGGCTGTCTGTCAGCATTTTGAAACGACATCATTCCATAAGAAATAGGAAAACACACACACACACACACACACACACACACACACACACAACAACACACCACACACACACACACACACACACACACACACACATACACACACACACACACACACACATATACACATATAACATATACACATACACACATACACACATACACACACACAACACACACACACACACACACATACACAAAATACACACACACACACACACACACACATAAAACATATACACATACACACATAACACACACAACACACACACACACACACACACACAGTCACACATACACACACACACACACACACACATATACACATATACACATACACACATACACACACACACACACACACACACACACACACACACACAGTCACACATACACACACTTTTTGGATAGTCAAAATTCAAGCACACAAAAAATTCAGCACCTCTTCCACCTACCATCAGCACCATCAGCACCAGTAGCACCTCCTTTGGCGTCGATTCCACACTAAACTTATATGCTATTTAACCCTCGCCTCTTCCTTCCCTTTAAACTTATATGCTATTTAACCCTCGCCTCTTCCTTCCCTTTAAACTTATATGTTATTTAACCCTCGCCTCTTCCTTCCCTTTAAACTTATATGCTATTTAACCCTCGCCTCTTCCTTCCCTTTAAACCTATATGCTATTTAACCCTCGCCTCTTCCTTCCCTTTAAACGTATATGCTATTTAGCCCTCTCCTCTTCCTTCCCCTAGATCCTCCTTCTCTTCATGTTACAGTGAGGTACGGTTCCCTTAACTATCTCGTGTAGATCAGGGTTCGTAAAGGCAGGCGTAGAAGTATCTCCTATCCCCTCTAGGTATCGTAACTCTCATATATATCATTCATGTTCTTCCTTCTTCATTTCAATATATTTTCCTTTTATTATTTCCGCCAAACGCCCCTNCGCGGTGGGTGCGCTGGGCATGTCGGGAGGCGCGGCGAGGCAAAGGCAGGGAATGGCTCGAACAGCATCGTTCACTCATTTTGCCTGACAGAATCTCGACTGTCTCACACGGAAACCACCAGACTTTGTTGCTGGTTTCCTCCTCGCTTCCTACATCTCCCTTAAGCCTTTTAAATGGCAGGAATCCAGGCAACTGTAAGGGATTTTTCACTGACTAAAACCTAGCATAACGGAAATACAAAGACAAAGGGAAAGTACATAAGAACATAAGAACATAAGAAAATAAGGAAGCTACAAGAGGCCATGAGACCTACACGAGGTAGTTCCTGTTACTTAACTCTACCTACATCCACCTCTCTTCCCCATGCATGAATATATCCAGACTCCTTTTAAAGACCCTAATAGACTCCTCATTGACCACCAGATGACTGAGTCCATTTCAATCATTCACCACTCTATTTGTGAACCAGTTTCTCCCTATTTCATTTTTAAATCTACGATTTTCCAACTTGAATCCGTTACTTCTTGTTCTACCCTGCTTACTAGCCGTAAGAACTTTTCCTACATCGCATTTATTGTATCCCTTTAACCACGTAAAAACTTCTATCAGATCGCCCCTTACTCTACGCCTCTCGAGTGAGTCAAGTACCAAAAGTAAGTACCATGCGACAGTCAGCCAGAATCAATGAAAATTTGAGACGATAGATAAATAATTTATAATTGATTGATTCACTAATTTACGGTGTTACTGTGTACAAAGGCATTCGGGTTCTTTCTGAGCATCATCCTTATGACGGGTAACTTCCGTTAGTTTTATACAAGGTGGACTATTCATCAATCTAGGCGGAGGTGTGCGCTCTCGGACGGCTCTTGCTCTCACTGCTATCTTAGATTTTCTTTTTCTCTCCTTCCTCATTGGTCCTCCTCTCCGGCTGTGCTAGTAGACATAATTTATTACACAGACGAAATTTCCTTCCTCTCACTAAACCTCTCTCTCTCTCTCTCTCTCTCTCTCTCTCTCTCTCTCTCTCTCTCTCTCCTCTCTCTCTCTCTCTCTCCTCTCTCTCTCTCTCTCTCTCTCTCTCCTCTCTCTCTCTCTCTCTCCCTCTCTCTCTCTCCTCTCTCTCTCTCTCTCTCTCTCTCTCTCTCTCACTTGAAATCACGTGAAGCGTACGACAATCGAACCTGATTCTCAAGGACCTACCATGCAACAGTCAAAAAGGATACACTTGTTTCTGCCCTTTTCTTATAGACGCCCCTCTCATTGACCATAATAATACAACGAAAACAGTTACTTCACCTATGCCTGGAAAATAGTGTAAAGTGGCAGATAAAACGCGGGTGGGGTCAGAGGCGGTGGTGGCGGTGGCGGCGGTGGTGGTGGTGGTGGTGGTCGCTATTCTATTACAAGTGTTCACCACCACCTTGCCTATTGGTCCCGCGGCGTCCTTCAGCACCGAGGGGAAGGTGGTCGGTCCCTCGCAGAACAGGGGATGACAATGGGCTAATTTCCCTTCATCGCTCCTCCTCCCTCTCTTTGCCTCGCTTGGGAAATGACACCACCAGTAACTGTCTCTTGTTCCAATGGTAAGTAATTAACAGACAACTACACCGTCTCTCTCTCTCTCTCTCTCTCTCTCTCTCTCTCTCTCTCTCTCTCTCTCTCTCTCTCTCTCTCTCTCTCTCTCTCTCTCTCTCTCTCTCTCTCTCTCTCTTTGCGTGGACTCCCTGACGTTCTCTGTTGTTACTGTCACTCTTCACTTCCTACTTTGTGTAAATAAAGTTAATAGTTTAGTTTTTGCATTTCTATGATAACAAAGCAGGTCTGAAGGGATGTTAAGTGTTATCTCCCAGCTTTACATATTTACTTACATTACATTACATTTACTTACATTACCAAAAGTGGGACTGATGGCTTGTTATTTTATATATTTTTGTTACTGTCTGTTGTGGTTTATTAGCGATTGTTGAATAAATAACGCCTCTTCCATTCATTGAGAGAAAAAAAAAGAGAGAGAGAGAGAGAGAGAGAGAGAGAGAGAGAGAGAGAGAGAGAGAGAGAGAGAGAGAAAAGAGAGAGAGAGAGAGAGAGAGAGAAGAGAGAGAGAGAGAGAGAGAGAGAGAGAGAGAGAGAGAGAGCGAGAGGAGAGAGAGAGAGAGAGAGAGAGAGAGAGAGAGAGAGAGAGAGAGAGAGAGAGAGAGAGAGAGAGAGGAGAGAGAGAGAGAGAGAGAGAGAGAGAGAGAGAGAGAAGAGAGAGAGAGAGGAGAGGAGGGAGAGAGAGAGAGAGAGAGAGAGAGAGAGAGAGAGAGAGAGAGAGAGAGAGAGAGAGAGAGAGAGAGAGCATACACGTCCTTATCCTTGCCTCCAAAATAATGTCAGGCCAACTTCAATGGTTTAGGAGGAAAAGAACATCCGACCAGGAACGACTGAAAGGCCCACTGTTTTAGGACCGCTCCGTCTCCCCTCCCAGCCTTTGTGTGGCGCGGCGGGCGAGGGAAGGGATGGGGAGGGTGAGGGGAAGGGGGAGGGAGGTGGAGGGTGAGGGGAAGGGGGAGGGAGGTGGAGGGGTGAGGGGAAGGGGGAGGGAGGTGGCGGGGTGAGGGGAAGGGGAAGAGAAGGCAAGGGGTAGGTGGGAGGGAAGATTATTGGAACCAGAACAAAAGATGTCGGTCATAGGGGTGGCAGAGCTGGTGTGCCTTAATTGAGGACATGATCAAAGCCTACCACAGAGGGAGCTTGAAGCAGAGTTCCGTGCAAGATTGAAAAAAAAGTGTATTACCTGTATGTTAATTAGCTCATAGGATTACCGCGGCCCAACACTGACTCATTAGCGGCATCAATAATTGCCACCAGCTACCCGGAATTATTTATTTTTATTCTTTACTTTTAGTAGCTACCTTGACTCAGTGGTTAGTCCGTGTGATGAAAAAGCATTCTTAATGAAATTACTCGTTTTGGATGTTTTTTGTTTTTGTGTGTGTACTACAGTCCATGTTGATCTGGCAGAGCCTTTGAGTACAACCCTGCGGTTGGCGGCCTCGCTTCCCATCGGCCTCACCGCCACACACATACACACACACACACACACACACTCACACTCACACTCACACTCACACTCACACTCACACACCACACACACACACACACCACACACACACACCATCACCCTATATGTATGTACTGCACGTTGCCTCATCCCTGCGGCCGCCTCGCCCGACAGGCTGATGGATGAGTCGCAAAGGAGCAATACCTATAACAATTTATACGCAATCCTTCCTCGGCAGCGCACCTAATCTTTTCCTTGGTGATGTATTTTCCCTCCACAGCGGCGCGGCAGGCAAGGCAAGGGGCCCGCAGCCCCTGGGGGCACGCCGCTAATTGAGGAAGTAACACAAACCTTTGAGGTGCACTGTCATCTACTATATTTATGTTCTATAATTCAATCATTCCTGCCAACTATATTCTACACTACAACTACTTTGAAGGCTATTGGGAGTGACTCATGTCGTCTGAGACAAAGCCATGGCAAGGAAAAGGAAAAACAAAGATGGATTATAAAGCTCAAGTGAAATAAGGAAAAAAAATATGAATTTCTCCACACAAAATCAAGTAATTCCCTGAGGCGGGGCGTGCCTTCACTGAGGCGTTCTGAGCCCGGCGTGGCAAGTTTTGACGAAGCCGTGGGCGACGGTCGCCTCGCTTGTCACGGAGGCCACAATGCTGACGCGGCGGGAGGCTCCGAGGCAGTGGCGGTGCACGAGTGGCCGCCGCACCGCATGACAGAGTCTGCCGCCAACGCCTTTCTTCACGAACAATCAGAGTTGTCCTGACTTTCCGGGACAGCATCACCGCCGGCCTGGGTGCGGCAGCCGCCCACCGCCACGCCCACAGCTGAGGAATGTCCTCTTCTTTGAGACGCAGCAGCTGCCGCGGCACACGTGGCTCACAGCCTCCACGCTAAGCCACTCAGCTTCCGCTTGCCAGGCTGCACCAGCACCGGCAGGCTGCTCACGCGGTCACCCGGGCATGAAGCTTGTTGTTGTTGTTGTTGTTAATGTTTGTTGTTGTTGTTGTTGTTGTTGTTGTTGTTGTTGTTGTTGTTGTTGTTGTTGTTGTTGTTGTTGTGTTGTTGTTGTTGTTGTTAGTGTAACATAAACGTTGGAAAAACAAAAGACGAAACTGCAACGATGCATAACGATAAGGCAGACGTATAGTTTTTGGTGGGCAATATTTTCTGCGAGGCATTTTTGCGCCGTGGGTGGCTGGGGCCGAGGCGAGATCTGGGCGGCGGATGGCAAGATTGAAGAGGAAGTACAGGCCAGGCAGGACGGCGGGCAGGCTGCGAGGTGATGGCCGGTCGATGCTTTTTATGCAGCTGAAACTTTTTCAAGGCTTTCCCAACCCTTGCCTGGCCTTTGTCTTGCCGTTACCCTCGTGATCTCGATGCCTTTCCAGCAAAGTTTGTCTTCCTTCAAATGAACATCACATAGGTAAAGGAGGTACACGAAATATTATCAACGATAGGATATGAGTATAATAAAGAACAAAAGACTACGTCGCGTTAAAGAACCTGAATATCTCTCCCCCGCCGCCATGTTCTTCCAAGACGTAGTAAGTAGATGAATCAATCAAGAAAACAAGGCAGCAGCGTATTCATGACACCAGGAGGAATTAGACAAAGAAAGGTAAATAAATGTTACCGTCACAAACACGAGCAGTATGTACAGTAGCAGCAGTACAGGGGCGTCCGCGAGAGTCTTCGTTAGGGGAGGAATACTAAATATATACATATCGAAATTTTGTGTTCCAATGCAGAAATAAAATCTGACTTTCTGGCGAGATCGAGAATTCGAAAGATTTATCTCAGACAGACTCATGACAGCAGGAAGAATAGGAGACAATATACACAAAATTACTTCCATGTGATTCCTTCATCAACAAACATGAATATAAACCACAAGATACTTAAAGCATATTTAACCTGTCTTTATTATACTCATTTAACCTTAAAGCATATGCACCCTGCCTGGTCAAACTTTTCCGTCTTTGTCTATCTACTTCCACCTTTCCTTCTTGCTGGAAGTTTGCTCACATCCAACCTGTTCCTAAGAAGGGTGACCGTTCTAATCCTTCAAACTACCGTCCTATAACTTTGACTTCCTGCATTTCTAAAGTTTTTGAATCTATACTTAATAAGAAGATTCTTAAGCATCTATCTGCTCACAATCTTCTATCTGATCGTCAGTACGGTTTCCGTAAAGGGCGATCTACTGGTGATCTTCTAGCTTTCCTAACTGAATCTTGGTCATCCTCCTTTAGGGGTTGCGGTGAAACTTTTGCTGTTGCCCTTGACATATCAAAAGCTTTTGATAGAGTCTGGTACAAATCTTTAATTTCCAAACTACCCTCATTCGGTTTCTATCCTTCTCTCTGTACATTCATCTTAAGTTTCCTTTCAAACCGTTCTATTGCAGCTACTGTAGACGGACATTGTTCTTCTCCTAAATCTATCAATAGTGGTGTTCCCCAGGGTTCTGTCCTATCACCCACTCTCTTTCTATTATTCATTAATGATCTTCTAAGTCTAACTCAAAGCCCTATCCACTCTTACGCTGATGATTCTACCCTGCATTTTTCAACGTCGTTTATTAGACGTCCAACTCAACAGGAACTAAGTGATTCACGGAGAGATGCCACCGAGCGCCTAACTTCTGATCTTTTTATAATTTCTGATTGGGGCAAAGCAAACCTTGTTTTGTTCAATGCCTCAAAAACCCAATTTCTTCATCTATCTACTCGACAAAACCTACCAGATAACTATCCCCTCTTCTTCAATGACACTCAACTGTCTCCTTCTTCTTCAATGAACATTCTAGGACTATCCTTACTAAAAATCTGAACTAGAAATCTCACATCTCATCTCTTGCTAAAACAGTTTCTAAGAAGTTAGGTGTCCTGTGGCGTCGGCGTCCTTTTTTTTCTCCCTCCAAATTTCTTGCTCTCTACAGGGGCCTTATCCGCCCATGTATGGAGTATGTCTCACATGTTTGGGGAGGATCCACTCATACAGCTCTCCTAAACAGGGTTGAGTCAAAAGCTTTTCGTCTCATCAACTCCTCTCCTCTGACTGACTGTCTTCAATCTTTAAATCACCGCCGCAATGTTGCTTCTCTTGCTCTCTTCTACCGTTATTTTCATGCTCACTGCTCTTCTGAACTTGCTAACTGCATGCATCCCCCCCTCCCGCGGCCTCGCTGCACAAGACTTTCTACTCATTCTCATCCCAATTCTGTCCATCTTCCTAATGCAAGAGTTAATCAGTATCTTTACTCTTTCATCCCTTTCACTGGTAAACTCTGGAACTCTCTTCCTGTTTCAATTTTTCCACTTTCCTATGACATAAATCTTTTCAAAAGAAAGTAACAAGACACCTCTCGAACTAAATTGGCTCACCCCTCTTTTTTATTTTATTCTCTTACTGTCTTCTTTATAGGGACTGACAACTAAGCGGGCTTTGTGTTACCCATTTTTGTTGTGCCCTTGGCCAGTCCTTTGTGATGTAAAAAAAAAAAAAAAAAAAAAAAAAAAAAAATTAAATAAACAACCAGCAATACATATCATTAGCAAAACTTTCATATTGGTGTTAAAACAAATCAAAATGTACGCAAATATACTCTGTGATTACTGATTCCTCTTCCTGTTGCGCTATTACACTATAGTTCTTGACTAATATTAAACCACATGCGGCAGTGAGGATCCCCGTCTTGGTGGCTGTGCAGGTGTGTGGCGGTGCAGGTGTGTGGCTGTGCAGGTGTGTGGCGGTGCAGGTGTGTGGCGGCGCAGGTGTGTGGCGGTACAGGTGTGTGGCGGTACAGGTGTGTGGCGGTGCAGGTGTGTGGCGGTGCAGGTGTGTGGCGGTGCAGGTGTGTGGCGGTGCAGGTGTGTGGCTGTTCAGGTGTGTGGCGGTGCAGGTGTGGGGTCCCTGCACCTGGTGTGTGTGTGCTTTGATGGCGAATGAAGTTAAGTACTTCATGAAGTACCCCATGAAGGCGGTGCTGTGGCGGCCTTGAAGAGCGGGAGCAGCGATAGCGGCGCCGTGTTGGCCCCGCACTGTCTTGATGCCCGTGCGAGGGCATCACTACGTACGTATGTACAGTCTATGCGGGGTTCAGACTACACGTATTTGCTACGTGCGTCTTGTCAACGTGACGTCATCGTGACGTTACCGTTACGTCACTTCCTTCTTGTGTGACCTTGAAAGACGTGCGTCTGGAGGCTCTAAGATTCGGAGCCGCCAATTCTTTTGGCGGGCTGCGTGAGCAGTGGTGCCACAATTTATAGAACATTATACGTAACTAAGTTTTGCAATATCAAAATAATGCTGTTTCCAAGGTCTGATTTAAAATATATTTATTATCAGTGATTCTGGAAGACAATATTAGTAATGGAAGACATACATGATGTGAAAATATTGTGTCCCGTTGCTTGAAGGCGGAACAGCAGCATCGCTGCTTGAATGTAAGCTCCACCAACCTATGGTGGCCACTACACCTATGGTGTATTTTCCTGCGTTATTTCTCGTGTTCTCTAGTTCTAACCCTCTCACGTGCCCCTCTAGTAGCTACTATATACCATCCTTCCTACAGCATCACGCTACGCCACCAACACCTTCTACAGGCCGTGCAATAGGTAGTAATTATTACTGACTTGAAAAATAGCGCCACGACTGCGATATGTGGCAACACCTGTGACCCCCGCTATACAGAATCCACTTGTAACCTTTGCAATAGCGCTGTTGTCAGGGATTATAGCGCTATATAGGTAGGGCAGGGAGTGAAGGGGGATATAGTGAAGGGAGTAATAGGTGTGTCATGGGGTACAAAAGGGAGGAAGTAAGGAAAGCAAGGCGGTTTTATACTGCAATGTTTTCTGATACGAGCAAGCGGGAGTGACCAGTGAGACGAGTTAACGTCATCGTGACGTCACGGTGACGTCACGATAACAAGACGCACGTAGCAAAAACGTGAGGTCTGAACCGGGCCTAAGACAAAAGTCGTGTCACGGTTTTGTCCGAATATGAAATGTAACTCGTGAAACATTATGAAAACCCTAACGCAGTTACATGCACGTGGTTGGCAGGCCTGAATCCCTTAAGCTACTGTTCAGATAAGGGTTCAACGCTTCATATCTGCCGCCTATGAGACAATGTCTAAAACAAACCAAGGGTATTTCAAAGGTTCAATAGATTTACTGCGTTGAGGTTTCATATTATTCGATGTGGAATGCGAAGTATATTCGGCCCAGCAATGATCGCCAGGACATTTCATCTTTACACCTGAGCCATTGAAGGCCACATAAATCACCGGCAGGAGTATGGAGAGAGATAGTCACATGCAGGAATATAAATAAAAAAAATATATAAATAAAAAAAATAAAAAAATCGAGAAAAATTGCTTCAAAATTCAATAGTATATTTGGATAATAATAAGACCAATTTCCATTTTAATCTATATAAAAAATTAATGAATAATTCCCTCAAAATTCAAGAGTATATTTGGATAATATAATTAATATGAAGGAAGGAAGGACTCAGAAGCAGTGGCGTATATACGTGGGTCCATAACAAAAAGGGGAATACAGGGGTGAATCCAGGATTGTTATAAAGGGGGGGGGGGGGGGGCTTGTGCAAAGCGAGCCTCAACGGCTGAGGGAGTTTACAATAATAGCAAAATTGCAATATGTTTCGAAGGGCCTCCGCCGAACCCCTGAGACTGGCTCACCGAACCCAGGTTAAGAACCACTGCTTTAAAATTACCTCAGCACTTCTATTTTTAACACTCCTGGTAATGAATCCTAAAACAATTACTCGTGAGGATACGAACTATTATGACGCATGAGTTGTGGTGAGATTGAAGAACTTATGACAGTGCTACCAACCGTTCGTATGACATAGGCAGACAGCACCGAAAGGTTAGCCATTTACCAGATGTCTTAACCAAAATTCATGACACGACTTTTGTCTTAGACTGTACGTAGTACAGGCGTACTACTACTACTCAGCCCTTGCGAGGCGATCAGGTGTCGGATAGCAAGGTGAATGCACTGCAGTCACCGAAATGATCGAGTAGGTGTGTGAGGAAAATCATAATCTCTCTCTCTCTCTCTCTCTCTCTCTCTCTCTCTCTCTCTCTTCTCTTCTCTCTCTCTCTCTTCTCTCTCTCTCTCTCTCTCTCTCTCTCTCTCTCTCTCTCTCTCTCTCTCTCTCTCTCTCTCTCTCTCTCTCTCTCTCTCTCTCTCTCTCTCTCTCTCTCTCTCTCTCTCTCTCTCGCTGCATCAACTTTGCATGGAAACTGAATGTGATGAAAGTGATGATGACGATGATGATGAACAAAAAAATAAAACAACAGTATAAAACGGAATTCCTTTGCAGGCTTTGGGTTCAGGTAAGCTGGTAAACAGGTAAGATTAATCACCTCGCCGCCACTTCAACCTTACTATACATCACCTGTGTGTGTGTGTGTGTTTGTGTGTGCGTGTGTGTGATGTGTGTGTGTGTGTGTATGTGTGTGTGTGTGTGTGTGTGTGTGTGTGTGTATGTGTTGCGTGTGGGTGTGTGTGTGTTGGTTCAAAGACTACTCTGTAGTCTTTGGTTGGTCCTTCATCTAATTACAAACTGAGTGTCATGATTACTACTACTACTACTGCTACCATTACTACTACTACTACTACTACTACTACTACTACTACTATTACTACTACTACAACTACAACTACTACTACTACTACGTATACCACCACAACCACCACCACCACCATCTCAACCACCACCAGCACCACCACCAGCACCACCACCAACACCATCACACCACCACACCACATCCTGAACTGCCTTGGGTTAAGCAGGCTCGAAAGGTACCTTAATGGGCTCCCTTCCTCCTTATACACTCCCCTTTGTCGCGCCGCCACCGCACGGGACAATACTTAATGCACCAGCCCATTCATTAACTAAAGGACTACTCAGCTGTAGTGGGCCGGTTCTTTAATGGAGGAAGCGGAAGCGACGGGAGGCGAGGAGACACAAGGTAGAGGGAGGAAAAAATGGAGGGAAAGGGGAGGGAAAGGGGAGAAGGGAGGTAGGGAGATTTGCAAAGAAAGTAAAGAAGATTGGAAACAAAAAAGCTTCACCAATTTATATTCTTTAGACATTGAGACGGAAAAAAAAAGTTCAAAAATGACTATTCATATCTTGCAAAGAAAGTGTAGACATCAAAAAATAAGTTGTGGCGAAGAGAAAAATCAAGGGAAACAAGTCCAGGTGAGGAAAGTTACGACAGAAACGTGTGAGTCTTGCGTCTTGTTTTCTGGGCGTGTGAGTAACTGTTCTCCAGCCTGCCAGGGAACAGTGACAGCAGCAGCAGCAGCAGCACAACAACAACAAGATGAAGAACAAGAACAAGAACAAGATGAAGAACAAGAACAAGGAGAACAAGAAAGAAAAAAAACCCGTCAGTAATAAGAGCATGAACAGTGAGAATAACAATACTAAAGATAAAAGTAACAAGAGCAATAATAACAACTGACATCACATTCTAATAAAGTCTTTCCAATATCACAAACTGTTAACCATGGTCATAACATCTCTACCTATCACTGCTACAACATTCTAACTTCATCACTACTACTACTATTACTACTACTACTACAACAACTACTACTACTACTACTACTACTATTACACATTCTTCGTTCCAATCCACCCACACCACACACCACCCTACAACCACTCCTTCCACCCCCCCTTAAGTACCATCGTTCTGACATCGAGCTTCAGTACGACGCCGCTTTCCCTCCCTCGCTCCCTCCCTCCCCCAGCAGCAGTTCAAGGCCCGTGTGAATCATTCTTCGCTTGATCTGTCGCGTCAAGCGGGTCTCAGCGAGGGTTCCGGCCAGCTCTGATTAATACCGAAGAGGCGACGAAGGAGGGTGGAGGAGGAGAGGAGGAGGAGGAGGAGGAGGAGGAAGAGGAGGGGAGGGGGAGGTGGAGGAGGAGGAGGAGGAGGAGGAGGAGGCGGAGGAGGAGGCGGAGGCGAAGGTGGAAGAGGAGGAGGAGGAGGAGGCGGAGGAGGAGGCGGAAGAGGAGGAGGAGGAGGAGGAGGATTACATAGGATTACATAGGAATAACAGACACCAGGAGACCTATTGGTCCATAACGAGGGTATCTGCTGCACTACATACTACTAACTATCAACTACTTGTAAGAAAACAGTTGAAAATGATACCATGGTCCCTAAAGAGGATAGGAACATGGAAGTTTCATAGTGCAGAATGATAGGATATGAAAAATTACTAACTAGAAACTACCACTACCACTACAACTAATCGATACGGGGGACTAGATATGAATTCGCACTATCAATACCCTTTTACTTTACAGTGCGCGTCAGTCTGTTTTTAAATTAGTTTTTGTGCTGGCCCCGACAACTTTGCTGGTAACTTGTTCCATCGATCAACGCTCTAACATTGAATAATTTTTACGGAGATCGGTGATGCAAACTTTGACCGTTTAGTTTTAAAACCATTATTTCTTGTTGTACTTGAGTTGAAAGCTCGAATAGGTTCTCTTGATTAATGACATCAAATCCTTTTAGGATTTTAAAAAGGTTTTTCTATCACGTCCCCACGGATTTTTTCCGATCCTTTAAGGAAAACATATTAAGTTTCCGCAGCCCTCTCTTTCATAAAATGAATTTCGCAGAGAGGGAAATTTTTTGTTTTTGGGTTGCTCTTCTTTGCACTGATTCCAATTTGGCTTGATCTTTTACGAAACCAGGGCGACCAGAATTGAACGGCATATTCCAAGTGCGGCCTAACCAAAAAGGGACGTGTATAATTGGCCCTTTATTTCGGAGTTTTTATGTTCAAAGTTGCGTTAATAAAGCCAACATCATATTCCCGCCTTTTTACTGGCAGCAAAGGCAATGCGGACTGGTTTTCAGACCCTTACTGATGATGACACCAAAATCCTTTTTCTGCTGTACTTCAGTTAACGATTTATTTGCTTTTGATAGTTATATTGAGGTTATCGTTGCCTATATTCACTACTTTACATTTTCGGAATTGAATTTTTATAGCCATTTATCACTCCTCTGATTTGATCTGGTGTCATCTGCAAATTTCGATATTTTAGATACAGTCCGCAGTCCAGATCGTTGATATATCAGAAAAAGAGTAGGACCCGGACCGAGCCCTGAGGCACCCCACTAGTAACATCTAACCATCAGATGCCTCGCCATTTATTACTACCCGTTTTTTACGATTTGATAGCCAATCGCCAATCCTGAGCATAATTGCTCTCCTAAGCCATGTGCCCTTAGCTTGGTCAACAGTCGCTTATGAGGAACTGTATCGAAGGCTTTCTGAAAATCAAGGAAATTTTACATCCACGGGAATTTTTAGCGTCCCAGTTTGAATAAATGACATTAAAAAATCGAGTGGGTTTTTCTTAAACAGGATCTTTTATTTCGAAATCCATGCTGGGAGTTTAGTATTGAGTTATTTCATCGAGAAAAAGACACTATTTTATCCCACAATATTTTCTGAAATAGTTTAACAATCACAGACGTTAGACTAATTGGGCGATAATTGCTTGCTAGGCTCTTACTCCCTTCTTGAATATCGGTGTAACATTAGCTAATTTCCACATCTAGGAACTTTTTGTCCATTAGCGATTTATTGAGAAAAATCTTTAATGGGGGCGAAAGTTGACTGTGACTTCGCGAAGTAATCGCGGCGAAAATTTCGTCCCACCCCCGGATTTTGCTGGGTCGAGTTTCTGCAAATACTTTGATATTTCGGTCTACTGTTTTCTCTCCTATTTCCAATCTATCACTTTCGAGTCCCGCATGCATGGTTACTGGGTTCTGGTAATGGAGGGTTCGTCTTTTTTTAATAAAAACCGCATTAAAATAATCATTGAGTACGAACGCCATACTCTTATTATCATTTACCAAGATGTATTCTTATCTTTCAGTGGCCCAATACTTGTTTTGATGTTTTTTTTACTTCGAACGTATTGAAAGAACCTTTTTCGGGTTTGATTTGGATTTTTTTGCAATTTTTTCTTCATACTCGCGCTTTTTTAGTCTTATTAATCCTTTGCAACGACGTTTTACGTCATTGTATTCTCTAGAATCGCAGTCCGCATTTTATCGCTTGTAAAATTTATACGCTCGGCGCTTACTGCCAAAGATTTGTTGAATCTCATTAGTCATCCAACTGGGTCTGTTTATGTTATTCAGACGTTTCCTTATCATGGAACATGTTTTTTCAACCACCGATTGGAGTTTATTTGTGAATAAATTACCACATGTTTTCGGCGTTATTACCGTTTAGTAGGTCAACCCAATCAACTTCGCTTAGTACCCTGCTGAAATTCGTGAAATCTGCTTTATTATAATTGGGAAGTAATAACCGATTTTCTGTGATGTCTACATTGCAATTTATGCCGCATCTGATTAACCTGTGATCACTGTTTGCCAAATGTTCACCTATATCGCAGTAATCAATCAGATCAGTGTCGTAGTGAAACTAAATCTAGATACTCTTATCTCTTGTAGGCTCACGGACCCCCTGATTTAAATATACTTTTCGTTTACCATATCAAGCAATCGCGTACCTTTTCTATCAGCAAAATTATTATTCCAGTTTATACAGGTAGGGTTTAAAAACTCCACATATAATTGTGTCGTTATTATTGTTGATAACTGACTTTATCTCGTCATAGAGAAAGGGCCCTCGACTTCCGCATTAGATTTGGGAGAAAGATATATTGTCGCAATAGTTAGCAATTTACCGGGTTTTGCTTAATCTTTGCGTAGACTGAGTCATAGTGATCTTTTATTTACTCTATCGATTTCGATTGCTTGCAAATTATCTTAATGTAAAGAATGACACCTTCACCTGCTTTATGCGTACGATAATTTAGGAATGTCTTATAGCCTGGAATGGCTATTTCACTAATAAATGTTTATCTTTTGTGTTGCCCCAATCTCAGTGATACTAACGATATCTGGCGTTTCGGCAACAACGTATGCTATTGAACTAATAGCATACGTTGTTGCCGAAACGCCAGATATCGTTAGTATCACTGAGAGTTGGGGCAACACAAAAGATAAACATTTATTAGCTGAAATAGCCATTCCAGGCTATAAGACATTCCTAAATTATCGTACGCATAAAGCAGGTGAAGGTGTTACGCTTTAAAATAATGCTTCTGGCATTTGTATATAGTAATTTAAGTTCTTTAATAGTTTTGGTAACCTTGCGTGAGGGTTTACTGGCAGGGTGTCTGGGGTCCACTGTACCAGGGCGCTTGATTAAGCTACTTTGATTAGTATTTGCGGAAACGGAACGTGACCCAGCGTTTCTGTGAGGAGGAGGAGGAGGAGGAGGAGGAGGAGGAGGAGGAGGAGGAGGAGGAGGAGGAGGAGGAGGAGGAGGAGGAGGAGGAGGGACAAAGAAAAATTAGTGAGAGGCAGGGCAGAGGGGAGGAGAGTATCGGAAGAGACCAGAAGAACAGAAGAGGAGTGAGATCAAGGCGGGCAAGAGAGGAGTCTGAGTATTATATGGAAGGTAAGGAACGTTAAGGAAAGGTTTCAGAAGAGTTTTGCTTCCTAAACGACGAGCTTCTTCATTATGGCGACTCCAAAACTGGAAATAATGTTATGGTTTATTCTTACGTTGCCGATTCATTGTCTTGAATAGAGTAAACAAGAAATAGCCATACAAATTATTTCACGCATAACTTTTATTTCACGCACGTAAATGAAAAATGATATGGGGTTCGATTTACTAATATTTGCAATATATAATTCAGGACATTTTTTACTATTCCTTATCACCTCTTCCGTATCGCGCCGCAGTCTTTCGAACTCTATTCTACCATTTTCGTTTTGAAATGACGAGTATTTACGGTAGGCCCGGTTTTTCTGTAAAGTTCCAGATTCAATTTGGCTGTTTCATCACTTGGGTTTATTCTTATTATTACGTGAACGTCTTTTACCGAGTGTAAGACAAGACTTTTCAGGATTATTGAAGACATTAGTAAATATCCCTCATGATTCGTCTGTATTCGTTTCATTTGATAATGCGATCCAGTCTGTTTCTGATAAAATAGAGGAGGAGGAGAACGGTAAGGAGGTGGAAGTGGAGAAGCGTGAGGAGGTGGAAGTGGAGGAGGAGGAGGAGGAGGAGGAGGATTACATAGGATTACATAGGAATAACAGACACCAGGAGACCTATTGGTCCATGACGAGGGTATCTGCTGACCTACATACTACTAACTATCAACTACTTGTAAGAAAACAGTTGGAAAAGGATACCATGTCCTTAAAAGAAGATAGGAACACGGAAGTTTCATAGTGCAGAAAAATAGGGTATGAAATATACTGACTACAACTACCACTACCACTACAACTAATCGATCCGGGGGACTAAATATGAATTCGCAGGGCACTATCAATACCCATTTACTTTACAGTGCGCGTCAAGTCTGTTTTTAAATATAGTTATTGTGCTGGCTTCGACAACATTTGTTGGTAACTTGTTCCATCGATCAACGACTCTCACATTGAAATAATTTTTACGGAGATCAGTGATGCAACGTTGACCGTTTAGTTTTAAACCATTATTTCTTGTTGTCACTTGAGTTGAAAGCTCGAATAGGTTCTCTTGATCAATGACATCAAATCCTTTTAGGATCTTAAAGGTTTCTATCAAGTCCCCACGGATTCTACGATCCTTTAAGGAAAACATATTAAGTTTCCGCAGTCTCTCTTCATAAGATGAATTTCGCAGAGATGGAATTTGTTTGGTTGCTCTTCTTTGCACTGATTCCAAATTTGCTTGGTCTTTTACGAAACAGGGCGACCAGAATTGGACGGCATATTCCAAGTGTGGCCTAACCAAGGACGTGTATAATTGTGTCATTACTTTCGGAGTTTTGTGTTCAAAATTGCGTTTAATAAAGCCCAACATCATATTCGCCTTTTTACTGGCAGCTAGGCAATGCGGAGTGGTTTTAAGATCATTACTGATGATGACACCTAAATCCTTTTCCTGCTGTACTTCAGTTAACGATTTATTTTGCATTTGATAGTTATATTTGAGGTTATCGTTGCCTATATGCATTACTTTACATTTATCGGAATTGAATTTTAATAGCCATTTATCACTCCAGTCTGATAGTTTGTCGAGGTTACTTTGTATGAGTTCGCAGTTTTCTCTAGTATATGCTTTACCGCCTAATTTGGTGTCGTCTGCAAATTTCGATATTTTAGATACAAGTCCGCAGTCCAGATCGTTGATATATATCAGAAAAAGAGTGGGACCCAAGACCGAGCCCATACACCCCACTAGTAACATCTAACCAATCAGATGTTTCACCATTTATTACTACCCGTTGTTTACGATTTGAAAGCCAATCGCCAATCCATGAACATAGTTGCTCTCCCAAGCCATGTGCCCTTAGCTTGGTCAAAAGTCGCTTATGGGGAACTGTATCGAAGGCTTTCTGAAAATCAAGGTATATTACATCCGAGGGAATTTTAGCGTCCCAGTTTGAATAAATGACATTAAAAAATCCAGTAGGTTTGTTAAGCAGGATCTCTTATTTCGAAATCCATGCTGCGAGTTTAATATTGAGTTATTTTCATCGAGAAAAGACACTATTTTATCCCACAATATTTTCTCAAATAGTTTAACAATCACAGACGTTAGACTAATTGGGCGATAATTACTTGCGAGGCTCTTACTCCCTTTCTTGAATATCGGTGTAACTAATTTCCACATATTAGGAACATTTTTGTCCATTAGCGATTTATTGAGGATAATCTTTAGTGGAAGCGAAAGTTGATTTGTGACATTCGCGAAGTAATCGCGGCGAAATTTCGTCCACCCCCACGGTTTTGCTGGGTCAAGTTTCTGCAAATACTTTGATACTTCGTCTACTGTTATCTCTCCTCTTTCCAATCTATCACTTTCGAGTCCCGCATATATTTTACGGGTTCTGGTAATGGAGCTTCGTCTTCTTTAATAATACCGCATTAAAAAAGCATTGAGTACGACTGCCATGCTCGTATTATCATTTACCAAGATGTTATTTTTATCTTTCAGTGGCCCAATACTAGTTTTGACGTTTTTCTTACTTCGAACGTATTGAAAGAACCTTTTTGGGTTTGATTTGGATGAGGAGGAGGAGGAGGAGGAGAGGAGGAGGAGGAGGAGGAGGAGGAGGAGGAGGAGGAGGAGGAGGAGGAGGAGGAGGAGTAAGATAGTAAGATGAGGAAAGGAGAGGTAGGTCAGATGTTATGATGGATGAAGGGAATGTGAAGGATAGCATCGGTGCAGGTCAGTGTAGGACGAGAAACCTATCTGAAAAAAAAAAGAGAGAGAGAGAGAGAGAGAGAGAGAGAGAGAGAGAGAGAGAGAGAGAGAGAGAGAGAGAGAGAGAGAGAGAGAGAGAGAGAGAGAGAGAGAGAGAGAGAGAGAGAGAGAGAGAGAGAGAGAGAGAGAGAGAGAGAGAGAGAGAGAGAGAGAGAGAGAGAGAGAGAGAGAGAGGTTTCATGGATGCAACAAATAATATAACAAACTTTATGTATTTCTTCACCGTCCTTGTATTTCAGTGTTTTTCCCAAATCCTGCGATCATTGAAGTATAGAAGATGGTTTTGCGTGGCGGCGGCAGAGGCGGGACGTGGAGGAAGGGGTGAAGGCCCTGAAGGGTGATGTTAAGGCTCACTCGATGTCTTAATGGTGAGGTCAAGAGTAAGGGGTGAAGAGGGAGGAGAAGGCATCATTTAGGTGTGGAAGAGGTCATGGGATAAGAAGGTATAAGATAGGAATAAGATAAGGAAGAAAGGATAAGATAAGGAAAAGTCTTGTGGCGGTATCGCAATTCTGACGTTGTATCACCTTAGTCACGGAGAAGTTTGGACGAAAAAATATCCTTCATTTAGGCGTCATTTCTGCTATTTTACGAGAGAACATTTGTTATAGATCTTTTTCAATCTTCACAAGCGAGAAAATTACCTATGAATAACCTAACATCTCTGATGGTGGAAAAAAACAACTACACATACAGCTTCATGAAATACGAGTCTGGAACAAGTCACGTCACCTCATCGAACACACACATGGAGACTATTCATAATTGTTCATCATAATGTTGAAAATTTCACTGTAGTACATTGTCAACATGTTCAAAACAGGCACCGTCACGTTGCAAAGTTATGTTTTCCCTCACGAACCTAAAAACTGTAACGTTATGAAGTATATACATAGAAAACAGACGGGTAAATTTTAATACCATGGAGTTAGCAGGGACGTTACCCGCGCATACAGGGATTGGGAGGCACTTGGAGGGTCAGCGGCGATGTTGGTGGACTGAGAAGCACTGCATGTCGCCGCCAATCATATCTAAGAGCTATGAAAACACGGTCGCCGCTTCGCTTCCGTCCGAGGGTTTACCTGAGTAGTACATCCACCGCCACTTTGGGTTCGTTTGTCCATAACACTCGAAGGCTCACGTCCTGATAGCGAGGCGCGATGGACCAGCAAAGCACCTCCCGGATACTTTACTAAGAGCTCAAGGGTAATGCCAGCGGAGACAAGCTCACGAGTTCGGACGTTCATGGTGTATGTTCCTATGTATGTTTCCGTATTCTGATAAACCAAAATTATCACAAATTAAATAATTCTGCGTCATTCATCTAAAATACTGTGTCACGTCTCCCTAATAAAGCGACATCCTGCCCTTCAATATATAAGATGAGTAGCTTTAATGTTTCGCCCAAAATGAAAAGTCCTCCACCCAGGACCCACAGCGCCGCCGCCCCACGCCCACGCCACCGCCCCACGCCCACGCCGCGACGCCCTCTGGAAATAAATAAACGAGCTTATAGATTTGTCTCCAGGAAAGTATTGTGTTATTTCTGCTTCCTATTTTTCCCTAAGCCCGTTACGAGGAGAATGTTATCAGCCGCCGCACTGAAGGACCGGCGCGGGGAAGGTATTGTGAGAGCGACTCTAGACTGTGGCAGCGGCGGCGAGCAAACTGGTCTCCGGGAAATGGAACTCGAACGGTAACTCGGACAGTGACATACACATCCATATGCATCTTCCTATATACCTACATATACGGTATACCTATTCATACATATTACTCTCCTTGCATAATTAATATCAGTGATTAATATGTATAATTTTGCCTGTAAGTACCTTGGAAAGAAACATACACATCTATATACAACTTTCTATACCTACATATACCTATTCATACATATCGCTTTCCTTACATAATTAATATCAGTGCTTAACATGCATAATTTTGCCTGTAATATTCACGTGCAATGTAGATCCCTTTCTCTGCTACTACAGCAACTTTTTCCGCAACTACACATACATTTACACTTTTTTCCGCAACTACACACACATTTACACTGTTTTCCGCAACTACACACACATTTACACTGTTTTCCGCAACTACACACACATTTACACTGTTTTCCGCAACTACACACACACACACAAATATACTGTTATACACGTACCTATACTTATGAATTTCGTATCGATTCGCACTCATATCTACATCGCGCATCGGCAGTGTTGTGCAGGTCAGGTATTGAGTTCCGGTGTGCGGCAATGGCAATGGATTCCCAGGTGATGCGTGAACCTGTTTTCTGCCGCATCACCACCGTTCAGGCGGAGGATAAGCGGGAGAGCGTGGGAAATTTCTTGACAGGAATAAAAACTAAGTATTTCTCTTCTCACCAGTCGCATGTTTTCTCTAATTTTCTAGTTGCTTGATCTTTTTCTTTTTCTTTACATGACAAAGGACTGGCCAAGGGCAAAAAAAAGAAGCAATAAAAAGCCCGCCTAGTTGCCAGTCCCTAAAAAGAAGACAGTACGAGAATATAGATAGGGGGTGGGCCAATTTATTTCTGGGGTTTCTTGTCAATACTCTCTTGAAGAAATTTAATTCGTAGGAAGGTGGAAAATTAGAAACAGAAAGAAAGTTTGAAAGTCTACCTAAACCCGAAGTCTCTCCGTTGCAAGCACTGTTGAAGCTCCGAACCCGTACTGTGAAGCAACAGAAGCTTACTCAAAGATAGTGAAACAGCTACACATGAGAAGTCCCGAAACAGACATTTAAACCATCGTTGAGAGGATATTGGCCCTTGCCATGAGGTGCCCCAGTCAAGGCAGCGGCCGGAGCTTCCAACAGTCTGGTGGCGCTGAACGGAGCCGCTTCCAACGAGAGAGCTACTGTGATTTATAACAGGTTTTCCTCTCATTCCTATAGCTTAAACACACACACACGCACGAACACACACACACACACACACACACACACACCACACACACACACACACATTATCTCTCTCTCTCTCTCTTCTCTTTCTCTCTCTCTCTCTCTCTCTCTCTCCTCTCTCTCTCTCTCTCCTCTCTCTCTCTCTCTCTCTCTCTCTCTCTCTCTCTCTCTCTCTCTCTCTCTCTCTTTGCATGAAAAGCTCAGCTTCATATAGGCAAGCTGCAACTGTACAACATATTTTGTGAAATCTTTCTTATTTTAAATTGTACAACAGTAAGCTATGAATAAATGTTTCAAATGTTTCAAATGGTTTTTTTTTTTTCTTCTCTCTCTCTCTCTCTCTCCTCTCTCTCTCCCTCTCTCCTCTCTCTCTCTCTCTCTCTCTTCTCTCTCTCTCTCTCTCTCTCCCCTTTTCTCTCTTCTCTCTCTCTCTCTCTCTCTCTCTCTCTCTCTCTCTCTCTCTCTCTCTCTCTCTCTCTCCTTCCCTCTCTCTCCCCTCTCTTCTCTCTCTCTTCTCTCTCTCTCTCTCTCTCTCCTCTCTCTCTCTCTCCTCTCTCTCTCTCTCTCTCTCTCTCATCTCCTTCTCTCTCTCTCTCTTCTCTCAAATGGGTATTTTTTTTCGGTTGTCAATTATTGTATATCACTTTACCTTCTTTTCTCCTCCTATGAGGTTCTGAACAAAAGCGCAACACTATTCTCCATTCATTACTAGTTATGTATCAAACTGCCGTATATATATGTTGTATTTTACCCATATTGTGACCGCCATCAGCATAATGTACTGGGGGCTGTTCTGATTGAATGGCTCGGAAGCGCTGTAATCGATCCCCTGCCAGGTGACGATGCTAATTTACAGCCACTGAGCCTCGAGCAGCGCGGCGGCGTCACTGTGCCGGGCTGGTGACACTCTCGGCGGACCAAATCAAGGAAATACCCAGACAAGCCGCCATCATGTACGTCCCGCTTTTCAATTCTGTGATAAAACTATTAAAAACACTCTGAGCTGTGAGGTGATCAAGTCTGTTGCCCGAATCTTCCAAACCAGGTCAAATTAGATCAGAAATGAAGTCATACGCGTTATAATGAGGTATACTTGGGTCATCACAGCTGGGTTTGATACATATTTAGGTCACTTCAAGGCTAGGTGAGGCGTGCACCATGCAGTAAGCTAAAGATGTTACATTGCAATTACATTATAGTCTCAGAGGTACAGTTTGCATATGACAGCATAATACGCAGAAAATGATAATTTTGAAGCGAGATTTTTAACACAGTAAAATCCGCTTGGCATCAGCTGACCATGATCTGCAGCCCGTCATTGCATTATTGCTATTTGCGTTGATGACTCCGGCGTAATTGCCTTCGTGATCGCTGTGCCGCAGAATAATTTGGCCCCATAATCATTCAGGTCATTGACGGCATAAATACGAGGTGTGGGACAGTGTACGCCATGCGGGGGGCGGCGTTCCTCTGCGGCAGGCTGACGGCTGGAGGGGGAGGGAGGGGGCGAGGAGGGGTGACATGGAGGGGATAGGTGGAAGGGGGGAGGGAGGGATGACTTGGGGTGCTGGGGGGGAGGAGAAAGGTGGGAGTATAGAGAGGCTGGGTAGGAGGAGGAAGGGGGGTCAACATGGGGGATATGGATGGGCGAGGGAGGGGAGAGGTAGGGGGATGGGCGGCATGGGGCGGTGGGGGCGTTGCTTCAAGTGGTGCTTCCCCGCAGGTTCACCTTCACCCCGGCCCTCGCCTCATGCCGCGTGTGGGTGGTGGCGTTATGCTGCTGTCTAGACGGGCGAGACCTCGTAGTGGTTGGGCGGAAAGAAAGTATCAAGATGAAAAGTAACTGAGAAAATGTTAGGTTAGACTTTAGATATATAATTCAGATATTCTGTTACCTTACCACCAATACTGTGTTTCCTTGTTACTTTCCTACATTTGAGTGTCTCCAACGCACGCCGCCACCCGCAAATAGTGCTGTGTGGACCTCGTCCCTCCGCGCCAGACCACCGGGGACCACCACCACCACCTCGATCACCTCGTCCTCAGTCTCATCCTCAAACTCATCCTCGGAGGGACGGAGGGACAGAGGGAAGCGGCGATACACTGGGTCATGGCCACAAGGAGGAGTCCCTGGAGGCACCATCACCAATAGTCGAGCGTGTCCAGGGCGGCGACGTGCGAGGCCAGCCCCGAGGCGTGCAACGCGGGGCTCACCTGGAGGCGGTGCAGCGCCAGCAGGGCCGCGCCAGGGCGTCGCTCCAGGTGATGTGCCCCGCTAGCCACGCCCGGCACAGGACACCTGCCTTGTCAGGGACGAGACATTCCAGCGCCAGGGGCATCAGGGGCAGCAGCACGGAACACAACACTGCCCAGCCCTTCAGCAGCTTGAGACCAACACAGCCGCCGTCGTGCTCGCCGCCTAACACCTGGTAACGGTACCGGAAGGCGAGGGTCGCCGCGTCCCCCGCCACCACCGCCGCGACCACCGCCATGCAAGCACGCCGCACCAGTGTCTTCGCCTGGGGCGTGGTCCCGCGTTCCATGCTTGTAACCCGTCAGGGTGGCTCGGTTGGTAGAGCTGCGGGCTCGCGTGTAGCGTCCCTGCATTCGGTCAGCGGTTCGAGCCCACCAGGTTCGTCCTGGCGTGGTGGCGCTTTGTATAGTCAATAACCTTGTAGTTGGTACCTGCAAACTGTCTAGATAGGATCAAAGTATCTTATCTTATCCATGCTTGTATAAGCCTCTAGGTTTGTCGCTAACAAAAGGTCAGTTAGTTACCCTTGAGCAAGGGAATGACGGGGTGGAGGTGAAGTTTCAGCCTCACCCAAAGAGTCTAAGTTCCCTATAGGGAGGGTGATGATAGCTGGCGATTGCGAATCCAGCGCGTGCTCAAGACTGATGGTGAATAACAGTACAGACTCTGAACTCACTCGCTAATGAGTTTCAGTTACCTTCATCACACACGTACATAGATGAAAAGGGAACAACAATAATATAAAGCCGTGCAGATTGCTGCTAATAAGCAGCATTATCACAACACACATTGCCGCCACACCGCCAGCCGCTCCTCACATTAAAGCAGCGCAATATTAATGGACGGAAGAAAACTCTCTGCGGAATGTTTAACATTTTATGTTCTGCCCAAAATTACCTGTGCAGAGTACTTGCTATTTAATGGCGCTGCCAAAAATTACCTGGCCTAAATTTTATTTACATTAATGACTCATCGCGTAATATTGCGTGGGGAGGACGAGGCCACTACCAGCGGGAGGCCAGCCACGGGTGCTGCGTGATGATGCAGCTGCACTGATGATGGTGATGATGGCGACAACAGCAATAGTAACAACGATAAAGATATAATAACAACAATAATAATAATAACAATAATAATAGCAATGATAATAATAATAGCAATAATGATATGTACAATAATCATTATGATAATAATCATAATAATAATAACACACACACACACACACACACACACACACACACACACACACACCATAGGGTACTCCGTAGTGTAGAGGTAGCACGCTTGGTTCACAACCGAGAAGTCCCGGGTTCGATCCTCGGGCGGAGCCGAGACAGATGGGCTGTTTCCTTAAAACCCGAGCCCTGTCCACCCAGCAATAAATGGGTACCGGGTGTTAGCCGGGGGTTTGTGACCCGCCTCCCGTGGTGGTGGCTTCGGCCAACACTAAAAACACTAAGGATGAATGATAAGAATGTTGATATGGAGACGGGGCCATACGAGTGTAGCTCAGGCCCTGTAAAATACAACTAGATGAATACACACACACACACACACACACACACACACACACACACACACACACACACACACACACACACACACACACACTTTTCTCTAAGTTTCCGTGTCCTTTCCTCCATGGCCCTCAAGTCAAGCTGAGTCTTCCTAATTACCGCTACGTGACTTTCCTCACCCTCGGATATTTACTTAAAAGTCACAAAATTATCCCACGCATTATGCAAAGTGGCGAAAACACGCGACGGAGAGAGGCTGTGCACGCGCCTCAGAATGTTAATTTCATAATTCTTATAGCCATTAAAAACACGAAGCTAATTGAATCACCATTATTATATAAAAACACGAAGCTAATTGAATCACCATTATTATTCCATGACTTTTGTAACAATATAGTCATTAAAAACACGAAGCTAATTGAATCACCATTATTCTATAAAAGCACGAAGCTAATTAAATCACCATTATTATTCCATGACTTTTGTAACAATTGAAGGGAATGTGAATGAAAAGTACACGTGATAGTATTGCTATAATAGTAAACATTAAGACATGGAGGATTACATATCACAGACAGGGGAGGAGCAAACAGCCATTATACACACACATCTAGGTATTCACTGCACAGCCATTATACACACACATCTAGGTATTCACTGCACAGCCATTATACACACACATCTAGGTATTCACTGCACACTGGCAGTGCACAGCCATTATACACACACATCTAGGTATTCACTGCACAGCTATTATACACACACATCTAGGTATTCACTGCACAGCCATTATACACACACATCTAGGTATTCACTGCCAGCAAAAGATATTCTAAAGGTTTGGTAGTGAGCTGTGAAGAACGGAAGGAGAAGATCTGCTAATGAATACATAACCGAACCAACCATTGCGATTTGTCGAGCAAGACGATCGATGCGATTAAGGTTGCCCTGCACTGCTTCGGACATTGAAATGCTGTGGAGCGAGGGTGATTGTCGCGGCCTGGTGGTGGGGGAGGGACTGGCCAAGACGCCCAACACTGAGACCGGCGGGAAGATCTGTATGACACTTGTATCTTGCTTTGTTTTACTATGTACTTCGTGATTACTTTTTTTTTTTTTTCTTTAACGTTTCAGCCTATATCGCCTGCAGGCTATTATCTTCCTTCCTTAGGTTTCTTATCTTCTTTAAGAGTTTGGTTTGCTGGTTTACATTTTCCTACTTGATGGCTCGATTTAATGTTTTATTTTGCACTAGTAACTCCACAGAAAACAAACTTGAAAAATATAGTGTAATTGTAAGGGAAGATTTGATTTGAGTTTCGCGGGGATGAAAAGGCACATTTACAACGTCCTTTATTTTGTCTCCAATGCAAAGCGACATTTTCATACCCTTGATGATCCCCATGATACTTGATACTTGATAGTTTATTCGGCTTGGTGTAATATAATAAGGAATCATAATCAATTATACAGTCACATAAGCCATGAGGGAAGAGGACCTACCGTGTGGATAATCGGGGCAAAACTTAATACCTTTTCACCCACTAGCTAGCGTCCACTTGCCGGCCGGTGACAGGGAGGGCGCGGCTACAATCACTCCATTATACGATCACTCCATTATACGATCACTCCATTATACGATCACTCCATTATACGATCCCTCCATACGATCACTCTATTATACGATCCCTCCATTCCTCGCGCCACCCACTCACTCGGGAAACAAACACATTGTTATGGTTATGTAGATGAGGACATTCACTGCAGCTCCGGACACTTATTTCCACACACACGGAGAATCGATGGCGTATATTTTTTCCTTGATCTCATTTTCATACATCAATTCAGAGAGATGTGGGAATATTGACGTGGATGTTTGGGTTGCGGGTTTTGCTTTTCATCTAAAGGGCGGGTTGATGGCAATTAGGAAGGGGTGAGTGGGCCGTTGGCCCCGTTGGGTTATAGCACCACGCAGGGCTACCTCGTCTTGATATGACTGTGATCTCAGCCGCAGCTTCTCAAGGCCTCACCAGTCACCAGTCACCTGTCACCTGCATCGCTTAAAGGGTGTTGTTTTGTTTACATGTTATCAGCTGCTTTGTATGGCTCTGGTGTTATCCGTCATTTTTCTGATTTAATATAGTTATCAATAAGATGTAGATATATAACTCGCATGAAAATAAAATGTTAGCAAGATAAATAAACGAGTAAATGGACAGAAAGTTGGTATTATCCGTGATTTTTCTGATTTAATTAAGTTATCAACAAGATGTAGATATATAACTCGCATGAAAATAGAATGTCAATATGATAAACACATAGGTAAGTGGACAGAGAGTTATTCCTTCCACATCCCGGCCAGCGTCACTCTTTTAAGCTCAATCTATCTTGATGTCGCCCCTTCACGTCCTGACACAAGTGAGATACTGAAGATAATAAGATGTAGATATATAAATCGCATGAAAAGAGAATGTTGATATAAACAAGTAAGTTGAGAGAGAGCTTTTCCTTCCACATCCCATCCTTCGCTCAGTCCATCTTGACGCGGCCTCTTCACGTCATGATACAAGTGAGGTGCCACCAATCCCTCTCCCTGCCTCTCCCTGTCTCACAGTGTCTCAGCCAGCCTCCTCGACGCTCACCAAACACTCCACCGAGGAAGAAACATGATTTGCAAGACAACCCACGCTGAAGACCATCAACTTATCAATTCAAGAGTTAGTAAACATTGAAACGTCCTCATTATTTGACTCACGACAATCTTCTTCCATGAAATAATTTATATGATACAAAGACATGCGAGGCCTTATAAAAGTGCCCTTAACGTATCATTTATTTTGCAGAGGAAAACACTTGATTCTTAGATAATATTCCATGTCGTTATAATGTTTCTTGAGGGGTTTGTGTTACTAATTCAGCAGTGCGTCTATGAATGTCCCAGTATTCTGTTTATTATTGACGGAATCCGAGAAAGAAATTGCTAAAATCACCAGAGAAAGGTATGTTTTACATACATTTAACGATACTAAAAGCCAGGCACACCATATTAACTTTTAATCACATGTACATTGTACACAGACACTAAAAAAAAAAAAAAAAAAAAAAAAAATCGTGTATCACCTTGAAAATAGGAACGTAATATAAGTAGCCAGAGAACTTAAGAAATAACAGGTCTTCTTCTGCATGTAAAATTATCGGCCCTCACGAGAGCCAATACAATGAGCCAGAAGCAATATAGCTTGTTTACT
The DNA here is from genome assembly GCA_016584305.1 of Chionoecetes opilio. Taxonomy (NCBI): domain Eukaryota; kingdom Metazoa; phylum Arthropoda; class Malacostraca; order Decapoda; family Majidae; genus Chionoecetes; species Chionoecetes opilio. The sequence goes on from JACEEZ010022700.1 coordinate 55,815, forward strand.
ACTTTTTAATTTTTTTTTTTTTTTTTATACATCACAAAGGACTGGCCAAGGGCACAACAAAAATGGGTAACACAAAGCCCGCTTAGTTGCCAGTCCCTATAAAGAAGACAGTAAGAGAATAATATAAAAAAGAGGGGTGAGCCAATTTAGTTCGGGAGGTGTCTTGTTACTCTTCTTTTGAAAAGATTTAAGTCATAGGAAAATGGAAAAATTGAAACAGGAAGAGAGTTCCAGAGTTTACCAGTGAAAGGGATGAATGAGTAAAGATACTGATTAACTCTTGCATTAGGAGGATGGACAAAATAGGGATGAGAATGAGTAGAAAGTCTTGTGCAGTGAGGCCGCGGGAGGGGGGGAGGCATGCAGTTAGCAAGTTCAGAAGAGCAGTGAGCATGAAAATAACGGTAGAAGAGAGCAAGAGAAGCAACATTGCGGCAGTGATTTAAAGATTGAAGACAGTCAGTCAGCGGAGAGGAGTTGATGAAACGAAAAGCTTTTGACTCAACCCTGTTTAGGAGAGCTGTATGAGTGGATCCTCCCCAAACATGTGAGACAGACTCCATACATGGGCGGATAAGGCCCCTGCAGAGAGCAAACAATTGGGAGGGAGAAAAAAAGGACGCAGACGCCACAGGACACCTAACTTCTTAGAAGCTGTTTTTAGCAAGAGATGAGATGTGAGATTTCCAGTTCAGATTTTTAATAAAGGATAGTCCTAGAATGTTCATTGTAGAAGAAGGAGACAGTTGAGTGTCATTGAAGAAGAGGGGATAGTTATCTGGTAGGTTTTGTCGAGTAGATAGGTGAAGAAATTGGGTTTTTGAGGCATTGAACAAAACAAGGTTTGCTTTGCCCCAATCAGAAATTATAGAAAGATCAGAACTTACTTACGAGGTGACACACTCCAGTCACCCACCAAAACAAGGACCCCATTCTTCCCGCTTTAAGTTAGGAGTCTCGACACTACCGTCTTATAGAGTCAAGCAGCGCCTCTCCATCCTGTTCTTGCACGCAGGTAGTGAGTGATGCCCCTTAACAAGCCAACACACTTCGCTATCAGGGACAAAATAATACAGGGTGACGGAAAATCTGAACTTATGGGAGGGAAGGAAAAGTGTGCACAAAACCAATATTCAAGCGGGAAATACGAGCTTGAAGGAAATAACATGAAAAGTCGCAGCAGTGGTATTGACAGCCAGGAAAGTTACGCGTCGCGGACGATGACAGGACAAGCACCCTGCAAAGTGGAGGAAAAAGGAAAACAAAAGTATATACAAATTCATTATATTTTTAAAAGAATGTGTAGAAAATATATATAAATCATAAGGATAAAAATATATCAATCAAACATGAAGGTCGTGTTGATGCGTCGAAGTGATAAATGTTCAGTTTCCTTGATGTTATGAAAAGAAAAGAAAAAGTCTGTTTCTCTGATGTTCTTTTTCCCCAATCGCACAAACCTCACAGCCACACACAAGAGGCGGTGAACAAGACGCAATCACGGCACACAACCTTCCGGATCCCGCAGCGCCGATCACAGAAATGAGGCAAAAAGGAAATACACGAAGTTTTTTCTTACTAAATACACAAAATTGTCAATACGATGGAATAAAGGGAAACAATACTCTCGCATGATGACAAACATTTCGTTCACCCACACGTTCTCTCACAACAAAACAACGAGAAGTAAAGAAACAAAACAGATCCTCACACCCTGCTTCAGCACGGTTTGGAAACAAGAAAGATTCGCGCGCTGCGTTCAGTCTTTCCTTTGTAAACCTGGTTAGTGACGCCGCTGCTATTTGTCCACGAGAACATTACCATCCAAATGTCACGGCAACTTCTGGGTGGCGGCGTCCTGGGCGGGGCGGCGGCCGGGGGGCGGCACACAGAGTCTTGTTTGGGGAAGTGACCGGTCTGTGTGAATCCACTGGTTGAAACTTAGAAAGGCGCGTCACACACCACGCCGGGCAGGGAGACGGGCCTCTGGTGTCTGTAAAGTACACAAGGCTTTCTTTACGCCTGATGCCAATGTTGACCATTTCAGTACTTATTTAATTACATTAAACCAAGTATATTCTTTGTCAATCAAAAATATAGTTTTTTCTTTTACAGTTTCAACTAAAGGAAAGGAGATTTCCTCTAGAATAATACGTGTCTGGGAAAGCACAACTTTCTCCACTTTTTGTTGATATATTTTGTCTCGTTATGTCTCCTCATTACAAAGAAAGAGTGTCTCGTTTTCCGCTGGGCATTTACTTTTTCCAAGGAAAAAATTATTGCCTCAGTCAAGTCCCTTATTTCCGCGGTCTTCACCTTCCCTTCCTGCCGCCGCGGGTGTCTCGCGTCTTTCACACAAAGAACATTTGGTGCTACTATAGCGTGCGGTCTACATCGGGGTCTGCAGTCTACGGTACCCTAATGTGCGGTCTACCAAGATCCTACCTGATTTGACCTGACCTGACTACCACATAGCTGTAATGTGCAGTTTTTTTCTTCTGTTTTACAGTTTATCTCAAGAGTCATTCATTTGTGTTGCCACACCCCTCACTGATTTCTGGCCACCATCTTGGCCATTCATTTTGTTTCCCTGAGTCTCCTCTGTCCACAAAGACTGCGGGCCTCGTCTGCCTGCCTGCCGGGTGCTTCCTCTGTCCGCAGCACAGCACAGCACACACTAATAATTGATGCAGCGGCGGCATGGACAAAATTACGACAAAAAGTCTCGTTACGCGTCACTCGGTCATCCATTAGGAGCACAAGGTAGTAGACACACCTGTTGCGGCCCACCAGGTGTGACTGAGCCTGTTGCTGGTGTGCACGATCCTTCACGGCCCATGGCGTGTCCAAACGAGACGCCTAAACATTTCATGACACGTGAACTAAATGTATTCGACGTAAAATACATCCATAAGAGTTCCAGGAATAGTCTGACATGATTCTGTTGTTTTACAGATCTGACGTCTCCATGACCACGCGCTCACGCCGGCAATGGTCGGTCACGTTACATAAATCGCACACCAAAAATATCCTCAGCCGCTCAGATGACTCCTGCACTGAGGCCTCGAAGCAACACTTGTCCCATGAGGTTAAATATCAATATGGATGGAATAAAGGAGCACAGGAAGCCAGCATAATTCACATCATGATGGTGAGGAGAAAAAGACAGTATCAGTGCCTTGTTAACGATTGGCAAAGGAGGGGGGGGGAGTAAAACAGAGGAATAGGTGATTTACGGAAGCCAAGAGAATGGATCTGAGCTTCCATGGAGAGAGATGTATTTTTCTCTATGGCTGAACAAAAAATGTGCGACCGAATTCAACAAATCTCCAGTGATCTCTCTCTCTCTCTCTCTCTCTCTCTCTCTCTCTCCTCTCTCTCTCTCTCTCTCTCCTCTCTTCTCTCTCTCTCTCTCCTCTTCTCATCTCTCTCTCTCTCTCATCTCTCTTCTCTCTCTCTCTCTCTCTCTCTCTCTCTCGTTCTCTCATATAATATATATATATATATTATATCTTGCTCTCTCTCTCCCTTTCTCTCTCTCTTATTCTCATGCCTTACTATTGTAATTAAGATAAGTTCCACATCGTAACTTTCCAGTGGCATTTTCTCTCTGATGAAAGACTTAACTCTGCGTCCCAAGTTTCAGCGGAGTCCTAAGTCCTTATCATAACTTGGTTCGTCGTCAGGAAGTGAGAAGGAGGAAAGACAAGACTCTAATAAGCTTCAGACCAATGCATGATGGGATTGCAGGTGTATTTTAGGGATGTACTGTGTGTGTTGTGTGTGTGGTGGTGTGTGTGTGTGTGTGTGTGTGTGTGTTGTGTGTGTGTGTGTGTGTGTGTGTGTGGTGTGTTGTGGTGTGTGTGTGTGTGTGTGTGTGTGTGTGTGTGTGTGTGTGTGTGTGTGTGTGTGTGTGTGTGTGTGGATGAATACAACGTCCCTACACACGCACACATACACATACAAAATGCTGTCATCCTGTAAGTAGCAAGACAGAGATAAGAACAAATGAGCAAACGTTATAATGACTACGACCTTCACTGATTTCTTTCCTCCATCGACGGTGAATTGAAAAGAGATCCAAGCATCGCCATGAAATTGCGGCGGGATCAGCGCGGCATTGAGTGCACACCCTTGAAAATGAAAACGATGATGAAACTTTCGGTGCGACGGTCACGCTCGACTC
>JACEEZ010022700.1:65000-70000 GCA_016584305.1 Chionoecetes opilio
TGTGAGGTGAGAGAGAAATGGTGTGAAAGGGAGCCGAGGAGAGGAAGAGAGAAAGAGAGAGAGAGAGAAGGATATGGAAGGGAGGGAGAGGCAAAATGGGATGAGGCAGAAGGAAGGGGAGGCTGTAGGAAGGGAGATCAGTGGCTTGTGGAAGGTAAAATAGTGTGTGTGTGTTATTCACCCATGGTCTTGTCTACGCGAGTCGGTCTCGCGATCACCAGTTTCACCCTCCCGGTGCGAGCTTGGAGCTCATTATTACCGCTCTTTGATTAATGCTGGAACCACACACCTCCATCCCCTTGCTCAAGGGGTACAGTAACCGCCCGAATTTTGTCAATAAAAATTCCCCGGGAGGAGTGAGGATTCAAAGCGGCTACCACAGAATGGCAGGCCAGCACGCTATCCACTGGACCATCGTGGCGGTGTGTGTGTGTGTGTGTGTGTGTGTGTGTGTGTGTGTGTGTGTGTGTGTGTGTGTGTGTGTGTGTGTGTGTGTGTGTGTGTGTGTGTGTGTGTGTGTGTGTGTGTGTGTGTGTGTGTGTGTGTGTGTGTGTGTGTGTGTGTGTTTCTTCATCTGAATAGACACACACACACACACACACACACACACAGAGGATAATTATGTACTTACACGTATCAACACAGAGACGAGTATATAGGGAGACAGAGGGAGAGGAGGAGGCATGAGAGGCGGGAATAGTCTGAGAACACGCCGAGGAGGAAGGAGGGAAGGAGGGGAGGTTAAGTGGCGGGTCCTCATGAATATTCACCGACATGTAAAGCTGGCGTGTAATGCTGTTAACACTGCTTGAAGATAAGGATTAAGATGAAATACCTAGTACACAGAGTCCTGAGTGAATATAATCGACACCACAGTTAGAGCAAGACGCGTATCTACCTCGAGGCGACTGTCTTGAGAAACTACTGATGATGTGACCAAATGTGACTATATTGTGAGAGAGAGAGAGAGAGAGAGAGAGAGAGAGAGAGAGAGAGAGAGAGAGAGAGAGAGAGAGAGAGAGAGAGAGAGAGAGAGAGAGAGAGAGAGAGAGAGAGAGAGAGAGAGAGAGAGAGAGAGAGAGAAGAGAGAGAGAGAGAGAGAGAGAGAGAGAGAGAGAGAGAGAGAGAGAGAGAGAGAGAGAGAGAGAGAGAGAGAGAGAGAGAGAGAGAGAGAGAGAGAGAGAGAGAGAGAGAGAGAGAGAGAGAGAGAGAGAGAACGGGCGAGGACCATGTATTGTTTTTTACTATATTGATATATTGGAATAATGATACCATAGCATAAATAAATCATATAAGTAAATAAATTCTCTTTACTCATGACCTTGAACTGAGCGACACTGAAATTCTAGTACCAAAGGCCAAGGGAACAGCGATCCCTTGGCCTTGGTACCAACAACGTCATCAAGTACTCAGAGGAACACAACGAGTTATGGACGAGTGAGTTACGTGCCTTTAACCTGTTTATCTCACCCATAAGTCAGTTTACGGTAGGTAAAGGTAGGCATTATCACCCCTAAAATTAAGCAAGACTCTAAGGTTATAGCGATCGTAAAACTAAACTTCACAGGCACCAATATTTCCTTAATATCATCTAGGACTCTAGGTTAACTTCATCTTTGGGTTTTTATTCAGTGTTTCATTGTGTTTACCTAAGTAAGGGAACAGGTGTGTGAAGCAGAGACGGAACAGGTGTGTAAAGCAGGGACGGAACAGGTGTGTGAGGCAGGGACGGAACAGGTGTGTGAAGCAGGGACGGGACAGGTGTGTGAAGCAGGGACGGGACAGGTGTGTGAAGCAGGGACGGGACAGGTGTGTGAAGCAGGGATGGAACAGGTGTGTGAGGCAGGGACGGAACAGGTGTATGAAGCAGGGACGGAACAGGTGTGTGAGGCAGGGACGGGACAGGTGTGTGAAGCAGGGACGGGACAGGTGTGTGAAGCAGGGACGGGACAGGTGTGTGAAGCAAGGACGGGACAGGTGTGTGAAGCAGGGACGGAACAGGTGTGTGAAGCAGGGACGGGACAGGTGTGTGAAGCAGGGACGGGACAGGTGTGTGAAGCAAGGACGGGACAGGTGTGTGAAGCAGGGACGGAACAGGTGTGTGAAGCAGGGACGGACAGGTGTGTGAAGCAGGGACGGGATAGGTGTGTGAAGCAGGGACGGACAGGTGTGTGAAGCAGGGACGGGACAGGTGTGTGAAGCAGGGATGGAACAGGTGTGTGAGGCAGGGACGGAACAGGTGTTGAAGCAGGGACGGAACAGGTGTATGAAGCAGGGACAGGACAGGTGTGTGAAGCAGGACGGAACAGGTGTGTGAAGCAGGGACGGAGCAGGTGTGTGAGGCAGGGACGGAACAGGTGTGTGAAGCAGGGACGAAACAGGTGTGTGAAGCAGGGATGGAACAGGTGTGTGAAGCAGGGACGGGACAGGAGTGTGAAGTAAGGACGGGACAGGTGTGTGAAGCAGGGACGGGACAGGTGTGTGAAGCAGGGACGGGACAGGTGTGTGAAGCAGGGACGGGACAGGTGTGTGAGTCAGGGACGGGACAGGTGTGTGAGGCAGGGACGGGACAGGTGTGTGAAGCAGGGACGAGACAGGTGTGTGAAGCAGGAACGGGCCAGGTGTGAGGAAATTAGCTGAGGCCGAGGCACAGGTAAGGGAAGGATCTGCATGGTAACAGGGCGCCAGGGAGACACAGATTAATGGACACAGATAAATGGTCGGCGAGTTAGTTTGATTTACCTGTGATGGAACGATAGCGCGTCGCAATGGAACACACACGAGCCTGCTGCCGCCCTGCCCACTACATTAAAAGTGCCGAAAAACAATGTAATGAAAATGCAGAATTAATATATTCTTGCTTAACGTGATAGTTAGGAATATTTTTTTACTGACCGTTGCTTAGACTTTCATGAATGAACAATATGGGAAATACTGGAAATAGAAGTAAATTCAATTTTCAATATTTCTAATCTAAGCGTCGGCGTTGACTGCAACGCTTAATTAATACATCGGAATGCTGCTGACGTTTGATATTGTCAAGTAGCTGAATTATGATATTTTGTATTATTGGAATGCATGAATGGGTAATATATATTTCATCTATCACACTTCTTGTTTCTGTCCTTTTTCCATCACTACATCTTGAACATCTTAAAATATTACAAGTGTTTGTGGGCCCTTCGGACCCATGTATTGATGTTTGTAGTACACTACACACACACTCACACACGCACACAAACGGACACGCACGCACGCACACACACATGCACACACACACACACACACACACACACACACACACACACACGCATGCATGCTTGACACACACACACACACACACACACACACACACACACACACACACACACACACACACACACACACACACACACACACACACACACACACACACACACACACACGCGCAAACAAACGGTAGGTACATGAGTCTACGGAGTAAGTGACATGCGGCAAGACGTTATCGGAGAGTTTCTTCCTGTCATCTAATACTCCTAAAAGTGTTTTTAGCCCAAAGCCCAACTTCAAAATGATTCAATCGACATGGGACCCAGCCGCTTACCACTTACGATTTATTTGCGATTTTTTGAGCCTACTCTCATCAAAATTTAATTTACAGTTTCGGCTACCCAAAACAGACAGACACACAGACAGACACACGGCAACTCCTATAGTATATTAGATTTCTTATTAGTTTTATCAGAGCACCAATATGAATCTAAGAATTTGAGACTAGTCTAGCTTAACCCAGGAGCACGCTATGCTTTGTGTAATCACGCTGTCACCCTGCAGGCCTTAAACTGCTTTCATAAGAACATAAGAAAATAAGGAAGCTACAAGAGGCCGCGAGGCCTACACGTGGTAGTTCATGTCACCAACACCACCTACATCCACCTTTCATCCCCATCCATGAACCTATCCAGCCCTCTTTAAAACTCTCTAATGACTCCGCACTAACTACCTGTCTACTGAGACCATTCCATTCATTCACCACCCTATTTGTGAACCAGTTTTTCCCTATTTCCTTTCTAAATCTACGCTTTTCCAGCTTGAATCCGTTACTTCTTGTTCTACCCTGGTTAAAAGCCGTAAGAACTTTTCCTACCTCTCCTTTATTAAATCCCTTTGTCCACTTAAAAACTTCTATCAGATCGCCCCTTACTCTGCGTCTCTCGAGTGAGTGTAATTTTAATAACTTCAATCTCCTCTCATAACTAAAGTTACGCATCCCTTGTATCATTTTGGTCATCCTTCTCTGCACTGTTTCTAACAAGGCTATATCCATCCTGTAATATGGAGACCAAAACTGAACCACATAGTCTAGGTGAGGCCTGACTAGAGCCAGATAAAGCTTTAGAATAACTTCCGCACTGCTACTTTTAACACTTCTGGTAATGAATCCTAATACTCTATTAGCTCTATTTCTGGCCTCAATACATTGTTTCCTAGGTCGGAGGTCTGGGCTCACCCTCACTCCAAGATCTTTTTCACCTTCTGATCTTTTCAGCGATACATTGCTTATGGTGTATCTATTACCAGGGTTTTTTCTACCAACATTCATAACGCTGCATTTATCAATATTAAATTCCATCTGCCATCTGACTGCCCACTCGTTAAGTTTATCTAAGTCTCCCCTTTCATGTCTCACTCTCTTTGTCATCTGTTATCATTCAAGATGCAAGGAGGGCGACAATCGTGAGCCTGTTTCAGCCTCATGCATATTGATAAGAGAACCACCTGCAGGCCACACACACACACACACACACACACACACACACACACACACACACACACACACCACACACCACACACACACACACACACACACACACACACACACACATACACACACACACACACACACACACACACACACACACACACACTCTCTCTCTCACGTCCCCCTGATCGCCGCGGCCTCGGAGGTGCGCCCATTGTCTTGGAGGAAAATAATTGTTTAGGTCGATGGAAGGACATTT
>JACEEZ010022700.1:75000-77500 GCA_016584305.1 Chionoecetes opilio
GAGAGAGGAGAAGAGGAAGAGAGAGGAGAGAGAGAGAGAGAGAGAGAGACTGACTTAGAGACGTGTTTGCTAGGGTGTCATAACACGTTCATTCAGTCCACTTGAGAGGAAGGCATTCAATTTTCACAACCTACAGAAGTCAAAATGTTCAGGTAATATTCTAAGACACCACGAAACACTTCACATAAACCTGACCAGAGACATTAAAATGAGACTCAGAATGCCACGCTCACCTGACCCAGCTCTTCCCGCACCCTGAAACCATTGCCAGGACACTCAGCTCCACCCTCAGGTCAGACCCTTCCCGCCCTGCCACGACAGCTTTTTATCATGGCGCGACACAGCAGGACACAGTGACAAACGCTTAGGGGTGTTACGCTCCGGATCCGAGCTGTCGCATTTATCACGAGGCGGGGCGGGCGTGAGGGTGGCCAGGCAAGTACAGGCTGGAGTGAGATGGGAGATGGGTCAGGTGAGAGGGAAACGGGAAGCAGGAAAGACGCGACAAGGGGAGTGATTGCAGCGACGCTCTAGACCAGTGAGGCAGAAGTTACGGAGGCCAGGGTAAGGGGAGTGCCGGGAGTGTCAAGGCGGTGCAGGAGATATGAAGGCGTGGAGGCAGGAGGAGGAGCGACCACTGCCGCAGTATATCAAGGTTGAGAGAAGAAAATAATGTCACCCTGAACGGTAAATCCACCTTTCCTGCACCTCGTGGCGAGAAAGTGTCGTTTTCCTACCCAGAAACATAAAACATTGCAGACAATCACACCGCCGCCGATATAACTCCGATCGGTGACCTGATGTTCCACGGCTTATATACAGAAAGGAAAGGAGGAAATGCAGGAGAGCCAGACTTAAAGGGGTAAAAAGAGACCGATATATAACTGACTGGGCGGACCGTTTCATTACTGCGGTGTATACAATCTCAACGTAATAACAATAGAATATGCAATGCCACCGTCCATTAGTGCCGGCAACGCGGGTAATATTACGTTGTGTGTCCCTTGCCGACCTGCCTTATACTAATGCTGGGCTTGTGTTGTACTGACTGACTGACTGACTGACTGACTGACTGACTGACTGATGACTGACTGACTGACTGACTGACTGACTGATGCTTCATAGGGTCGCACCTCCAGGGTTCGTCATAAGTCTGCCATTTAATTTAAGCTTCTTCCAGTTCACTTTAATCAAGGCCAAGAAAGATTATCCTCAACGCGGGAATAATTATGAAAGAAATTATTCGGTGGCGACCATTATCTTAATTATAATCACTAGTGAATACTGTTATCACCTCTAATATTCTCTCTCTCTCTCTCTCTCTCTCTCTCTCTCTCTCTCTCTCTCTCTCTCTCTCTCTCTCTCTCTCTCTCTCTCTCTCTCTCTCTCTCTCTCTCTCTCTCTCTCTCTCTCTCTCTCTCTCTCTCTCTCTCTCTCTCTCTCTCTCTCTCTCTCTCTCTCTCTCTCTCTCTCTCTCTCTCTCTCTCTTTCTCTTAAAGCCAATCACAAAATTCATCCCTTCAGATACTACTACATGTCTCCCTATCGTACTATTTTCCCCACCTCGAAAAAGCACACGTGACCTTGGAGTAATTAACGAGCACCGGCAAACACCCAGACAGGTATTGGCTCGTCACGCCCTCACTCACTCAACACACACAATATTTCACCGGCCTGGCACTGTGTTGCGTCCTGGCGTGTTCGTGTGTCATGCCTGGCACTGTGTTGCGTCCTGGCGTGTTCGTGTGTCATGCCTGGCACTGTGTTGCGTCCTGGCGTGTTCGTGTGTCATGCCTGGCACTGTGTTGCGTCCTGGCGTGTTCGTGTGTCATGCGTGGCACTGTGTTGCGTCCTGGCGTGTTCGTGTGTCATGCGTGGCACTGTGTTGCGTCCTGGCGTGTTCGTGTGTCATGCGTGGTACTGTGTTGCGTCCTGGCGTGTTTGTGTGTCATGCGTGGTACTGTGTTGCGTCCTGGCGTGTTCGTGTGTCATGCGTGGCACTGTGTTGCGTCCTGGCGTGTTCGTGTGTCATGCGTGGCACTGTGTTGCGTCCTGGCATGTTCGTGTGTCATGCGTGGCACTGTGTTGCGTCCTGGCGTGTTCGCGTGTCATGCGTGGCACTGTGTTGCGTCCTGGCGTGTTCGTGTGTCATGCGTGGCACTGTGTTGCGTCCTGGTGTGTTCGTGTGTCATGCGTGGCACTGTGTTGCGTCCTGGCATGTTCGTGTGTAATGCCTGGCACTGTGTTGCGTCCTGGCGTGTTCGTGTGTCATGCCTGGCACTGTGTTGCGTCCTGGCGTGTTCGTGTGTCATGCCTGGCACTGTGTTGCGTCCTGGCGTGTTCGTGTGTCATGCCTGACACTGTGTTGCGTCCTGGCGTGTTCGTGTGTCATGCCTGGCACTGTGTTGCGTCCTGGCGTGTTCGTGTGTCATGGGTCCTCTTTTCTACCTCATCCCTATTCTGTCCATCCCCCTAATGCAAGAGTTAACCAGAATCTTCA
>JACEEZ010022700.1:82500-92500 GCA_016584305.1 Chionoecetes opilio
TTCTTTTTCTTACTTCTTACTTACTTATTTCTTACTTTTCTGTTTCTTCCTATTTTCCCTTTATAAAGAGTTATTAGTAATGTGACTTGTTTTTTTTATGATAATTAGTTATTCCCGCGACATAACGATCCTATTAATACCATAACTCATTAACATCATTATTATCATTATCATTACCACCATAATTACTCCTACTTACAGGACTTCCTCAAATGAATGCTTACTTCTTTTTCAGTTTTCTTCTTATTTTAATCACGGGACCAGTATTTGTCTGTATGTAAGTTTCTATAGAGTTTTCTTTTAGCAGCTTATGTACCTCCCCTCACCAGTGGATTCCCCTCGTGAACAACCCATCTTAAAACAGGCAGTCCGTCCCTTCGTCTTCTCCTCTCAACTAATTGATTTCCCCTCGCCTACCACACCCAATCCTCGCAAATAATGCATAAAATAAGGCGAGTTGCATATACTGTGAAAAATGTAATAACAAGGAGCAAAATTTATGACCTGGGGGAGAGTCGCCATGGTAACGGGTGGGTCGTGTCTCCGCGCCCGACACCTGCTGGACGCGGCGAGGCAAGGGAGGGTGACGCAGCAGGTGTGTTTTGCCTTGATACGAGTAGCTGTAAGACGACTCCCGCCCGCCCACTGTGACTGCAACAAGGTGTGACTCGGGTACAGTACATTAGGGGAGGAGAACAGAAGGAGAGGAGAAGGTAGATGACGCGAGGGAGAAAAGGAGGAGGAGAGAAGGAGGAAGAAAGAGAAGAAAAAGGCGGAGGAAAAGGAAGAAGTGGCGGCAGAGAAGAGGAGGAGAAGGAGGAGGAGGAGGAAGAAGATGAGGAGAGAGAGGAGAGGGAGAAAAAGAACAGGGAAAAAATGGTAAAATTGGCAGAGGAAAAGGAAGAGGTACCGGCAGAGGAGAGGAGGAGGAGAGGAATACAAAGGAATAACCGACAACAACAGCCCTACTGGTCCAAAAGAGGCAGCCTGTGTGACTACTTTCCACCACTATAGTTTCTACGTATTAAGAGGTATAAGAATAGCTAAGTTGAAGGCTCCTCCAAAAGTTGAGGAGTATAGAGTAGGAGGAAGATTAGGAGGAGGAGGAGGAGGAGGAGGAGGAGGAGGAGGAGGAGAAGGAGGAGGAGGAGGAGGAGGAGGAGGAGGAGGAGGAGGAGGAGGAGGAGGAGGAGGAGGAGGAGGAGGAGGAGGGGATAAAAAATGTATGGCGTGCTGAGGTGAAGGACAAAATGAGGAGAGTAGACGAAGGGAAAGAGGGGAGCGGAGGAGTGGAGTCTAGAGCATACAGAAGAAAAACAGAAGAGGGGAAATTTGTGTATGCTTGTGACGCAGGCATTGCACACTTCCCCTCCCCCCTAACCCTCCCCCCCCGCCCTATGCTCCCCTCTAACCATACCTGGATCAGAAACGGAAGTCTTAAAGAAAACAAACAAAAATAAAATAAAATCAAAAGAAAATTGGAATTCAAAGTAGCGTCCGTATTAACAGGTGTGTCCTTGCCTTGACTACGTGACGAAGAGGGAGAGAAGAGAGGGGAGAAACGGGCTGTATAGGTGGCTGGCGGGGAGATCGAGGGGAGTCGGGGAGGCACACCTAGCGGCCTCTGGTATCCGTGAGGCGGCCAGGCAGGAGGGGTCGCGGGAGCAGCCAGGGCGGAGTGTGTCCTGGGCCACTCTCACGGAAACACGTCGCGCCTCCCTCCCGCCGCCTGGCTCGCGTGGCTGTCCGTGCCTCGCCAGTGTGTCGCTGTCCACCAAGCCCTTCAGGGAGGAGCGAGGTGTGCGCTGTCCCGTGTGTGACGACCTGTGCTGGTGCCCTCAGGTGCTCAGGTGCTCTCTGGCCACTTGTTACGGTGCTGGTGACTATTTTGACCCGCGTGTTGTAACCCGTTCAGGAAGGTTGATGCTCAGGTGAGATGAGGAACGGCAGATGCTGTTGTTAAGGTGATCTCTTATGTGGTGAAGGATTTCGAGTAGTTATTTGGGTTATATACACGTTACGTGGGAGCTACGTATCTGTGTGAAAGGGAATTATAAAGGAAATAATACTTTGAACATACAAGAAGGAAATACATTAGAAGAAAGTTATATCAGTGTGTTAGAAAAAAAATATTTGAAACGAGCGAAAGACCTTCACCTCCCACAATTACTTGATACAAAAGTTGAATATAAATCCGCCTGGTGGAGACAGAGAGGCGGCGAGGAGCCTGGTGGGCAGCAGTGCGGGCAAGGGACGGGCCGGGGTGTGGGTGCCCGCTGACCCGCCCCGCTACGAGATGCCCGTCGCAGTACCTGTACCGCGAGACACCACCATCGCCAGCCTCCCCACCCACGCCGGACACCATTCTCGCGTGCAACACAGGTAAGTGGCCGCCCGTACACCCTCCCTGTGTCCCGTGGTGTCAGGGACTCACCACAACAACACCGACACTGAATAAACACTACCCATGTTGCCTACAGGGGATGAAATAAAGATGAATAGGGTGACGAAAATGGATCTGAGTCTTTTCCAACAATAGAAGGAAATAAAAAGAGAAGGTTGTTGGATCCGTCCACTCCAGTTGATTAAAAACGAATCTATTGAAATGTGCATGTGTTGAAGCGGATGCATCGTATGACAGGTGTGTCAGGGTGAAGAGGGGGAGGATAACACTGTGATGACAGGTGTGCCAGGGTGAAGAGGGGGAGGATAACACTGCAATGACAGGTGTGTCAGGGTGAAGAGGGGGAGGATAACACTGCGATAACAGGTGTGCCAGGGTGAAGAGGGGGAGGATAACACTGCGATAACATGACAGCCAGAGACATGAGGCGCCTTAAAACCTGTCTGTAGATAACATGACAGCCAGGGACATGAGGCGCCTTAAAACCTGTCTGTAGATAACATGACAGCCAGGGACATGAGGCGCCTTAAAACCTGTCTGTAGATAACATGACAGCCAGGGACATGAGGCGCCTTAAAACCTGTCTGTAGATAACATGACAGTCAGAGACATGAGGCGCCTTAGAACCTGTCTGTAGATAACATGACAGCCAGGGACATGAGGCGCCTTAAAACCTGTTTGTAGATAACATGACAGCCAGAGACATGAGGCGCCTTAAAACCTGTCTGTAGATAACATGACAGCCAGAGACATGAGGCGCCTTAAAACCTGTCTGTAGATAACATGACAGCCAGAGACATGAGACGCCTCTGGCTGTCCATGAAGGCACACAAGAGTACGCAGGCGAGACACACGACCACCGATCACCAGAATGGCCTTGATAAAACCTCAACCTTTTGGCCGAACAATCGACTCTCCTATGTCCAGTACCTTCGAAGGAACAGTTTTCAGAGCAAATTTCACGGTCTCTTACGTGACAAAGAAGTCTATTTGCCCGGCGGGTCCGCAGAGAGACGCCTTGCTGTCTTGTCTTGGTGGCAGATAAACATGATCCAACTTGTACTGTCATTCCTTAAGTGTCAAAATAATGGCCATCGAAAATCTAAAGGAAGTGACATAAGAAAAGACAAGTTTTTATTTACAGTTTTATAGGGATTGGCAGATCGCGGGGCTTTTTTTGTTTGTTTTGTTTTGCTCTTGGTCAGTCAGTCCCTTTTGATGTAAAAATAAAAAAGTTCTGAAGTTGCAATGTCAACTCTAAGTCATTTTTCCCCGCACTGAGATTACTGAGGCAAATGGGCTTATGTAGCACGATAGCACACAAAAGAATCTTCCTCCATAGTTTAAGAGAAGCAAAGAAAAAGATAAATATAATGGACGTGTGGTGTAGCTCACTCGCGTAAACAATCTGTCAAACTGTCAAAAAAAAAAAAAAAAAATTCCGATGTCACTGATTGTCTTGAATTTAAGCGTCTCCCTTCATTTTTTCTTTTCTTTTTTATTGGGGGAAATGGGTCCTCGTGTTCCATACATATTTTTTTTTTTTTTCATATCATATTTTAATAAAAAACAAACAATACGTGTCTGTCATCCAGGAGCGTCGTGAATCTGTGTTTGCTTCCTTCTCCATAGTTGTCTTGAGGCGAACACACTCAATAGTACTTGAAAACACACACACACACACACACACACACACACACACACACATACACACGTACACACACACACGTACACACACACACACAGTTTTCCCATCCTTTGAGCTAGATTAGACGGCCAAGTAAATACCCGACACAAAACCAAGTGAAAGTCACACTGGAAATTATAAACAAAGAAAAAAGAAAAGAAACAGTAGACGCGTTAGAAACTTTGAAGAAAAATAAATAAAGGAAAATAAACTTTAAAAGAAACACTCTGAAAAGTGATCTTTTACTCCAATATTTGAAAAGAGAGAGAGAGAGAGAGAGAGAGAGAGAGAGAGAGAGAGAGAGAGAGAGAGAACGTGTCTCTCTCTTGATTAAAGTTCTTGGAGGTTATTTATAGCATAGGGATGGATTAATTACTTCTTCGTTTGATCACCTTCCACTTCAATGTCTCTTTCCTCCCTTCCTCCATCCTTTTATCCTCCTCCATGCAGTTTTTCTATATTGCATGGTATCACTTCTTTTCCGGCCAGCTTCGGCTGGAGGGATGGGTGGGTGGGGAGGAGCCTTCTACTTCCTATCCTTTCTCTCTTATTATCTAGTTAGTGTAGTGTAGTTAAAGCAAACAGCCTTGTAAGGACCTATCGGTCTGTTGCTGTTTGTGTTTCCTTTGTATTCCTTTGTATTCCTCCTCCTCCTCCTCCTCCATGTTACCTGGCTGGGCGGGACAGGGAGGAGAGGGGGCAGGTAGGTGGAAGCATTGAATGTGTGTATTGCATCTCATTATAGACACACAATCATTTGCATCATTCCACTCGCATTGTTTTCCCCGCGTATGTAATGACAAAACCAAAACGATCATTACAATAAATAAAAGTGTTCTGGGCGTCAAACCGCAACTACTTTTGATGGTGTTTGGTTTTTAAAGTGCGGAAACGTGTACTTAAAAAACACACACATACAAAAACACACTTCTAAAAGACACACACACAAAACACACTTATATAACACATACACAAAAAACCCTTCAAAAACACAAAAAACACAAGTCAAAAGAAATAATAACACTGAGGCTTGTTTGAAGAGTAGTGGAACAACAGAAAATCAATACGATGACGGCACCTTTTCCTAGCTGTCGCTGCTTTGGGGGTAATACAGGTCAAGGGAAAAAGGGGGAACGCGGGAACGGGGGGCAGCGCTGCGAGAAGGCCGCCGACGTCACCGCCGCGCGTGTAATTATAACTCCAATGTCCTTACCTAGCAATACCAATGTCTTATTCCCCGAGATGTAATCAATGGGAAAAAAAAGTGGTAACATTGAGTCTAAATCACTCGCATTTAACGTACCAATGACACTTGCATCACATAAGATTAAAGTAAATCAGGTGTAGAAGAAATAAGTACACGAGGGCGCAACAAAGTTATTCATGTACATAAATTTTATTTTTTTATCTCTTTCCTCCACGCGAGTTCCACAATCTAATTCAGGATTTTAATATCCATGCCCATTATTTATGCACACTGTCTCTCACGTGGATTGCTTTTGCAGTGAACGCTATTTGTGGCACGAGTCTTCCATTACAAACATACATGGTACGTTTATTTTTTTTTTATCTCTTTCCTCACGCAAGTGTATCACAATCGTAATTCAGGATTTAATATCCATCCATTATTAGATTAGTGTTCCTTTAGTGACACCTTTGTCTCTTTCTTAAAATACTCTTATCGTTTTTTTTGGGGTTTCTTTCGTGTTTCCTCTTGTAAAATACTCTTAAATGAAAACATGTTGTTTTGTGGTATTTGTTGTTTTCCCTTTAGGTTCCTTTTCCTTGTTAAAATAGTCTTCGTGCCTTTATTGTGTGTTTCTTCGTGTTTCTCTTGTTAAAATTCTCCTCCTGTTTCGGGTTTCCAATGGCGCCGCAGTGGGAGAGAAGCGGCAAAGGTGTCGAAAATAACGTCATAAAACCCCTCACCTGCCTGTCACGGCGGTCACCCGGGACACACCTGACACTTATCACAGGTGAGAGGTGACGCCGCACACCTGACATGCAAGTTATGTTTATGGCGGGATAGAAAAAGGAATGAATAACGGAATATAAAAGCACGAATGAGGCCGTGCAGGAGGCTTGGGTCCGTGTGTGAGTGTGCTCTTCGGATTACCTCCTGACGTGAGACTTACTATTACGGCCAGGTGTTTAGGCCCTTGTGAATTACGCTGGAAATTACCTCACTTAACGATAACCATTAACACCTGTCCACCTTCACATTTTTCTCTCGCCCTTTCTCTCTCTTCCTTCCTCCTACACTTACTCTCATTTCCTTGCGCGCTCCTCCTCCTCAGATTTCTTCTTTCCTTCTTTGCTTTTATCTTTGTCTTGCTTGATCTTTCTGCGAGTGATTGCCTCTCCTCCCACCTTCTCTCTCTCTCTCTCTCTCTCTCTCTCGCTCTCTCTCGCTCTCTCTCGCTCTCTCGCTCTCTCGCTCTCTCTCGCTCTCTCGCTCTCTCGCTCTCTCGCTCTCTCTGCTCTCTCTGTCTCTCTCTCTCTCTCTCTCTCTCTCTCTCTCTCTCTCTCTCTCTCTCTCTCTCTCTCTCTCTCTCTCTCTCTCTCTCTCTCTCTCTCTCTCTCTCTCTCTCTCTCTCTCTCTCTCTCTTTGCTTCATCTCTTCTCTACTTCACTTTCCCAACACAACATTACTATTCCTTTCTCTTCTCACCTCGTCTTTAATTTTTCATCTTATTCTTTCCATTATATATTACCTTTTTCTTTTACCCTTAACCATAAATTCACTTTCCTACTGAATTCTCTCTTTTCCTTTCTCCTCTCCACCCTTCATTTATATTGCATTGACGTCCGTGCTCCCTCCCAGGTGTGTCGTCACCCTGCCTTTATCCCTTCATCCCTCCCTTCATACCGCACGCTTCTTGCTCCTCCCCGATGGTTCACTTCTTCGGTTTGACGCGTCAATACCTGAACAACAACAACAACAATACGGGGAATTTCCAGCGTTAGGTGTAGAGTTCGTCCCGGCAACATCATAATCGAACGTAGGAAAGAAAGTATTGGAACCTTACTAACCTAACCTAATCTAACCTAACCTAACCTAACCTAACCTTACCTTACCTAACCTTAACCTAACCTAACCTAACCTAACCTAACCTAACCTAGCCTAACCTTACCTAACCTACCCTAACCTAACGTGACATGACCTAACTTAACCTTTCCTCCAGAACTTTTTTCTTCATACTAACCAAACGAAACATCAAACCAAACTTAACCTAACCTTAACCAAGCCACCTAATCTAACTTTTACTCTGTTGTTATTATTCTTGATACTTTTATTTCTGGTTATCTTGCCACTACTACCCTCTGAGGTGTTATGTATCAGCTAGTAGCCTTATAAGCGAGGGTACAATACATACGAAAGCCTTAGATATCCCTAACAAAACGCCGGCGGTGGTTGAATGCTCCAGAGGGGAAAATGTCTTACACTCTGTTGAATAGAATGGCAAGCGAGGTCGTGTTCCCGTCTCTCGTCCTTCCTCGGAACAATATTCAAGTCCAACGTAATGGCGGAACTCTTACTTCCTGGGCGGGAGAGTAAGAGGAAAAGATAAACAGTTAATACCCTACATTTTCTTCCTGTCCTGTACTGTCCGGAATACGAGAAAAGAGAAAGAAGTTGAGAAGGAGGAGGAGGAGGAGGAAAAGGAGAGCACATCTATTTTTTCACTGCTTCTAGGAATTATTTGTGCAAGTGTGGACAAGAGCGACATTGCAATGCCAAGTGGATGTCTGCAAGGTCTCGAGTGAGTGGGATGCAAAGGGTGAGCGAGGTGACTGTACTTCCCCAAGGAGCTGTAAAGTCATGGTTCTTGCTGGTGCCTCAAGACAATCAACGTAATACCTGCCTCGATTATACACGTGAATAACATGCGAGAGCTTAATTACGAGCTGAATCATCGACCCATTATACCTGTCGATCAATAAAGAGGTGAACACACAAGTTATGGTTATATCACTATACATAAACCATCGGCTGGGACAGTATGAAAAATTAATAAAATATGTAATACTATAATAGCAAACACCCCACGTCCAGTCCACAACTCTTCCCCACCTTGAAAACGGTGAAATATTTGACGGGCCCACAATTTCGGGAAGAACCAAATATCTTTTTTTTCTCCTCCTAAACAAATATAGTAGCTTGAACGAAACGAGGAAGAGGAAGAGTCCAGGTGGGCGGGCGCTCCCACACCCATCATGCGGGCGGCCGTGTAGGATGGTGAATGGGCGTGTAGATTTATGGGTGGACTGGAGGACCGGATAGTGGGAGGGTGGATGGATAAAAACATGACTGGGTATTGGTGTTTATGATGAGACTGGGCTGAAGAAAAAGGTATATGGGTGCCTGGCTCTGTGGGTGTGTGGCTGGGGATATCAAGTGACGGTAATGATGGTGATGGTGATAGTGGTGGTGATGGTGGAGGGAAGGGGAGGTCAACAAGAAATAGAAATGCTAAATACGTACTAGTGAAAATATCGGATCATTAAGCACGCGAGATACTTAGTTGGGATATTATAATGGGATAAGACACTTTAATCCCACCAAGTATACTTAACACCTCTCTCTCTCTTCTCTCTCTCTCTCTCTCTCTCTCTCTCTCTCTCTCTCTCTCTCTCTCTCTCTCTCTCTCTCTCTCTCTCTCTCTCTCTCTCTCTCCTTTACCTTCTCACCTTACAATCCTTTTCTAACCTTTCCTTCCCACACTGTCTTCTCTTTCCTTCCCATTTCCTTCCTCCCCTTTCTTTCTCCCTCCCTCACTTCCCCCGTCCCCCATCTCCCCCTGCCTTGCCCCTGCCACGCCTCAGTACCCTGCCTCTACCTTACCCACCCACCCCTGTCCTACCTTCACTAGAGAGGCAGGGAGGGGACGTCTGGGAGGGAGAGGGCGGAGAAAGGGAGCAACCGTCGTGTTTTGAAGTGGTGCACGTGAGAGAAATGTCACGCACAGAGGTAAAAAAATAACAATCTCTCCTCGTTTTACATTTACATATTTCAGTCTGTTTCGCTTTGTTTTGCATCGCCCACACATAGACAGAGACGAAAAGTGTGAATGATTTATGACAAGATTATGCTCCTCTGTTCATACGTTATACAGTGCAGCGTAAATACTTTGGTAAATCGTACTGCGCCTGCTTCTACATTTCGCATTAATATTTGTCCTTTTTTTTATAAGCATTAATATATCTCTTTCTTTTGTATAAGTAATGGCATTAAAATATACGTAGCGAGGAGGTCCAATGGTTTAATCACATGCACAGGATATACATATTCATTGCAGTATAAAATCCGGGGAAACTAATCATATATATGAAGAAAAATCATATCATCTACGGGAATTTTGTTGTTATCTACGGATATTATGTTCTGAGCAAACTATATGCATGAAAATAACAACACTACCTTTGCTAATTCATGATGAAAATTAGTAGCATTGACAACTATGTACTGAGGTAGCAGATCGGCGTATGAGAGAGAGAGAGAGAGAGAGAGAGAGAGAGAGAGAGAGAGAGGAGAAGAGAGAGAGAGGGGAGAGAGAGAGAGAGAGAGAGAGAGAGAGAGAGAGAGAGAGAGAGAGAGAGCGAGAGCGAGAGCGAGAGAGAGAGAGATAGAGAGCGAGCGAGCGAGCGAGAGAGAGAGAGAGAGAGAGAGAGAGAGAGAGAGATGAGAGAGAGAGAGAGAGAGAGAGAGAGAGAGAGAGAGAGATATGGCGAAGGTGAGAAAAAGTATTTAAACACATAAATGATGGCTATTGAGTGAGAAAAATAAATAAATAAAATAAAAACAAATAAAAAAAAACAAGATGATGAAAAGATCAAGAAAAAGAAGGAGTAGGAGTAAAATAGACGAAACAGAAGAAATAAACAAGAGAAGATGGAAACACGGAGGA